>PPKR02000006.1:600000-997536 GCA_003706195.2 Ogataea minuta
TGTTGTCCAGCGACTGCGAGTCCACAAAGCGATTGAGATCTTTGACAAGAGCAGAAAGATTGGCGAAAACAGTGTTGATCTTGGCCTCTATCTGGGTCTCTTCGGCAGACGGATCCGGCGCCAGACTTGTCGTAAACGAGGAGTAGGTGGCCAGCAGACTGGCCAGCTGGTTTTCCGCGCTGACAATGTGCGTTCTGATCTGGTTGAAGGAAGAGGCCATAATTGTTGCTGAGGCGAGACAAGAAAAAATGGCTGGTGGGTGTGCGTCGATCGTCGGATCAGATCAGAAGTCGCGAGTAGAACTTCCACCACTGGCACAGTCGGTCCGACCCAATGGGTGCTATTTCCACCAGCATCTCCTTCGTCTGACACGGATGTACCTGGTAGAAGGGCGTGTTGAGCAGATGATGATCCACCATGGTGATGGTGTCTGCGAAGGACGAGACAAAGTCGCGTCGATCGACGCCTTCTCGCGGTCGCATTATTATAGAGTCCAGTAAGGACTGGTCAAACGTGAGCTTTCTGTGTTCCAGTCCATCCTGCAAGCTCAGCGCATACATGCGAAACCCTAAAACGGGAACTCTGTAAACTGGGGAGTACGAGACGGCCAATTGCAGCTCGACATTGTCTGCCACGGCGATACCAGAAACGACTGACTACAGTTAGCTAAGGGATCAGGTACTTACGTCGTCGTGGATTTTCTGAACGTGAACATTGAGCAGCTCGCCTGCAAGCAGTGCACACAACGCGGGCACATCTCTCTCGAATTCTGTTTTCTCCATTAATACGTGAATAAATTTATTTCCTGTTACTTTGCATAAATAAATCAGTCAAATGCCAATTGTTTCTTGATCTCCGCAATCGCATGACCCGGGTTCAAGCCCTTCGGACATGTACGTGCACAGTTCATGATAGTGTGGCATCTGTACAGCGACATGGAGTTCTGCAACATCTCCTTTCTCTTCGAGCCGGCCTCGTCTCTAGAATCAACTAACCATCTGTAGGCCTGCATCAAAACGGCAGGACCCAAGTACTCCTGCTGGTTCCACCAGTAAGAAGGACATGAGGTCGAGCAGCATGCGCACAGAATGCATTCGTACAGACCATCCAGCTTCTTCCGGTCCTCCACGCTCTGGAGGTTCTCCTTACCGTTAGCCGGTGGAGCCTTGGTCTGCAGATATGGCTGGATCGACTTGTATTGCTTGTAGAAATGCGTCAGATCCGGCACCAGGTCTCTCACAATGTACATGTGAGGAAGCGGATATATTTTGGTTTCTTTGCTGGTGTCCTGGTCGATCTTGCAGAGACAGGCCAAAGTGTTCAGTCCCCCAATGTTCATAGCACAGGAGCCACAGATGCCCTCTCTGCAACTTCTTCTGAACGTGAGAGTGGCGTCCTGCTCGTTCTTGATCTTGAGGATTGCATCCAGTACCATCGGACCGCACTGGTTCAGGTCAATCTTGTAGTCTTGCATGTATGGCTTCTTGTCGGGGGTGTCGGGAGACCATCTGTAGATCTTGAAGGTCTTGAGCCTCTGTGCAGCAGCCTGGGTGGCCATTCCGCGGATCTGGGAGCGCATCAACGTCTTAAGCATGCTGAGAAAGAAAGATTATTAGCCTTTTTATTTTGTCATATATTACAAAAAAGTACTTGGTGATTGGCCCTGCGGAGTCCTGGGGTTTCGCGCAACCGGATGCGATTGCGGAGGGCGGAAAAAAACACCACGCATCCGACAGCCAGAAAACAGGGCACAAACATCCTTACACTGCGAATCAAAATTTGGTCGTTCGACCTTACGCAATAAATGGCTCAAATAAATAAGCTCGGCCGAGTACCAGGCCATATTATTGCTACACGGAGGGATGCGCTAATTGTTATATCCGATGATTGCGTTTAATACCGTAACCCGTAACTCGTTAATTCGTAACCTCTAAGTACCATCTCTCTATATACACTCGACTAGACCACGTCTCAGACTCAATAAGTTGTGTGCAGCATCTACTTTTTCTCTCTCGTGAGCGCGTGCAACGTGCTCGACTTGCTCGACTCGGACCTCGTTGATTTCGAACTCGCTTTCGTAATCACTGTCATCGTTTGAGGAGCAGCTCGATAATGAAGGGAGGTCATCCTCCTCATCCGATTCCACATCTCGCGTCACTATAGTCACCACTGACCCGTTTAGCTGGTGGTTCATCTCGCGCACTTCCTCCACTGAGCTCGGTTCAGTCCCGTCGTCGTTCGTGTCATCGTAGTAGTAATCGTATTCGTCGTCCTCAAAATCTGAATCATCAGAGCTGTAATAGTATTCGTCGGTGTACTCTTCTTGCATTTCTGATAGCTCCGGCTTCATCGGAGTCACCACTTTGACGTGCTTGTCCGTAGATATGCTTTCAAAGCTGACTTTCTGAGCTCTCTCTTTGTCTAGTACGTTGAGCTTGTCGATAAGTCCATCGAGAAGATTTGCCTGGCAAACAAGTTTATGTAGATTCACATCGGTCTTAACCGCCTCTTTGGTAAGCTTAGCTTTCACTTTAGAGGCAAGGTAGTAAGTGTCAGCACGGCTGGCATAGTCTAGAGGGTATTGGTAAACCATGGTTGCTGGTTTCCAAGGGGCAGACTAGCTGCATTTTATATATTTAGCCGTTACTAATCACTTGCGTCTTTATCCCCGTTCTAGTTTCCATTCGATTCGGCCTCGGAGTTAAAAGTTTCTAGTCGAAATTTATGCCGAACCGTGCACGGAATTCAATTCTACCTATAAAAAAAACGGCTCTCACGGTAGCTATTAGCCCGCAAAAAAACCATTGCCGGTCCAGCATCATCTAGCCTCCGAGTGCATCTATTTACGCGACATCGTTCCAATGACCATCCTTTTTGCCGGCCTCATCTCCGCTACTGTCTCCGTAGTTTTTGAATGGCCATGCTTAACTCCAGGCACTTATCTCCGACAATGTGTCATATTTGAAATCCGCAACTAAAAAATATGTGCATTACAAATCTTCTACGCCCAACAATTACTAATTACACATAAGGTGATAGATATTCCGCTCTGTTTTTCTTCACCAAACGGATGCATCCCATTTCATTAGTTCTTCCGCTTGGCTCACAACGTCTTTCTGGCATTTCTTCCGCATGTAGAAAATAGGACAGTCTTTGTTCGAACAAAGGACTTCCTGATGCAGCGAACCCTGACACCGCTGGCATTCAGTCCAAAGTTTGCTAAACTTGGTCTCCAGACTGTTCATTTTTGCCAGTTCGCGGCCATACAACTGTCCTGCCATGCTCAGACAGTTCTTGCACAAGGCCTCACCCTCAGGAATCGGAGCTTTGCAGTTCTTGCACGTATTACTTTTCCGAGCAAACTTCATGAGTCCTCCGGTTTTAGCCGCACTCACAGCCACGGTCCTGGTATGAGACCCATGCAGCAGTTCCTTCGTCCGCCGCTCGCCCAATATCGGTTCAAAGATCCGTGTGAGCGGCTTGGCCAGCTGATTCTCCAAATAGTACTTGGTATCAATCGGAAGAGAGTTTTCCAGCACGTAAAGCGGATCCTCGCTCTTCTCGTAGTTCTTGTCTCCGGCCGTTTTGATGATGACATAAGCAACACGATCGCCGAGCGTCGGGGCCGAGCCAGCGTCTCGTTTGCGCATACGCTCCGCAAGCTCGACGTGCGGCTGTTTCGCAGCATAATCCTGACGTGATAATGCCTTGCTGATCACCAGTTGCGACAGATCGATTCGATTCTGCAGCAAGTCCGCGATCGTCGTCTTCACAAACTGTTCTGCTCCGCTAACATCGCGATCTTCCAAGATCAACTCCAACACTCGCGTGATTACGTGCTGCACCAGACGGCAATTGTCTCGGCGCACAGTCTCAATGCCTTTTGTATCCATTTTGTCAAATTGGTGCGGGTTCGTCCAGAATAGTCCCGCATATCGTTTCTTGTTGATTAACAGATACGGGAAATACACTTTTTCGAACTCGAGCTTGATCGGGTGCTTGAACTTGGTCGAAACGTATTCTGCCGCTTCCTCCCCAAGCTTCATGCAAGTCTCCAAATCACTGTGCCCAAACTTGACCATGACAGAGTCAGTATCTCCGTAAATCACCTGAGCGTCATATTGAAACCCGTTTTCCAGACTGTACCGTTTCTGGACCTCGGACTTAGTTTGTTCGATCATGACTCGGCCGAATGCCGTCACGGAGGACGAGATAGCCAAGCACGGAAGCTTTCCGATCGTCGCCCCCGTGAACCCGTACACCGAATTGGCAGAAATCTTTAGGGCGAGCTGCCGTCCGTTCAACACCTGCTTCTTGAACGGATCCGTCTCTTTCTTCAGGTCTGCTCTGGCTTTCTTACGCGCATTAAGCAGCTCCTGCAAAATTTCTGGCAAAATACCTTTCCTGAGGTGCGGGTGCACGAAAAAGTCACCGTTCGGTGTGACAATGTAGTCTTCGTCTTGTTTCAAGCTAAGACGGTCCACAGTCTGCTTGTTAAGCAGCGTAGTGTAGCACAGGTTGTGAGCCATCATGATCGACGGATACAAAGAGGCGAAATCCAAAGTGGCGATCGGGACATCGTAATATCCTCGAACAGGCTCAATGACGGTGGCTCCCTCGTATTCTTCGTTGGTGCCTTCGCTTTTAATGTTCGGGATAACTATATCCAGGTCAAGACATTTGCGGAATAGCTGTGATATCACTTTGATCTGCTGGCCTCGACTGAGCAAATAGGAAAACGGAACTCCTGTGACTCTAGCCATCTCTGTATAGTTCACCAAGCACATCAAATTCTCCGCCAATCGTAGTGGCAGATACGCGTCTTTAAGACAGTACACCGCGAGTCGCCGTCTGGATTCGTGGTTGCCGTTCTGCAAATCCGTAATGATCGAATGATGCACATCTTCCTTCTGTTCGTTCAAAAAGTGAGCAGAAACCGAGTTCAGAGTATACGACCGTAATTTATATTCACGCTGGATGAACTGCAACAGGTCCAGTTGCATGCGGCCCTCGATGTTGATCACCTTGTTTTCACGACTTCCGTAAGCACGCGAGCTGAAGAAAGTGTCCTTAATCTCCTGCCTGCTATTCTGCAACTTGCTGAAGTACGGGAACTCGGAAACTCCAAGGGTACGGGCACGGTTTACTAGGTACGGCAGATCGAAGTTGGCGATGTTGTAGCCAATAATCACATCTGGATCCACCTGGACAACAAACTCTTTCCATTTCAGCAACATATCCTCCTCTCTCTCGTACGAGAAGATTTCCGAACCAACAATGGGAGCACATGATTTCACTGTAAAAACGTTTCTGACGAACGGGACAGGATCTCCGGCCGTAGCCACCACGTTGGCAATCTGAATAACGGGATCGTGCTCAGCCTCGGGAAATATTCCTTTTCTTCCAGCACATTCAATGTCAAACGACAAAATGCGCAACGGTGCCATGCTGAGGAACTTGCCTTCCGACTGATGAGACACCAGGTCTTTGTAATGAATGGTGAGCTCTAGCTGGCACGTCGAGACGGTCTGGCGGTCTGGCACCATTGTATATTTTCCTGCTGGCGCGGTCAACCAGCCCATTCCTGAAATCTTGCAATCCACCATCATGCGCAATAGATATTGAATATTATCGAACGTCATCGAGCCTGTTGGCGGGAAAAGTCCCTTGAACTCGACTTCCCCTCTTTCAAATCCAGATCTGACCTTTGAAATGTGCTTGTTGCCGTCCACAATCACCTTAAGAAACGGTAGTTTAGTATTATTGTTGTAGCCCCAAATACTCTCCTTCAGCGAGATGTCAAGCCCCAGCACTCCCTGGTAATTCGACTCCAAATACCGTTTCAGGTCTACCAGATCGTCCTGCGTTAGTCCCTTGGGCACTGGAACATAGAGATAATGTCTGAAACCGACAACGTTACACAGCACCGAATATCCCTCCTCCGTGACCCCGAAAAACCTCACAGCGGCCTCGTTATTGATCAGCGTCTCCTCGGCATCTAATTGCTGGAACTCTAGGTCTTTCGAGGCTGGGTCGAAATCAGCCACTGCTGGACGGTTCCATCTCTGTTTTTCGTTCTGGGCTTTAGATTCCCCTTCGTTCTTCGACATGGACAACAATTCCTGCTCAAAGGTGCTAGCATCGTTGTCAATCTGAGTTGAAGTCAGCTTCTTGTGCAGTTTTCCGGCATTGAACTTGCCATGAACAGGCAAGTGATAGCCATGGGGCGTTATCGACTGATTAGCCGTAGGAAGCGAATGAGCAGACGCGGTTCCTACACCGTCATCCACAGCTATATCCACGTGGCGCCGCTTGTTCGGGCCAGCCAAATGCGCGTCGTCAGAGTGATTATCTGCCATGGCACTCATGCTGATCTGCAAATAAATAGATTCTCTACAAAACGCGTCTGCGATAAATATATTATGGCCGTCGTGCATAGCACATGTTTGTTATCCAAGGGCAAATATTCATTTCTGTCAATGAACTCAAACTTCTTCATCGGGTCCACCAGAAAGCGCCAGGTCAATCTTGGAAACCGGTCGCTGTTTGCCAAAAACAAACAGTCGTTTCTCCAGACGGCCCAATTGGAGCGGCAACGTCGAGAACGGGCCCGCAAAGAGGCAAATGCTGCCGTCCTGATCCAGTCTCTCGTACGCCGGTATTTGGACCTCCAGAACGCGAAGAGGAGGATCGGAAGCGTATGGGACGGAGAAAACTTGGTAGAGTTCTGTTTCTTTTGGCCTGAGCTGGCCAAAACCCAGGACGAGAGTTACTTGGAGAAAGTTTCCAAGGTTATAGAATCGCACACTATTTCCCCGGTTACGGCCTCCAAAACATTACAAACTCTGATATGCGCTACAGATACATCTAAAAACATATCTTTCATTCAGAGATCGCTCCAATTGATCCTACAGATCCACCAAAAATACCCCGTCGAGGTCAATTGGAATCCGCTTGCCTATACCCTGCTTCAGCTCTACTCACGTAGCCCGCTTTTCATTTCCACCATATTCAAGATCGCCCCGTATACAGGTAAAGAGCTGGTTCTATTCTTGTCTTCGCCCCAGCCGGATTTCATAGCTCATGCTGTGTCCTCGAGCTACGCAGAATTCCGCCAATCTATACATTACCAGCTTGAATGGATATTGGGACATGAAAAGTTATTTGAGGATCTCTCGAATGTCCAGAAATTCAACTATTTGGTCAATGCTGTCACAATTCTGTCCCATGACTCCATTGAGATTGATAGAACGTTTATCCAGGCATTCTCCGTCATCATGGGGGCCATAACTTCGCCACTGCAGTTTGACGACGAACCGTCGCCGGAAACTATCATAGTTTCTCAAGAAGCCCGGCATCAAATAGAAAAGCTCTATGCTTCAGGATTTACCAAGTCTGTGATCAAACAGTGCGAACTTCTACAAATTGACACTGACCTTTTTGTTTCCTTCTTTTACGCACTCTTACATTTAGTTTCTGCGAAGAGCTCTGACAATCAGCTACTCAAGAACAATTTACTGGTGGACCTGATTGTTGCCTCTTCGTCCATGAACTTTCTGAACGTGTGGTTCAAAAAGCTTACTGATGACCATTTTTTCGCTCAAGTTTTTGTGCTTGTGGAGGAGCGCGGTCATTTGGCCAACGACAAAGAGTTCCGTAATACACTGTTGGCGGTTGGCAAAGAAACTTGGTGGAAAACACTATATTTGCTCGAAGAGCTATATTCATATCTTCTGTTCGTTTCCAACGACGCAGATCTGTTCAATCCTGGAAGACTCGACAGAGACCATTTCTTGTATTTTGTGACCTTCCTAAAGAATCTGTCAATATTCTTTGTTCTAGGCCAGAGGATTGTTCACTTTAACGACATGACTTCTTCAGAGATCAAAATGTTTGAATTCTACACCCAAATTGGTATGATGTCGCTTAGATTGCTCAAGCAGATGTATCTGCGCGACCTCAGAATGCATCTGAGTGCTGAAGAGTTTTGGCTATTAGAGGACCCCGTTCTTTCCATCCGAGACATCTCTAACATCGTTCCGATGCTCGAAATGCAAGACGACGATGAAGAAGATAGCTACGATTTCCTCCCTGCGAGTCTGGGAAGATCCAGCAATCCACATCAAGCAGAAAACCTACTCATATTGACATATTTACCTTTCATGATTCCATTTGATACTAGAGCGGAACTCTTCAGACAGCTGATTGAACAGGACAAAGCCCAAATTACTGGTTTATTCACACCCAAGATCCAAGGTGTTGTTTCGCGTGAGAATGTTTTGTTTGATGCGTTCGAGCAATTTGGCAAGTTACAAGGCCAGCAATTCAAATACCCACTCTCTGTTGAATTCATCAACCAGTTTGGAGAAAAAGAGGCAGGAATTGATGGCGGAGGGTTGACAAAAGAGCTGCTCACCAGCATCGTGGATAGCGCCTTTCTAGTTTCGAGCTCAAATGAGGACAAAAATGGAGGTTTCAAGTTGTTCAACGCAACGTCCAGCTACCAGCTCTACCCAAACCCAGACTATTTTCTCAAACTCAAGTTGCAACAGCAGGATCCATCTTTTGACTTTAGTAGCGAGGAGAAGAGCTTTTATTTACAAATGATGAAGTTCTTGGGTATGGTGATCGGTAAATGCTTATATGAAAACGTGCTTACCGATATTCAATTTGCACCTTTTTTTTTGAGCAGATGGACTTCGGCCAACTCCAAATCGCAAGATATACTATTTCGCAAAGACTCGCAACAGCACAGAATCTCGTTTGATGACCTCAAGACGTTTGACCAAGAACTGCATGACAATCTTTCAAAACTGTTGAACCTCAGCGATGAAGAGCTGGATGCACTAGATATAACTTTTACCATCAGCGAAAAATTACAGGACGCTCCAAATGTTGTCACCATTGATCTACTGCCAAATGGGCGCAGATTGAAAGTCAATCACCAAAACAAATTACAATACGTGTACACAGTGGCCAAGTTCAAGCTCGACCAATCAATTGCGATCCAGTCCAAGTACTTCCTCGAAGGACTATTTCAAATTATTAATCCTAAATGGCTGTCATTTTTCAATCCGTACGAACTGGCGAAGCTGATTTCCGGCGGCGAAAGAGATATCAACATTGAGGATCTCAAGCGAAATACAGCGTTGGGTGGATACACTATGCGGGACCAGACAGTGAAAGATTTATTTGAAATCTTGGAAGAATTTGATAACTCGATGCGTTCGAAATTCCTCAAATTTGTCACTTCGAGTTCCAGAGAGCCACTTCTGGGCTTCAAAGAACTGAATCCAAAATTCGGTATCCGGAATTCGGGTCCAGACACTTCCCGTCTGCCCACTGCATCCACCTGTGTCAATCTGCTTAAATTGCCAGACTATAGGGACAAACAGCTTTTAAGAGACAAGCTGTTGTATTCCATCAATTCGCAAGCCGGTTTCGACCTATCATAAATAGACATAGCATAAGAATCATAGACAGTATTAACCCACTACCATATCCGCCTCTTCATCTGTTAGCTCTCTGATCTTCTGTTCGCTAGCTCCTCTCTCTGGGCCGCTAATAAGTCTACTATCTGGGTGTGTAAAACCATTTTTCAGATGTTGAGCAAAAGTGGAACCGCGTGCGTTTTGAGTCTTCGATAGTTCCTTCAGTTGGTTCATATTGTGGATACACTTCGAGATTGTCTGGACCAAGAGCGACGGTTTCAATGGTTTCGACAAGTATTCGTCCATCTGCGCTCTCAAGCACCGCTCGCGGTCTCCCAGCATGGCGTGGGCGGTCAGAGCAATGATTGGAGTACGGAACGTCATCGTGTCCACGTACTTCTTCTTTTCCCATTCCCTGATCTTGGCCGTAGCCTCGAATCCACCCATAATCGGCATCTGAACGTCCATCAGAATCACATCGTAAGCGTTCTTCTTGACGGCCTCCACAGCCTCGAGACCATTTTCGACGACCTCAACGGTATGGCCGTGGTTCTCTAGAATCTTAACAGCCAGCTTTTGGTTGACCAGATTGTCCTCTGCCAAGAGAATCTTGTACGAGATCGACCCGTCGTTATTAGGAGGAGCGGCGCGGCTTTCTAAGGCCGGCTTAAGAATGGAGGCAAGATCGGTAACTGAACATGGAGTATTGCCGTACGAGCTAATTCCCAAATCGAGACACACCCTCATGTTCAACACTGGGATGGAAGGATGTAAAAGAACCAAAGGAACGTACTTGATTTCCGGCAACAATCTAAGATTTCTACCAGTTTCGATGGAATCTATGATGATGATGTCGTAATTGAACGGATCCTCGATAGTGACGGCCGCCACATCGTTCGCCACGACCGGCTCCAACTGCAGCTGTCTGATATTCTCTTTGATTTGCTCTGTGGCCTCCGAGTCGTGCTCTTTGGCAAGGAAAAGAACCTGGTGTCCATTGAATGGGAACAAAATCTCCAATTGCCGGGAAAGATCCATCTTGGCTGGCGAAACTAAAATAGTGAAGTAAAAGTTAGATCCTTGGCCGTAAGTCGAAGTCACCCATATCTCTCCACCCATCAGATGGATCAGCTGCTTGGAAATAGAAAGTCCCAGACCGGTGCCTCCAAATTTCCGCGTGGTGGATCCGTCTGCCTGGCAGAAGGTGTCAAAAATCAACCCAAGTTTGTCCTTCTCAATACCAATACCAGTATCACTCACACAGAACTCCAAAAGCAGCTTATCGGTGTTGTTGATCACTCTGGACGTTTTCTTCACGCTCACAGTCACTTTTCCACGAGTTGTGAACTTGATGGCATTACCCGTCAAGTTCAGAATCACTTGTCTCAGACGGAAAGAGTCACCAACAAGATTATCTGGGAACGAGTTGTCTACCTGATAAATGAGCTCGAGCTGTTTCTCGATGGCTTTGACAGCCAGCGTCTTGAGCGCGCCAAAAACAGTGCCCCTGAGCGAGAAGTCGATTTGTTCAATGGTCATCCTATTGGCTTCGATCTTGGAAATATCTAAAATGTCGTCGATAATCGTCAGTAGGGAGTTAGCCAGATTGTGAACAATAGAAAGCATCTCGCGTTGATACTGGGTCAGTTGGGTCTCCAACGTGAGCTGCGTCATTCCAATAATACCATTCATTGGAGTTCTGATCTCGTGCGATGTGTTGGCCAAGAACTCCGACTTCGCGCGGTTAGCAAGCTCAGCAGCCTCTCTGGCAGCCGTATTTCTCTGAATCGATTCTCGTAAATTTAACACCATCTGGTTGATCTTAGTCTTCAAAGCATCCATTTCTCCGGAAGCTTCCACTGTGATGAACCTGGTGAAATCTCCGTCCGTGGCAGCAGCTGTGATCTGGGCGAAAGCTCTCACCTGGGTGGTCAGATTGGCAGCCATGATGTTGACATTAGTCGTAATCTCTTTCCAAAGGCCATCAACATCATTCACTTCGGCCTGCACGCCTAACTTACCATCAATACCCACATCCTTGGCCACTCGGGTCACCTCCTTGGCAAACACCTGCAACGAATCCACCATCTTGTTGATAGTGCTCTTCAGCTGAAGAATCTCTCCCTGGGCCTCGACCTTGATCTTCTGCGACAAATCTCCATGTGCAACGGCAGTAGTAACCGTCGCAATCGATCTCACTTGGTTGGTCAGATTGTTGGCCATAACATTAACTTTTTCTGTGACTTCCTTCCAAGCCCCGTCCACATCGGTAACATTAGCTTGGCCTCCCAGAATACCTTTAGTTCCCACCTCGGTGGCCAAAGTTCTCACTTCCTCGACGAATGTTCTCAGTCGATCCACCATCTTGTTGATAGTGACCTTAAGCTCCAAAATCTCCCCCTTACAGTCGGCTGTCACCTTCGTTGACAGATCTCCTTTGGCGACAGCAGTGGTCACATTCGCAATATTCCTCACCTGTGTAGTCAGATTCAAAGCCATGGCGTTGACATTATCTGTGAGCTCGAGCCAAATTCCGGACACGTTCTCGATTCTGGCCTGGCCGCCCAAACGACCTTCCACTCCCGTTTCTCTGGCGACTCTGGTGACCTCGAACGCGAATTTCCGCAGCTGGTCCACCATCTTGTTGACCGTATTCTGCAACTGGAGAATTTCTCCCTGCGCATACACGTTGGTCTTGCGCGAGAGATCGCCAGCAGCAACCGCAGACGTAACCTCTGCGATTTCACGGACCTGGTTTGTAAGGTTCAGGGCCATCGCGTTCACGTTGTCGATTAGCGAGCGCCAAACACCGCTGGCCTGGATCTCGTGCGTCTTGACTTGGCCTCCCAATTTTCCGTTAGCAACTTCGGTGGCCAGATTGGTCACCTCGTGTGCAAATGTCTGCAACTGATCCATCATAGTGTTAATGGTGATCTTCACCTTCAAGATCTCCGGGTCGCTCTCCATCTCATGGATCTGCACCTTCTTGGACAGATCGCCTTTAGCGACCGAATTCAGAACAGTTCCTAGCTCTGAAAGAGCCATCTGGAATGCTTCATTTGTAGTCCTGAGGCGGGTGTTTTTCTCGTGCTGTGCCACGAAATGTGCCAGCAAATCTTCGCGTAGTGTTGGCCCATAGTTGGCAAATTGCACGGGATCTGATAACACAGAAACAACATCCAACATCTCTACAGTAAGATTGTTGGTTATCTGTGCTTTTAAATAAATATGCTCTCTGTTGCCACTGTGACGTAAGCCCGAAACTAAATATTTTACATAAGCGATTTTTAGGTCCCAAATATATTTTGACAGGGCAATGGACAGCGAGACGAAACACCTTTATGGGGGAGCCATTACCGCGCAATTGCCAAAAGATCTAGTTGATGCATCGATGTTCCGGCAGGTTCCGGACACCCAAGAGGTGTTTGTGGCCGGGCCGGGTGCTAGCGTTGGTACCGAGGATGCCATCATCTTCGATCTTCTCGAGCTCGTCGATGTGGCCGATAGCCAGGCTGCACAGTGTCATTTGGCCGAGATTGCCAAACTGAATGGCGAGGAGGGAGCAAATCTAGTTGAACTGGAGACAGTGCAGGCCAGTAACTTCCCCAATTGCCCGGCTTATATTCTGGTGGCAACACAGGAAGCAAAAAAATGGGGACGAGACGAAACCAGTCTTATTGTAGTGTTGGGACTCATTAGACTCAAGGAGACCCAGACAGACATTTTGATTACGTACAATTTACCAGGCGACAACACCCAAAACGACCGGATCCCAGCAGCCAAAAGTGTTATGACTCAGATTTTGCAGTCGCTTAAGGTAGAAAACTGGCAGCTGTTTGCCTGAGTCCACGCTGAGGACATTGTGCATCCAAGTGGCCGAAAGTGGCTGAAATTCCGGGGCAAAATTCCGGGTCTTTCTGGGGTTTGCTATCGTTTCAATCTTCCGTTTGACCTTCTCCGATGCCCCGCGAAAAAAATCTGGGGAGATGGTAGCCAGCAATATAAAAAGGAAAAGGGTCTTTCTGGACCCGAATTAAGATAGCTAGGCGATGTCTGCGTCTGAGAATTCCAACAAGAAGCCCAAAAATGCCGCCATCGACCTTGTTGCAGGTGGCACCGCTGGTCTGTTCGAAGCTCTCTGCTGTCATCCCCTTGATACGATCAAGGTCCGGATGCAGTTGTTCAAGAAGTCTATTGGGCTCAAAAGCGGCAAACCTCCAGGGCTCTTTAAGACTGGAATAAACATTGTGAACAAGGAGGGCTTTTTCGCACTTTACAGAGGCCTGGAGGCCGTTTGCATTGGTATTGTGCCAAAGATGGCGATCCGGTTCTCATCTTACGAATACTATAAATCTTTATTCACAGACAAGGAAACAGGCAAGGTGGCAGCGTCGGCCACGTTCCTAAGTGGTATGGCTTCTGGCGTTACCGAAGCAGTTCTAGTTGTCAACCCAATGGAGGTGGTGAAGATCAGGTTGCAAGCACAGCACAACTCACTCAGGGATCCGCTTCAGGTGCCCAAATACCGATCCGCTCCGCAGGCGGCTTTGATGATTGTGCGCGAGGAGGGTCTCAGGACACTATACAGAGGTGTGTCGCTAACTGCTGCGAGACAGGCTATCAACCAGGGAGCAAATTTTACCGCGTACTCTTTCTTGAAATCCTGGCTGCAGGACCACCAGGACACAGAGATGCTACCAACATACCAAACTGCTGTGATTGGTTTTGTATCTGGAGCTATTGGGCCGTTCTGTAACAATCCGCTAGATACAATCAAGACGAGAATGCAGAAAGAGACAGGGGTGATGAACGAGTCGAATTTTGCTCGCGGTGTGCGCATTGGTGCTAATCTGTTCAAAGAGAGCGGAGTTTCGGCGTTCTACAAGGGAATAATACCACGAGTTATGCGTGTTGCATCAGGCCAGTGCGTCGTGTTCCCGGTGTACGAGTTTTTCAAGGAGTTCCTGTACGATGTCAGTGGGATCTCGAAGAGAGAAAAGTTGAAGAACTAGATATGTAAAATTACTGAACGAGCATCCTACATCTGTGCCAATATGATATATTGTATTAGAATCAACTAGTGGTCTTTTATCTATGCTTAATCGAACAAACCAAAGCCCATGTCATCATCTTCTTCCTCCTCGGCTTCTGGCTCCTCCTCGGCAGCAGCCTCAGTAGCAGCAGCAGCACCAGCAGCAGCTGGGGCAGCAGAAGAAGCAGCAGGAGCAGAAGCAGCCATAGAGAAGAGCAGTTGCTTCAGGTCCTGGCCCTGGAGAGCCTTAGCATACACCTCAGTCCAGATGTTATCGATGGAAGCGCCAGCGGCAGAGATCAAAGATTGCAAGTTGGCAGAAGAGATCTCGAGCTCGGCATCAGCCAAGATGAGAGCAGCGTACGAAACCAAAGCGTCAGACATGTTTGTAATTTGCTAAATATCAGAGTTTAAATTTTTCGTCGATGAAAAAAATGTGACTGTGAAAAAAATCACAGTCGCGTCGATCGACCGAATATTTCTACTTACAGGCGGTTACCACCGATTCTCAAACGAAGTGTTGCAGCTTAGTCAGCCAGTCAATGTACATGTTGTTCTCCTTCCAAGTTCCGTAGGCGATGATCAACTCACCCAGTTCCTCATCAATGCCTCTCTCTTCCAAATAGTTGAAGAACAAATCGTGCATCTCCACAGACAGGTTCTGGTACATTGGGCCACCATACAACACGTCCGGATCGGTCTTGGTCTCCGTGGCTAGAGCCACAGCATCTTCGGCATTGTCGAAACACCGGATTCCGTTAACACCAAAAGTATTCTCGGCGGGACTCAAGTCCAAGTCAAAAAAGAGCGCCTTTCCGCTCTTTTCCACCACCACGTAAACATCAATGGTTTGCGAGAACTCATTGTTGTATAAGCCCTCCTCCTCCTCGGTCTCGGCCATCTCCTCAGCAATCTGTCTGTTGGTGAAAGAGGCGAGTGTCACCTTCTGCAGATCAAAAACCATGTGGATCTTCTCCCCCCCGAGCTCCTTGACAAGCTGACAAATCGTAGATTCCTTTGGCTCAACAGCCTTAATGCCCTCGGCCTTCATGTACTCAATGAAGCCTGGATCAAGGTCAAATGCGTCCTTCTGCTCATATTCAAGCTCGCTTTGGAGAATCTGCTTAGCATCGATAGTCTCGTTCAATCTGGCCACACTCGTAGAGAATCGAGCAATGCGAGGAATGGCAGCAAAAGATCTGGTGGCAGCACGAGCAACCCCAAATCTTGGAAGTGACTTTAAAGCCTGGCGGAATAGAACAGACATGGTTAGACGTATTTATTTTATGTGCGTTCAAAATTTTATATTTTTTCGTTAAATTCTGTCAATTTCCAGACACGGGTCTCAAACCGGAATCATGCTAATCTTCAATGGTTCAGCGATTCTCTCAAACACTCCTGCACAAAGACAGCACTGCGCTTGAACCGTCTCTCGGAATATTTGTCGAAAATCGCCTTGTGATTGTTTTTGTAATCGATGCAACTCTCCACAAGAGCATCTGCTAGTGGTCGTAATTGACTCTCTGAGTATCCACTATAATAGACGTGAGCCTCTGACCACTTGCCGTGGTTCAGCATCCTGCGAGCAAGATAGTGCGCTCCGGCTGCGAGCCAGCTTGGAGGCGACGCCACAAACCGTGGGTCCATAATCGTAATTTCCAAAAAGTATTTGGCCAAGGTTCTTGTTTCGTTATCGTAATCATCAGCCTTAGATGTGCGCCTAAGGAACGACATCGGGCCTGGATATCCCATCTCGAAATTGAGCTCGTTCACCATAAACCTCTCTGCTTTGAGTAACTCTTCAATTGTGTAGTCGTTTGAAACCATATATGCCATCTGTTGAACGGAGGGACAATTGATCTCCTCGTATTTGGCTGCAATAAATAGAGCGATGGCTCCGCAAAGCTGGAATCGTGAAAGAGATATTGCCCTTTTTGAGAGAAACCTATCAATCAGGTTCACTGCAAGATATAACGTCTCGGGCAAGAGATTGAACCGCGAATGAACCTGCACTATCCAATTCATTAGCGTCGCTCTGTTGTCCCAGGTGATTTCGGACTGGATTTCTGGAACATAGTGTGCATACGGAGCATACTTGACCTCCAAGTTTCTCAAATAATTAAAGATCTCTGGCCCGTATTCGGCAACCATAGAAACATCCCAGGCATCCTCGTCTGTTGGATCTGGCTCCTCACGATAAAATTTTCGAATCACCAGCTTGAGCTCTGCCTCAATGTCTTCATCCCACTTCGGTGACATGGGCTCCACCTTTTCTTCCAGAACCTGGAACTCCTCGTCCTCTTCGTATTCATTGTCTGTCAAAAATTGTTGACTATGTTTGATATCGTCCTCTTCGGCAGCCATGTCGTCCTCAGTCTCGTCATCGAACTCATCAACAGTGGTAACCTCGTCCACCTTGACGCTCTCAAATTCCAACTGTGACTCCTTGGCTGCTAGTGTACGGATTTTCCTGTTAACCTCACTGTTCGAAACAACACGGAGGGCCTTACGAGGCGCACCGAGCTGTCTTTTAGAGCTCATCAACCCCTGATTTTCATTGGATGCCATGCTTCGAACGGCTTGGTACCCCATTTTGTAGAATATAACGAAAGACTGTAGCTAAAATGCGAGGGCTAGTGCCCTATATGTGATTTGCGATGTATCAAGTGAAAGTAATGTCCTTGTTGGAATGTAAACGAATGTAGCGAACGTGGGGCAAATTAGTGAATTATGCTGCAAATGCAGTTGGGACAGATGCAACTCCGGTGGCCTCGAACTCAGACTGCAAAAACGTAAGGTTCTGATTAAATTCTCAAATTCCAAGATTTGTTTACATTGACCAAGGGGGGTCTGTCAGAAAAAAATATGGTTAAAAAAAATGTAAACAGATAGAACGGGAACACCGATCGACAGACGAAAGTGTTGTGTTGCTGGAAGTGTAGAAGCGTGGAAATACGTAAAAACAGTGCAGCTACTCAAACACTCTATACATGGAAGACGTTGACACGTAGGAGATATCAAAAGGGGTGACTAAAAAAACTTCAAAAAAACGACCTCGGTGAGGATCGAACTCACGATCTTGCGATTAACAGTCGCATGCCTTAAACCAGCTTGGCCACGAAGTCATTTTCGGGAGTATTTTCAATTCTACCCATACTATACCATGACACCGACGTTCCCCATGATTTCTAGCCAATATTTTTTCTTCAAATATTTTCCATTGAAACCAACAACATGGTTTTGGATTCTGTGCCATTTCTGTACCAGCTGGACGAAATAAACTATAGTATCCATAGTGTGGCCCGCCAGCAGGCTGAACAGGCCAGGATGAGTTTCCAGAAACAGAAATTCCACCGCAAACAGCCTCCTGGACCGTTGCTTACCTACAGTTCGTCTCCTGTTCCGCAGGTGGTCAACCGGCCGAGGGCCACACAGGGATCGTTTCCTTCGCCATATGAGCAGATGGCTCCGCTTATGAGGTCTAGTATGAATCCCTCACCAGTTGGGATGGCTGGAAGATCCGGTTCAGATCTCTCTTTTTTGTCGTTGTCGGATCAACAGACGGCGGACCCTTTCTCGCTGGCGCCGTCCTTGGCGCGCACTAACACGGCCTCGACGATGTCTTCCGGCCGCGAGCAGCCCACAACGATTTCTACAGTTTCAACCCCCGTTTCTGCGGGATCGACAGCGTCTTCCAATTCTCCTTGGAACACCTCGTTGCTGGATTTGGGTAAGAATACAGGCATTCCTTTCAGTTCTACATGGTCACAGGTTTGGTAGGGTACGGTATACTTAGGTTTGGGTGTACGGATTAGAAGTAATGGAATTGTACAATTATGAAGTTGCGCTGCTTATGCGTTTAGTTGCCAGGCTGGAATGCTACTCTTTGTCTCCTTCGCCTCCTCGACACCATTCACGCTCGAGGCTGTAGAGCTTCCAGTAGCAGCAAGCTGCCATGCTGGGATTGAGCGTTCGAGCTCTCTTTCACTGGCTGTGCGCTGGCCAAACTTGGCAATAGGCTCATTATTCACATCTTTGCCCTTTTCCTTGCTCAAAATGTCCTTTATCGACGGGACCGAGTTAGCTGAGGGGATATTGAGATTAGTCAGTTTGGTTTCCGTGACAGGTGAACTGCGCGACGAGTTTTCGTTCGGAGGAGTATGCAGTTGCGGATGGCTGTTGACACCCGAAGATTGGATTTCGAACTTGATGTCCTTGACCTGTTTCTCGAGCGACGAGAGCTCCGTGTTCAATGTGGCTTTCTGGCTGTCGAGAGATTTAAGAAGAGTAGTCTTTATGTTCTCGATCTCAAGCTTCATGTACTTTAATGTCTCCTCGTTGTTCAGGTTCTTCTCGTTGGTCTTGCTGATAATCTCATCAATTTGCTGCAAAGTCTCGTCGATCTTCTGCGATTTCGCCTCTTGCTTCTCGTAGAAGTCTCTCTGATCGGCCTCAAACTTCTCCAAAAGGTTTTCCACCCGCAAAAACTCCTGGTCGATCGCGGCCTTATCCTGCTCCAGCTGTGTCTTTGATGGCGGCAGAATTCTCGGAATCACGTATCGCTTGATGATTTGATACATACCGTATGTTATGCCCGCAGTTGCTGTTGCCATGACAAAATAATCCTTCCAGTCACGCTCCGGCACTGGGGGTGCGTTGTAGTAGTAGTCTGGAACAGGGACTCGCGGAGAAAGTGCAGGAGCAACTGCAGGCACCGTTTGAGCTGCTGGAGCAGAGGTTTGCGCCTTTGACAACGCCTCTTGCACCTCTTGCTGGGTCAGGCCTTTGGCCTCCAGAAACTCGATTTTCTTGGCCAGAGGCGAGTCGGCAATGCTTTTGTCGAGTAAAAAGTCGACCGCACTTGCCACGAGCTCTGCTCTGGAGCCCGAGGAGGCAGAATTTGGCTGTTGGGACATGATGGTAGGAAGAAGAAATCAGAACAAAGTGGGGGTCGGCAATATTTCCCAAAACGCGGGGTCGATCGGCGCGTCTAATAGTCTAAAGCACGGATGATGGAGTACGGCCAACCTGGGCTTAAAACGCTTTTGAAGACTTGGTATGGTATCCAGCGAGTTCAGCTAGCCGACCTGCTCATTTCGGGCCATTTTTCGCAGGCCGAATCTCAAAATCCTTCATCCGAGAATTTTCGCTCAATCAAAGCGAATCATGGATCAACCAGCACGAGAGAAAAATTTAAATTGAGCAACACCGATCGACACACAAACTAACCACAAGGTGGCAAAATATTTCCATCGGTGCTAATTAATTGTTTTATTCTTTCACCGCCCATCGATTTCCGTAAGAATGGAGAATCACCGGACAGACACAGACCTACGGCAGCCCAATGGGCATGGTCGCGTACGTATCCCCCCCGCTGGTCCCCACGCTGACCCTCAGATGTCGATATCGGCCATACTTTCGTCTCCAAACTCAGGCGGTGTGCCTGTGCTCGACTCCAGTACTGCTCTGATGGCCAGTTTTGAACAGAGGGTTCGAGCCTTGGTGAAGTTGGATACGCTCACTTTGACCGAGATCAATCAGTTGCGGATGCTCGAGAACGAAATGAGGTTGATGGAAACGCAGGACGGGGTTTATGTGGAGCCGCACTTGGTGGAAGAGCTCAAGAACAAAGTATCAGAGCTTGATCCGAAGATCAATGAGAAGTTGACCCGACGCAACAAGCTTGTGGAGCAGGAAACCGAAGACCTGAAGGATCTCAAGACGGATCAGCTGAAGTTGCTCGCTGCGGTGCAGAAGGAGGAGCAGAAACAGGTGAACAAGACGAAAGACCATGTGCATGAGTCGACGGATAGCGGATCGTCGCCATTGCTGAGCATTGCACCAAAGAAGAGCGAAGAAACCTCTTTGATAGACGAGCCGATCGAGTCCATGAGTGATTCACCTGAGACAAATGGCGATGTTAGACGTAAACGCAAGCGGAAGACCAGAATCGACCCGGCAAAGCTGATAGAGGACGAGCTGGATGATACCAAGGCGAAGAAGCGGAAAAGAAAGACGGAAGATGAGCATTTCATTGGCGTAAATGGCGATCCACATGGCACCGACGAGTTTGATCTTGAGGACGACGATCCGGAAGCTGCAAAATTCAAGTTATCGCTCAAGCCGCAGTTCTCGCCGAAGGAACAGAAGGCCATCGACAAGCAATACGACAACGTGTACATTTCGATCTGGAAGGATTTGGCAAGAAAAGACGGGCCTAAAGCCTACAGAATGTACTATCAATTTGTGCAGGCTAAACAGATGAACTTGCGCAAGACAGCGATGTTAGCAGCACGAGAGTCGAAGAAATGGCAAGGAAAGGCCACGAAATCACAGAAAGATTTGATGACCAAGGCCAGACGGTCGATGAGAGAAATGCTAAACTTTTGGAAGAAGCACGAGCGTGAGGAGAGAAACATGCGGACGCGAGCCGAGCAAGAGGCTTCTGCAAAAGCCAAAAAGGAGGAAGAAGAGAGAGAAGCTCGTCGTCAATCCAGAAAGCTGAATTTCCTCATCAACCAAACTGAACTGTATTCGCATTTCATTGGCAAGAAAATTAAGACTGACGAAATTGAGGGCGATATGGGCGACCAGACTCTAAAATCGACCCAGACAGACAGTTTGGATATCGCAGACTTGGCAGGAGCAAAACGTGATCTTAAGGAAATTGATTTCGAGGATGGTAGCGATGAGTCTCTACAGCAAGCGGCTGCTGCCAATGCACATTCGGCTCTATTAGACGCTCAGCAGCGTGCGAGAGAGTTCAATGGTGAGGCACCAGAGCCAGACAACGAGGGCGAGATGAACTTCCAAAACCCAAGCAGTATTGGCGACATGAACCTGTCTCAACCAAAATTGCTAAATTGCACGTTAAAAGAGTATCAGATGAAAGGTTTGAATTGGCTGGCCAATTTGTACGAGCAGGGTATTAACGGAATCTTAGCCGACGAAATGGGCCTAGGAAAAACTGTGCAAAGTATCTCTGTGCTTGCCTATTTGGCAGAGACTCATAACATTTGGGGTCCATTTTTGGTGGTCACTCCAGCATCCACTCTGCACAATTGGCAACAAGAAATCACCAAGTTTGTGCCTGACTTCAAAGTCTTACCATACTGGGGCAGTGCCAAGGACCGGAAAGTTCTTCGGAAGTTCTGGGACCGCAAAAGTATCGTTTACACCAAAGATTCCCCATTCCACGTGGTTGTGACGTCCTACCAACTGGTGGTGGCCGACGTGCAATATTTCCAGAAGATGAAATGGCAGTATATGATTCTGGATGAAGCACAGGCAATCAAGTCATCCAACACGTCGAGATGGAAGTCGCTATTGAGCTTCCAGTGTCGTAACCGGTTGCTTCTGACGGGAACTCCGATCCAGAACTCAATGCAGGAGCTATGGGCATTGCTTCACTTTATTATGCCGTCGTTATTTGACTCTCACGACGAGTTTAGCGAGTGGTTCTCGAAGGATATCGAGGCACATGCCCAGTCGAATACGCAGCTGAATGAACAACAACTGCGGCGGCTACATGTTATTCTGAAGCCGTTCATGCTTAGACGGATCAAGAAGAACGTTCAAAGCGAGCTTGGCGATAAAATTGAGATCGATGTGTTCTGTGATCTTACAAATAGACAGAAGAAGTTGTATCGGATGCTGAGATCCCAGATCAACATTATGGACTTGATCGACAACAACAAGAAGATCAATAGCAGTATTGACGACGAGACCACTGGTGACTCGTTGATGAACGTGGTCATGCAATTTCGGAAAGTCTGCAACCATCCTGACCTGTTTGAGCGTGCAGATACCAAATCGGCGTTCAGTTTGAGCAGGTTCTCGGAAACTACGTCTTTGACGAGCGAGATAAACGAAAATCTGTTGGAGCTCAACTACACGACGCGGAATAGGATTGAGTACAAGCTGCCGATTTTGGTTCTTGATGAGCTCTTGTCGCCAAATTACGAAAGGTCGGGGATAGAGAAAGAGGCCATAATGGAAAAGTTTAGCATTTGGAACCCAGAGAATCTGCACGAGAGCGAGAATTTTGCTTTCGTAAAGTTCATCAACGAGACGGCGTCAAGTGCAAGGCGCATTGCTCGCCAAAATACCATTCAGAACGCCATTAGTTTGCGCTCATACACTGGCAAGTCGGAGTATGAGCTTGTCAATAGGCACAAGACTGTTTATGGCGAGCCCCCACGTCACAGCATGTTTTACATCAAAGAATTGCATACCGAGCGCGAATGCGTGGCCGACAAAACATACAAGGACATGTATTTAAATGTTGCTCGGGCTGGAGTATTTGCTGCGGCATCTGCTCCACCGATAGAGATTAGCTGTTCGAAACAGAGATTCAACTTCATCAAACGAGATGCACTATATGATTTGCAGGTGCGACAGGCCATGAATCCGCTGAGTTTAAACGTTCAATGGGATCTGATCCAGCACAAGGTTCCTATAGATTTCTGGCCAAAAGCTGAGATGAATGTGGAGCCATTGAACGCCAGGGTTGGGTTTTCGTCCATTAGATTGCCGTCAATGAATCGATTTGTGATCGAGTCAGGAAAACTTGCAAAACTGGACGAGATCTTGGTGGATCTGAAGAAAAATGGCCATAAATGTCTGATCTACTTCCAGATGACCAAGATGATGGATCTTATGGAAGAGTTTCTGACCTACCGGCAATACAAGTATATCCGATTGGACGGATCGTCCAAGTTGAGTGACAGACGTGACCTTGTGCACGATTGGCAGACCAAGCCTGAGCTTTTCATATTTTTGCTTAGTACTCGTGCCGGAGGATTGGGTATCAATCTGACGGCAGCAGACACGGTGATTTTCTACGACTCGGACTGGAATCCAACGATAGACTCACAAGCCATGGATAGAGCACATAGACTTGGCCAGACTAGACAAGTGACTGTTTACCGGCTGCTCGTCCGAGGCACGATCGAGGAGCGGATGAGAGACCGTGCTAAGCAGAAGGAGCATGTCCAGCAGGTGGTGATGGAAGGAAAGTCGTCGATCATGCCGGACAAGAAGGATGTCAAGGACAAGGACAAAAAGGAGATGGCTATGTGGCTGCTGGAGGACGGAGAAGACGAAGGTCGGGGAAAGTAGAATATCGGTTAGTATATATTCGGGCAGTGTAAGGTTGAAAAAAAGTGCTTGTATGAAGTGAAGGTGGATAATATATACAATGGCCGATTTCACTAGTGATCAGAAAGAAGTGGTGGAGCGAATCTTGCGATTAGAGAGAACCGACTACTACAAGATCCTGGATGTGACCAAGGCGTCTACTGATTTGGAGATCAAGAAGTCGTACCGGAAGCTCGCCATCAAGTTGCATCCGGACAAGAACAAGCATCCACAGTCATCAGAGGCGTTCAAAAAGCTGGCCAAGGCATTTGAAGTGCTCAGCGACTCTGGCAAGCGTAAGATCTACGACCAGACGGGCTCCGATCCAGACTCCAGAGGCAATCCTGGCACGTCGCCTGGTGCGGGCGGGCACCCGGGAATGAACCCATTTATGAACATGAACATGAACCGGGGGATGAATGGAGGCATGCCGCAAGGGTTTATGTTCGATGACGATCTATTTAATATGTTTTTCGGCGGAGGCGGACAAGGCTTTGGCGGCAACACTTTTACGTTTCACTTTGGGCCTGGAGGAGGGGCAAATTTCCAAGGTCCGCGTGGCTTTGGTGCGCGGCCACAGCGACCTCGCGCTGGGCCACGTGCGGGGACAGACAACTCGCAAGACAGAAAACTGTGGGACATAATAAGTCAGCTTGGTCCGCTGCTGGTGGTGCTGATCCCAGTGCTTTTGAGCACTCTGTTCGGCGACAGTTCGTCCAACTACTCCAAGCTGCCTAAATTTGCGTTCGAGACGTCGCCAGGATTTGCGGTTGAACGGCTCACTCCAACTTACAAAGTGCCGTACTATGTGAATCAGCACTCGCTGGAAAATTACTCGGGAGGATCCGACCGGAAACTCAGCACGCTAGATAAAAGGGTGGAGGACTACTACGTGAATGACCTACGCGGCAAGTGCCAACGCGAGGAGGCATATAAAGACCGGATGATCGAAGAGAGCTACGGGTGGTTTTTCGTCGATAACGATAAGCTGGAGCGTGCGCAGAAGCTGGATTTAAAAAGCTGCAATAGATTGCGAGATCTCAACCTCATCTAGACCAGTACAGGACAGACAGGATGCGCTATTGTCTCTATTGTCGGAAGGAAGACCCCTGTTGTATGTGCTCCAATCACGTTTTTAGTTTTCAAAAGAGCCGTGTTTATAATTGGCAGTCAAACCCAAGCCTTTTTTTTTCTCGCACCGATTCCTGCATCTAGTAGTTCCCCTTACAAATATTTAGCAATTGTAGGCAGACATACCGAAACGGCACGTCTCCACTGTGATTTTTGACGTGTTTGTGTACAATTCGACCTTTTTTCGGTTCTCGCGTGTCGAGGTCAATGTTTACATACCATGGAGTTTCCCAATAATAGACGACAGACACCGCAATATTTGCAGCAACAACAACAGCATCAGTTGCCTGCGCAAATTAAAAATGTCACCCCTGAACAGCTGCAGAACATATATAAGAGACTTCAGCAGCTCAGGTCACAGCATGGCGAAGATGCGAAGCGGTTACCTGAATTCGCGGAGCTCGCCTCTGTGTTGACTCAATTTTCTCAGTATCACAAGCAAATAAAGGCGCAAGCTCAGTTGCAGTTTCAGAACCAGAACCAGAACCCAAATCAGAGCGACCAGGGATTCTCGCAGTTCCAGCAGCCGCAGCAGTCATCGCCAGTGCCGCAACCGCAGGCCCAGCTGCAACAGAATAAGCCTGCGCCTTCGGGTCCTTCCAACATCTTTGCTGCTCCTCAATCTCAACTGCTCAAGTACCAGATCGCCGCGTTCAAGAAGTTCATCCAGAACCAGCCCATAGAACCAGAGCTCGCAAGCATTATAAACATTTCATTCCAGCAGTATAGCAGACAGTTTGGCGAGCAGAACGCGCAAATTACTCCTCAAAACAATGCTTTCATCAAGCAACAGCAGCAGCAGCAGAGGCCCAAGCCAAAGAAGGAGCCTTTTGTCAAGACACCGAAGCCTATCCAGTCCAGAAAGACCACACCCTTGCAGCCGCATCAGCAGTTGATGGTTAATCAACCGGTCATGATGGCACAAGACCAACAACAACAGCAAAACAGGACTCCCATCAGCGAGCCCCAACAGCTCCTAAACACGGCTGTTCCATACCAGCAAATTCCCCAACAGCAGATGATGCCGAAACAGGAACCTCCAAAACAACTGCCGGCCAGGGGCCTTCCTCCACATCCGCCGGTTCCCCTACAGAAGATGACCGAAAAATTCCCCGAGGTGACGAATATAATTTCGTCCCACGATCCACAGATAGCTGTTGACAGCTATTCGGTGCCCCAATTGTCTACGGAAATTCCGTTTGAATACCTTAATAATCCTAAATCGAAGGTTATCACGCCGTCTGTGTTACCAAAACCTTTGGATATCGTGAAGGCTGCGGAGCTGAAGGGGCTGGTTGACGAGCTTCAATTCCAACAGGAGATAGAAAGGCTAGAGAGATTGAAAGATGACGACGAAGAGTATACTTTGGAGTATACGCTCATGACACTGTTGCCCTATCAAAAGGCTGTTCGTGGCCACGTTGTGAGCACGATTTTTCATCAGAATTCTCTACTCACCAATTATCTACCGAACTTCTCAGCTAGGGCACGGACGATTAATACACACGATGCGTCTATCACGCATGCGCTGTACAACCAACAAAAGACTATGACTGCGTTATCGCAAAGTAATAAGATAGAAGAACGCCAGGCGAATATTTTAACCGTTTCCGACGATTACAAGAGATACATCACCTTGAGGAGGGATAAATTTTCTAAGCTTGCTAAAGGGGTCTCTAACTTCCATGCACAAACGGAAAAAGACGAACAGCGCCGTGTTGAAAAGAACGCCAAACAGAGATTGCAAGCTCTGAAGGCCAATGATGAAGAGGCATACATTAAGTTGCTGGACCAGACTAAGGATACCAGAATCACGCACATCCTGAAACAAACTACTGGCTTCTTACGTACATTGATCCAGTCCGTGAAAGTCCAGCAAAGGGATACCCAGGAACACATGGCCCATGTCCATCATTTGAAGGAGGAAGAACAGGTCGTGGATGATGAGGAAACGAGCGATGAGCGTGAAAATGCAGATTACTATTCGGTTGCACATAGGGTTCAGGAGAAAATAGACAAGCAACCATCAATTCTAGTCGGCGGTACTCTGAAGGAGTATCAGATCAAGGGTTTGGAGTGGATGGTTTCTTTGTTCAACAATCATTTGAATGGTATACTAGCCGATGAAATGGGCCTTGGTAAGACTATCCAGACTATTTCGCTTCTTACGTATATTACCGAAAAGAAGAACATCTCAGGTCCCTTCCTAGTGATTGTTCCTCTGTCCACGTTGCCAAACTGGAACCTCGAATTCGACAAATGGGCTCCAAGTCTGAAGAAGATTAGTTACAAAGGCTCACCACAGCTTAGAAAGGAGCTGGCTCATGATGTGCGATCTGGAAATTTCAACGTCTTGTTGACCACGTACGAATACGTGATCAAGGATAAACATCTTCTCTCTAAGGTCAAGTGGGTTCATATGATTATTGATGAAGGACATAGAATGAAGAACACTAAGTCCAAGTTGTCTTCCACTTTGACTGAATACTACCATACAGATTATAGACTGATTTTGACCGGCACACCTCTGCAGAACAACCTACCAGAGTTATGGGCATTGTTGAACTTTGTGCTTCCAAAAATCTTCAACTCAGACAAGTCTTTCGACGATTGGTTTAATACTCCTTTTGCCAACGCGGGCACTCAGGACAAAATTGAGCTATCTGAGGAGGAAACTTTATTGGTGATCAGAAGACTGCACAAGGTTTTAAGGCCGTTCCTTTTGAGAAGACTGAAGAAAGATGTGGAGAAGAGTTTACCAAACAAGATCGAAAAAGTGATTAAGTGTCAAAAATCTGGATTGCAGAATAAACTTTATCATCAAATGCTCAAATACAACCAGCTTTTCGTTGGCGACTCGGGTTCCAAACTTCCGGTGGGTATTAAGGGTATGAATAACAAGTTGATGCAGTTGAGAAAAATTTGCAACCATCCCTACGTGTTCCCAGCTATAGAAGACATGATTAACCCATCTCATGAAAACAACGACACAATCTGGAGAGCTAGTGGAAAATTTGAACTGCTGGACAGAATTTTGCCAAAGTTTCGTGCTAGCGGTCACAGAGTTTTGATGTTTTTCCAAATGACTCAAATCATGGACATTATGGAAGACTTTTTGAGGTTCAGAGGAATGCAATACATGCGGTTAGATGGTGATACTAAAGCCGATGATCGTACTGGATTGCTGAAAGATTTCAACGCTGAAAATTCTCCCTATTTCGTGTTTTTGCTCTCTACCAGAGCTGGTGGTTTGGGACTAAATCTGCAAACTGCAGACACGGTGATAATTTTTGATACAGACTGGAATCCTCATCAGGATCTGCAGGCACAGGATAGAGCGCATCGTATCGGTCAAAAAAATGAGGTGAGAATCTTGAGACTTATCACTAGTGATTCTATTGAAGAGTATATCTTGGAAAGGGCTCATCAAAAGTTGGATATCGACGGCAAGGTCATTCAAGCTGGTAAGTTCGATCAGAAGTCTACATCGGAAGAGCAGGAAGCGTTGCTTAGACAGCTATTAGAGGCAGAAGAGAACGAAAAGGACCAGGATGAACTCCTGAACGATGATGATTTAAACGAAATACTGGCCAGAAATGACGACGAGCTGAAGCTATTCAAGAAAATGGATGAAGAAAGAGACGACAATGCTTCGGGACTGCCGCGATTAATAGCAGAATCAGAACTACCTGAGGTCTACAACCAAGAGCCGGAAATTAAGGACGAAGTTCAGGAAATGCTTCTGTACGGCCGTGGCAGCAGAGAGCGCAAAGTTATGCATTATGATGAAAATCTCACCGAAGACCAGTGGCTCAAGGAAATCAACGGGTACGCTTCGGACGACGACGACGATAAGCCAAAGAAGGGTCGCAAGCGTGGTCGCAAGAGCAAGGTCGCTAGTGCAGAACTCTTAGAAGATTCTATGAATGGAAGTGCCGATTTGGCAGATTTTATTGAAGATGACGAGGACACGGTTTCTCACAAGAAGCCAAAGAATGGCAAGCTCAAGTTGAAAGGCGGATCCGGGAGGAACACTATGTCTCCATCGGAGTTAGGAGATTCACCGCAGAGTCCTTCTGGTACAACTTCTCACAAGAAGAAAAAATCTAGGGGTTTGCCAGCGTCGGTTCCAATTTGTCGTAAGGAGAACTCTGTTCTTCCCGAGCTCACTGCAGAGGAGCGACACACTCTTCAAGAGCAGTTGAACCAAACTTTGGATAGATTGCTTGCACTCACTTCTGAAGATGGTCGAAAACTATCTACAATATTTCTCGTGAAGCCGATCAAGCGCATGTATCCAGACTACTATGTGATTATCAAAAATCCAATTGCGTTTGACGGTATCAAGCGAAGAGTCCAGAATGAAATATATTGCAGCTTGGAAGAGTTCATGTATGACTTGCATTTAATGTTTGCCAATGCTCGCATTTATAATCAGGAGGGATCTATGGTTTACAATGACTCACGCAGGATGGAGGATGAGGCTCTATCTATGTACGCAGATATGACGCACGGGGATAAGATGGATTTTACAGAGTTTGACGAGAGATTTGGCCTGAAAAGGACAAATCCTACAGATACTGTGACGGGCCAAGAGCTGGCTAATGGCTCTTTCCCGCTCGATCAGATGGCATAATGACACACCCATAATGATTTTACGTGTATTTTAATCGAAGCATTTGTCTCGA
The DNA here is from genome assembly GCA_003706195.2 of Ogataea minuta. Classification (NCBI taxonomy): domain Eukaryota; kingdom Fungi; phylum Ascomycota; class Pichiomycetes; order Pichiales; family Pichiaceae; genus Ogataea; species Ogataea minuta. The sequence goes on from PPKR02000006.1 coordinate 629,421, forward strand.
CTACGGGCTGGGCCAATAGGAAAAACGTTTTTATCTAAATCTCGTCTTCAGCGTTCTCCTGTTTATCTTCGGTTTGCTCAAAACTTTCGGAATCTGCAGTGGAAACTCTGGTTGTTGGATATTCTTCAGCTTCGTCGACATCGTCAGCATTCTGAGCCGTTGTGTTTTTCTCATCGCCTTCGTCAGCCTCGACAGATTGTTCTTCTAAGACGTGCTCCGCATGTTCGACTATCTGCTTGTTGTCGTAATCTGGAGTTCCATAATCCTCAGAGTCTTCCTCATGACTTCCACTGGCCTCACTTGACTCGCTATATTCATCTTGAGACTTACCGTCAGATGCAACTCTAGATGGCTGCACGGAGTTATCATCATGGGTGGAACTAGATTGTTCTTCGACAAATACCCCATGCGTCCGCGAAGCAACTTTGGTAATTTCGGTACTTGCCGTCCCTTCAGATCTGCCAGTTGGCTGTGTGTTACCAGATCCTATATTAGCTGGTTTTGGAAAATAATCTAACGACCTAGGAGAGCCTGACCGTCCCTGAAGAGCCGTAATAAATGGATCTCGATCGCTGAGCGTGCCTGCGCTTGCCGATTGAGGTGGGGAGTCTTTTAACTTTGAATGTGAGACCATTGACGTCTCTGTGTTGGAAACTAAATGCAAGTTGCTACCATAGAGATTCGAGCTCAAGAGTTTATCCACATCATGTAGTTTGGTTTCTACTTCAACGGACCCCATTTGATGATCATTGGTGCTCAGAGTGAATCGTCTGTTGGCACTCCCAGAGCTCAATGGTCTAATACCGAACCCTCCAGGTAGCTGTTGATGGCTACCGTTGGCTTCATGTCCTTTCGGAATAACGACCGAGGAGTACTTGTTTTCAAGATATACTTTCCAAATCCAGTTCTTGGTCTGGAAGGCCAAGAGAACCAACCAGAACAGCTGGACGAAGCCCATGATGGTGCTCAGAATTCCAAGCTCGTTGGAGTCTTTTCCAACCAGAATCAGGTTCAACACAATGCTGACGGACATGAGCATAAAGCAGCTGACAAAGCAGACAACGGCAAGCACAAACAGCGCTTGGTTGACTTTGGAAATCGAAAAGATTTGCTCGTAATCAAGGGAGTACGGCACCACAACGGAGAGCGCCTCAATGAAGAACACTAGTGAAATCAAAAACACACCGAAATTGATATACTTGAGCACATACGAGTAATCGAGCAGGGAGTCAAGATTATACGCACTTCTGGAGTAGCCGCTGGACTCGTAGATCGGATAGATGATCTTGTGCAGGAAATCATTAGTTTCCCGGTGGTGCTCTCGAAGATGAAACGAAAGCGGGAGTGTTGAGTGGTGGAGGGCTTTTAGGGGTGTAAGTTTGCGGCCGAAAACGTGCTTGAACTCCAGAATAGGGATTGTACTATTTTTGAATTCGAAGCTCTTGCTCTCAAAGTAGTACTTCATGGGATGAAATCTAATGCTGATTTCAGACTCATCTAGTATGAACAGTGGGTTCAGAATGAGCGCATAGTCATCAAAGTTCTTGAGATAGGAGCTTTTCTGCATTTCGAAGATTTTGCTCAGGGAATTATATAGCTCCACGTTCTCCTTCTGAACTTCGTTGTAGTCCTTGAAGTACGACCTTCCCGAGTTTATGAATATCTCCCCATTGTTCAGTACCTTGACAAGATTAATGGCTGGAAGCTGGCAAATGAGTGTAGTCTGCTGGAAGATGTTGATAAAATTGAATACAACGAACACCGTGAGACATCCTAGAAACCATTTGGTCGAGAATTGCACCTTTTTGGGCACTTGCTCAATCTTGGGGAGCACAGGTGATGCGCTGAAAGCTCCCGACAGCTTAACCCATCCATCGGAAAGCATTTATTGCAATATTTGACGAGACGCTAAGACAGAAAGAGTGATGAAAACGCTAAGGAGACTCTAGATCCCTTTTTTCGAACCGCCATATATCGGGTGCGAGGTGTTTGCTTATGTCAAGACCTCGAAACAAGAAAATAAATATATTGTACTAACTATAGTGTGTGAGATGGTGACACATACCGTTTTTCACCAGAACATCAACGAAAATGTACGCGTAGAGCTCGTATATGAGAATTATCCAGTAATTGCGGGCACAGATGAGCTTTCATTCATCTTGAGATTTAGATACGTTGGTCCCACACATAGCAGTACTTCCACAAAGTCTCACAAGCAACAAGAGGAGGAGGAATCGCCGGCTTCAAACGATGGCTGGTTTGGAGGCCGATTGTCATCACAATTGTCGAATGCCACTCGTGCTTTGTTTTTGCAGCAGCTGGAGACTGTGAAAGAAGAAGAAGATCATTTGAAAGACATTTCTATTTACTTGGGGTACACACAGCTGTTCGGATATTATTCGATAAACGACAAGATACTAGAAGCTTCTATTTTCGAGGAGTTGCAGAAGAAATCGACATTTGAAGGCAAGCTGGCTGGAATCAATGGCCTTGAGATAACTTTTGGACAGCATAAGAAGGGTTTGTTGACTGGGCTTGCCAACTTGTTCCAGGACGACCTAGAGAACGACGATACCACGCATTTGATTCCGCTGTACTCAACTACCCAATCAATTCTTTTTAGCGATCTGACTTTCACGCGGTCGCAGCCGGTTAATCATTCGACGCCAAATAAGCTCACGCGCAGCTTCTACGTCAACATGAAGCTCCCGATGGATTTGGCCCCCTCGTTTCGGTCAGAGGCTGTGCAGATGCACTACAATGTAATTTTAGGATACCAGCTGATGGAGAAAAACAATACGTTCACCAATAAGACAATGTTCTTCCCGCTGAAGATTCAACCGTATGTGGATCGGTTTGGAAGACAACCTCTGTTTCATTTGGAGCGGCCGAGATTGAACCAGACGCCAAGCATATTAAAGAATGTGGATCTCATCAACGCTGGCTCATTTGAACTATTCAACCAATCTAAAAACGCAAGAAGGAACTCAGAGCGAGAGATGAACGGCCGCTTGAGTAGAAAGCCTTCCAATTCAAGTTTGCCGGGCACATTGGCTCGCAGAAGCTCGGGAGTGAATTTGGAGCTACTCCGTCGCAGTTTAACGAGCATGGAAGTGCGACGTCGCTCTTCGGCAGATGAGCTGCCGAAGAGCTTTGATCTGGACAAAGATTTGGAGACTAAACAGTTCCTCGAGCTTCTCAAAGAGCTCAACAAAAGTGATGTGATTGAAATTGTAAAAATCCAGGAGAAATTTGAAAAGCAGTACAATCATGCTCAGGACGCGGAGTTTAATCCACGTCAAAATCTTCTGAACATTCTTTCCGACTACCAGAGTGTTCAGAAACAGGAGTTTATGGAGGGAGACGATTTGTCTGATATGGAGGGTCAGATTCCGGTGCAACAGCAAACTAAGTACATTGTGAAACAAGACCATCTCCAGCTCGCGAGTCTGAGTCTCAGCAAGGCTATAGTGAAGGTTGGCGATAGCATAACCGTTCATATGTCATTTCTGGACAGCGAGCTTGATACCAAAGGTGTGGAAGTTTGTCTTATAAAGAACCAGACTATTTACAGGGACGAATATCTGAAACGCTACGAATACAATGATCTTTACAAGGGGATCAAGGACGGGAATTGTATAGAGACCAGTGTTTTCCACAAGCTTGTGAGCACGTTTGATTTCGAGGAGTTGAATCTGAACTTGCAAGTTCCTGCAACTGTGGAGCCACAATTTCGCACCAATTTCTTCCAGGTCAAGTATCTGGTGCAAATCAAATTTGTGTTGGTTGACTCCCTGCACAAAATAGCCAAAATCGAACAGCAGTACAGCTCTAAGGCTGGTCGCACAAGGTTCGATCTGTACCCCATTTTCACCGATTACAAAGGATCCGTGTTATTCAAGGCAGTGGACCATATTCCAGACGGGTTTGAGTTTACTGTCAGACTCCCGATCGTGGTTCTTCCGAGCTACGAGAATGATATAGCACAATAATGTATAGAATGCTGTCAAATTGACACGCGGGTCGCAAATCGCGTCCCAAAAAAAATTGACGTCTAGGTAGTAAAAAACTGTACATTTTCTGAGGTGAGGAACACATAAGGGAGTTGCAAACAATTCATTTCGCCTAGCCCTCGGAACGATAAAACGCGTGTTTTTCCTTAGAATTAGCCTTTAACGTGCTATTCTATGTTTCTAGACAAACAACCGACCTCTATTGACCGACGCAGCATGAGTCCCGGCGACAAAGACAAACCTAGTCCGATGGTTATTTTGGCTCCCACTTCGTCAGGAAGAGATAAAGCTGATCGGCTAGGCAAAAAGTTTGCTGACGCTAAGCGCAACAGTCGTAGCAGGTTTGCTCTCTCCAGAAGTGCAGAGAGTCCTAACAATGTGCTGAATACGTCGTCTTCTCGGAGTGATCCTGTGAAGCTGAACAAACTATACTCGATTCTCAATTCCAAGAAGAGACAAACCAGGTCGAAAAAACAGAAGCAAAGCCCATCGGGGTCCCGGCAATCGCCGTCGTCGGAGTCGATTCAGCAGACAGATCCAGAAACAAGCATCGAATCGGACGCCCCGATCTCGTCTCTGGAGAACACAAATCTATCGCCGCAAGCATTATACAAGAACGTTTTAATTGCCAAGAGGAACGCGTTTAAGGAGCAATTGGAAAAGTCAGAAAGGTCTGCCTCTCCCAAAATCACTGAGAGATCTTCATCTTCTTCAGCACAGCCAGAGACTGTTTCAATGAGCCAGCAAGCTTCCGCGCCCTCTATCATAGCTGATCCACAGCGAGAATCGCAGTGGAGCAATAATTCGCCAAAAGAGAGGTCTACGACATGCAATAATACCGGTCAGTCGCTGCTTGCAGCACTGAAGAACGTGGTAAGAAATACCAAGCTTCCAAGTCCCCAATGTACACCACCTCCACCAGAGCAAATCACGGAACCCACTGACGTTATTGAAGTCCCTGTTGAGGGTCAAGAAGCGCAAGAAACAACTGGCATTGTCACAACCAAATCGACTACTGATCAATCTTCCGAGTCGCTCTCTCAAACCGCCGTTGAGCCGTCCACACCACTAAGCAGGCCAGTGCCGGCCTTGCAGGAGGATATCCAACAGTCAGCCAAACGAGTTTTGTTCTCGAGCGACGTGGAGGACTCGCCGACGGCGTCCTCACCAATAAGGGAGGCGATGGAGCCACGTTCAATTCTCAAACCATACACGGAAGAAGGTATTCCTCTAGCTTTCGACAACAATGAAATTTACTCCGAATGGCCGTCAGGACATATTATTCAGCTTGATAGGGACTCCCCAAACTCGCTCTCTGTGGTTGAAAGATGCTGTGAGATGTTGCTATTGCCTGATTTTGATCGTCGATTTGAAGCACTCGCCAGTATTAATAATACCTTCAAAGTGAACACCAAAAGTTTCATGACTACCAAACTGAGTCCAGACAATGTCACACAGTTGACGCGGATCATCCTTCAGCAACTGGAGTCCTCTCCTAATAATGATGCCTTTCAATTGAGGCTCACTGTCCTGGCCGTCAAACTGGCGACTTTCCTACTCTCTGCATACGACTCGTTACCTCAGGCTACTGAAATCATAGAGAAAGCTACCAGTAAGGCCCTCTCGAAAAACCTGTCCAAAGCGCTAGCTGCCGCATATATCCAACTGATCAAAGAACAGTCATGTTTGGTCCCTGCTGGCTGCATCGAGCAAGTGATCTACGCCTTAATTAATATGAACTTCTTCCCAAGTGCTTCCGTTATCGGGGAGAAGATGCTCACGCTGAAAAAGTATATCATTAAATACCCAGGAGTGATGCTGAAATTATGTCGTGTATGGATGCGATTTGTGCTTGCGTGTATTCTGGATGTGGAGCTGCCCAGTCACAACAGAACTATCGATCTAGCTTTGCAAGTGATGAACGAGTTTTGCAAGATTTGCAGTTTTTCTGAGAAAGCGCAAATTTTAGGGCTTCTAGACGAAATACCCAACGACCTATCCTCCTCTCAACCTTCTGCCGAGTCGCTAGCGTCTTTGGGGCCTAGCGCTTCGACTTGCGACGCCGTTGTTGAAGCCCTTATAATCCTTATCCGACGCAAGCTGTACCGCGAAGCAATGGAAATCTGGGCATGCCTGACTTATCTGTTCTCCAACTTCACTTGGAAGAAAGGGATTGAAACATGGAAGCATATAGAACCTTGGATTGGCGTCTTCACTATTTGCTTCAACAAGGATGGAGAGGAGCCCAAGATCGCTGCCCTGAGTGCATGGAGAAGCGTTATATTCTCCTTCCAATCCTCGCTGACGTTTAAGGCGAATTCCGCCATCTCCTCTCCAGAAGAGTTTGAAATGATCGAGAACAAGTTCCATGTTTTATCGCACCCGTTTGAGAATTTTTCTGGCGCATTCACCGACACCCTGATGAGCGAGTTCGACAGACTGTTCACCAGAATGTACTACGCTCTGTACAAATTTCTCTCGAAACCACCACGAATTAAACAGAAGGGGGACGACTGGGTCGTTGATTGGGTTTTGTCAATTCTCGCACAGCTCTCCTTCAAGGGAAACCTCAAGCAGATGCAGGTTGAATACGGATATCGTGCTCTTTCTCAGATGTTGCTGTTGAGGCCAAATCGCTCAAAAAGCGAGTACAAAATGGGAGCCCGGGACTGCTTCTTTGATATTTCTGGCACAGAGATGTCTTTGCCTCCGTTGAATGCTGGCTGGACAGTTTCACAGCACCCAGCTTTTACTCAGTTACTGTGCAATGCATTCGCATTTGATTTCGTTTCTTCCAGTGCGAAATTCAATCTCATGATGACCTTTGCGGAAGCCTGCAGCACTGGGTATCAAGAGCAGCCGGCGGCATCAGCCGCAGGCTCTGGCGTGCGCTATATGATGAAAAAGATATTGGAAATTGCATCTGCTCAGGGTGAACAAATTTCAATCGACTACCTCTTGGAGAGGTGTTCTAAGCTGGTGGAGTTGTTTGATTTTTCGTGCTTGGTGACTGAGTCAAATCTGTGCCCGAACGTCTTCATGAGCATTATGAAGTACACTATGCAAATAAGCAAAGGAAATCGCGAAGTCGAGCTCATTGCCGCTAACAAAATATTAGTCTTTACGGCGGAAAAATGCAAGCGGGAGTTGCTCCCCGTCTCTAGGGCGTTTGTGGAGCTGGACCCGGATACATTCACGGCAACAGTGTTCGATGTACTCAAACTGAACATCGATAGGTCGCTCATGAGTGAGGATCATGCTCTTTGGCGGAAGTTCTTTGAGAGTGTGCCTGAGGTTAGATTCATGGACCTACTTGCTGACTTGGTTGCTACTGATGCGTTTGCGGGGGCTTCAAATGGCGAGAAACTGATCAAAGCCGAAACTCATGTTGATTTCTGGACTAAGGTAGGACTTCTGGATCACTCCGAAGAATTTCTATTCCACTTGTACAGCAAGATTCGCCCTATGCCTAACACTGAGCCTCTGTATTGTTTCCTAGTCGACCACTTGCTCAATCGAAGATCAACGATTCATCTACTGGTTATGCTCAAGATAGTGGAAGTTGCGATTGCTTCCGGACACTGTACTACAAAGGAGTTCAACCTATTGGATGAGAAGACTGAGCTGCTGAATAAGACGGTCTCTAGCAACTCTTTGCTTGACCAGATATCGAGCGCTATGGCCTCGTTGAGGGAGATATTGCACCCTTCTTCGCAGAAGCAGACGAAAATAAAACAGAATCCGACTCATGAGCCTCCTGAGCAGCAATCAGCAAATCGGGGAGCTGCACGGAAAGATCCACCGTCAGGACTTCTTTCCCTCATACTGTCTGACGAAGAGCTGGAAAAGGAATTTGAAGACGAGATGTTGAGACCGAGACAAGCTAGTGGTTCGGTCACGTCTGGGTCGACCAAAGATGTTGTTCTTGCAGAGCCATTGGAGAGTACCAAAGAGTCCGATCACACTGCTCAAAGCCAAACCGAGAAGCCAGTGGACGCAGAAACCAAAGTTATCAAAACCACGAAGGGTGCACGAGAGACAGTAGAGGTTGAATGCCGACGCTTACGATCGCATCCGAAAACATGTTCCGAATGCGTGGTGTCGATGAGTGAAGAGAAGACAGCGCCGACCAGAGGATTAGTTAAGCCAACATTTAATCAGCTGAGCTCTGTCGCACCTCCAACTAGAATGGTCCCTGAACAGCCGTCCAGAGTGGCTGACTCTGAGCTTCAGGCACACTCTACGCCAGAGCCAGAGCCCGAGAGTGCACAGGTCACAGTTGCACATTCTCCGGTGACGAATTCGTTTGCACCTAATACAGCCAACCGCAAGCCCGAGACTCCTCCTCGAACGAACAGCATCCTTCCTGACAGTCGCGTGGAGCCAAACTCGAGCTTTGCTCCATCTGTTGCTGATACGACTCAACCTTTCATGGCATATCCTCCATTTCCCTACTATGGTTATCCTATGATGCCTCCTCCGTCTAGCAACCATCCTCAAAACACGTCTGTTGCTCCGTATCCGATGTTTTACCCGGTTCCTGTTCCATGGCAGCATCCAGGACTTGTTGCAGAGCCGGTTCTGAGCAAAAGCGATCCAGAAGACTGGTACAAGCTGGAGAGCCTGATCTCTAAACTGACTAGGGAGAATGCTTATGGAGTGACATGCATCGAGGACAGCAAGAAGCGCAAGCTCGAGGATGATCTTATTACACTACTTACGTGCTTGAAGAAGAGACGCTAACTCGCGAAGCGCACGTGAGCAGCCAGCAGCTCGGCGCCGATTTTGACGGAATCCACGAACGTTATTCCTGGGAAATCTTGTGCGAACTTCCAATCCAGACTACTGAGCCCAGCACAACCCAGAAGGACGATTTTCGCGTCCTGTGAGATGAGCATTCTTATTTTGTTTTGCAGCACTGCATAATTTTTCGGGTCGGTAAGTTTGAGAACATCGACGTCAGCTGCAAGCGTTGGGATCATGAAAGTGGGCAATTCTTTCGCGCCGAGGAAATCAAGCAGCGACTGGTCAAGAATACACTCCCAGCTCTCGTTGGAAGTGAGAATACCAACTTTAGCCGATTCTGTAGCATAATTAAGTGAATAGAGTAACGAGGCTTGGAAAATGCCCATGATTGGGACCTTGACCAGCTCCCGTAGCTCAGCCACGAGCGGGTGGTCTGAGTAACAGCAAATAAGATATCCGTCGTACTGGAGATAGCTGTCGTCGGATCTCAGCTTTTCAAGACACGCTTCAGCGGAGACGAGACCATCTTTCGAGTTATTAATTGAGCTAGGTGCCGACCGTGGGCCCGTGAAGAAGTCAATCTCAAAGTCGGGTATCGCCTTGAGTATGCCCTTCAGATTATCCGTGATGGATTGAGACGAATTTGGATTTATCAGAAGAAGCCTCATAATCTTTATTTTTCAATTATATTTTGTAATATTTTAATGTCTGCGGCTTAATTATTATCTATCTTACTGGACTGCAGCTGCAATTTTCCGGTCCAGCTCTTCGGAAACGTAGTAGTTGTGGGTTTTGTACTGGTCAAAATACTTCAAAAGCAGGTCTTTTTCTCCAGCTCCCATGAAGATATCAAGCAAAAGAATATACGTCTTTGCAGAGAATCGCGAGCTGAACGTCTCGAGGAAGGGAACCAAATGACCCACAGAAGTGAGATCGTTGTTCCGGAATATTCTGAGCAAGTAGAAGAGCGTCTCTTCGTTCAGCTCGCACCGTCGTTTGCGGACCATTACATTGGTCAATCGAAGGGCCATAGTGAAGTCGTTGTTGGAAATACTAATTGTTTTCAACATTATGTTCAGTGGTAGCACGTTGAACGGCGTATCGGATTTCGGCTTGCGCATCTTGTAATTCTGTGTTTCTTTGATCGGCTTGCCAACTCGTGTGGCGTGGTCTGCAAACTCAGTCCTAAACTCGTATGGATCGAGCTTTGGGTCTATCTTGTGTTTCATCATCCTGTATAGCTGGTGATCTGGGTGCAAAGTCGGCGAATATCGTTCTTGGTGCGCTGTGATGTGGTATCCATGCATCTGCTCGATCATTATAATAGCGTTCTTCAAATCAGGGGTCTGGGAGGCAAGATCTTTGACCAGGCTTGGAAAGTCTATCACTTTATACCTCTCACCCAGAAATCCCATGTTGTAGAACATTCCGCTGTCGATCACACGCAGTCCGCCGAGTTTCCGCACGTAACCCTTTAGGCGAAGAAGGTTCATGCGTCGGCGAAACTCCGACGCTTCCTCTTTGTTCACCAGCATCATTCTGTCTGCCTGGTAATCTACCGTCTTAGCGAAAGTTGCAAAATCGAGTCGCTCAATACTTAAACGACACAGCCTTCCAGCAAGTTCGTCAGAAATATTCATCAACGGCCGATCGAATAAGAAAACAAACCCCACCACAAAGCGCGAGACCTGCTCTACTTGGCCCTCGTCTAGCGCATTTTTCACAAGCATTTCAAGAAGTTGCTGACTCAAGATCTGGGGATATCTCTTGGTGTAGAGAATTTGCACCAGCTGGAAAACTTTGTCGAACTGTTTTCCAAGTATGAGATGGTATGCTAGTAGCTCGCATGGAAATCGATCCACCACAAGGCTACTCTTCTCGATGGTCGCAATAGCTGTGTCGTATTCTCTCTTCAAAATGTATGAGTGAATCAGCATACTGGTCAATTGTCTGGAGCACGCGCCATCAAGCAGACACTGTTGCACCTCGGCATCCTTCACAAATGGCACCCAGATTCGAAACAACGAGTTAGCTAGAGGAGGCGGGAGCCCCGACCGACAGGACTTGAGAGCTCGCAGCAGCACAAGCAAGGTCTTTCTGCGTAAGTCAGAGGCAAGTGTCGGGTTCTGCAGACTGGTAATGAGCGAGGATATATATGAGTGATCCGAGTATGGCAGGTTCGCCACTGTTCGTCGCGCAAAATACGACCTTGTCCGCAAGGCTATTCCAAGCATGGAAATAGTGGTGTATTTCTGATTTTTCACGAATTATTTTTTTCATCATGCTTTCTCTCTTCCGCCAGTCTGCTAGGCCACTGGCAGGGCTGCGCCCGGGCCGTGTGGCCGGCAAACGAATTGCCTTGGCCTCTATGGGTCTGCGATTCAATAGCACAGAGCCGAAGTTTGATACCTCGCTCGCTTTCGACAATGAAGTTGTCCAAAATACACTCACGTCCGACCAATGGGGGTATATCAAATCAGTTGGATTGAGCGATGGCTGGTGGCCATCTGATATCATTCAGACGACTCTGGAGGCTGTCCACGTGACCACAGGGCTGCCGTGGTGGGCCACGATTGCCGTCACGACCATTGGTATCAGAACTCTTCTTTTCCCGCTCTTTATGGCATCCTCCGACGCGATGGCTCGGTCACAGGCTGCAACTCCAGAAACTAGAGTGCTCCGTAAAGAGCTGAATACGGCGATGTCCAGGGGAGATAGAACAGTCCAGCAAATGAAAATGCAGGAGATCAAGAAGGTGAACGCCAAGTACGGTGTCAAGTACACGCGCATGTTTCTGTCGCCCGCTGTGCAATTCTCGTACGGTGTCGGATCATTTTTTGGTATCAGAGAAATGGCCAATCTGCCAGTGGAGGGATTTGACAACCAGGGTGCATTCTGGTTCCAAGACCTCACTGCTGCTGATCCGTACATCGGTTTGCAGCTGATATCCGCGTGTCTGTACGCTATTTCGTTCAGATTTGGCGGAGAGACCGCCATGAACCAGTTCAGCTCCACGACACAGAAGGTATTCATGGCGCTACCATTTGTCTCGATCATCTTTACCTGGAATCTGGACGCAGCAGTGCTGGTGTATTTTACGGCAAATGGAATGTTCTCTATTATCCAGGCCCGACTGCTACGATCAGTGAAGTTCAGAAGGCTTTTTAAGATGTATCCAATGCCCAAACCAGGAACCCAAGAAAATAAAGGTTTGATGGAGAACTTCTCAGACACCTGGAAGGAAATGCAGGAAAACACCGAGGTGCGACAGAAAGCAGATGATAAAGCTAAGGTGGCTGCTGCGACCCAATTGATGAAAGCCAAGTCTCAAAGAGTCATCATTGAGAAGCGGAATAAATAAATAAATAAGTATATATAGCCTTGTAAATGGACTTTGTCATAGATTCCCGCTTAGAACCGCCTGGATGTCGGCTTCAGTCAGGTTTGAGAGCTCCTTCCGCACCTCCACACCATTTGCGACACGCATCACCACTGCCGGAGTCACATTCGAGCACTCTCTAATCAAGATTGGCACATCTGGATTGGCCGTCTTCAAGCCCTTATACTGCTTGACGAGGAAAGATCTGGTGTCAGAATTGCATGCCCAAAACTTACCTAAGTGGCCCACTCGAGCTGGCCGTTTGCGATAGGAAAAAGCGCAGCTCTTTCACGTTCTTCGATAAAGACATTCTCGTCAAAGTTCAGCTACTCCACTTTTTCGTACACCTTCAAAAGTTTGCTGACGTAAGCCATCGGACCACGGTTGCAGCTTGACAATTATTGGGTTGGCCAGATTCAGACTGCTGAGCGCCTGTTGGTCGTTCGAGAGCGGTTCCACGGTGCGACCAAACTGAGTATATATCTGGAAGTCCAGAACGCTCACAATGAGTTTCCTGGAAATTTTGCCACGCAGCTTCCCAATGGTAGCTGACGGGAATATGGAGACAGCAAAGGTTGATTCCGGGTGAACAATCTGTAGAGAGAGAGGTAAATGGTCTTTCTGGGTGGGTGTGTTGAGAGCCGGATCAAATGAGTATTTTTTGCAGAGCTCAATCCACAAAGATTCGTGACATTCCCATTCTTTGGATTTGACCTTACTGATGAAGTACAACTCGAAACTTTGTCGCCGTTCTGGACCGTATTCAGTTCCGTCGAGTTTTGTCAGTTTTGGAAGTCTCGTGAACAGCTGGACTATGGCGGAATCGTAGTCGATCGAGTTTATTAGTGGTGTGTCCAGTATTCGCAGCGCAGTGAGGTTCGCAAAGTTATTAAGCAGATCGATCTCAGTCCATGATTTGATCATGGTGTTGCAAAGATTGAGAGACTCGACTTTGCCAGATGCAGGGAATTCGGTAATTTCAAGTTTGTTGTAGGATAGATTGAGGTGTCGAGCCGGTGGTACTTGAATCATGCTCGTGAAATTGTTATTTGAAAGGTCGAGAGACTCGAGAAATGGTACCTCGAGAGTGTCCAATCCGTTGGAAGCCAGGTAGAGTTCTTTCAAGTTTGGAAAGCTGGCTATAAGCTTATCTCGAAAGGGACAGTGGTTGAGGTCGCAGGCCGAGAGATGCAGAGTTTTGACTGACAAACAGGTATTATCGGTTTCGTATCTAGTCCATCGGTTTCCGTTGGCTTTTAGGGTGTGCAGTTTGGGCATTTGAACCACGATCTCCATGAGATTATGCCAGTCAAGTAGATTGAAGCCAATATTCAATACCTGTAGATTCTCTAGCAGAGGACCCATCTGAGAGGAGCACACAATGCTCAGATGTTCAAGAGTGACGACTCTCAGGTTCCGGAAGTCTGCTTGGAGTCTGCTGAGCCGTTCAAATCCGTAACTTTCGACCTGCTTGGTGCCGATTGTCAAGTCAAACTTATCTCTAAGAGAGTCCAGACCGGACTGGGCATTCTCGTCGCTTGCATACTGGTATACCATCGCATCCATAAACGATCTGGTAGGCTCGAGCTTACGGGATCTCACAAAACTACCAGACTTTCCACCATGGACTGTAGAGAAATAGCGCGTTCCATTGAGCGAACCGTCGTTTTTCCCGCGTTCTGGTAGGTCCCATTCAATCCCATATGCAATCTCTCCCGGCCAGTTGGGAATCGAGCCTGCAAATCGCACGGTGGCCAGATGGCCATCCACGCCAACTCTATCGTTAGGTGCAAGCATGAAAAACATCTTTGCACGGAAAAAACTTGTCTATGAACCAGGTGCGAAAGATCCAGCAATTAAACGAGCGCGAGCTGGAACTGGGTACTCCAATCAAAGCTTCGTGGCATTATGAGTACTCTGATACTTCGTATGTTTTTATCGGGAACCTTCCGCCGGAGATCAATGAAATGGACTTGCTCATAGTGTTTTCTCAGTACGGAGTGCCGACGCATCTGAAGCTGATGAGAGACAAGGCTTCCGGCCAGTCGCGACGATTTGCATTCCTCAAGTACGAGCAATTTGAGTCTACAATACTGGCGGTCGATAATCTCAACGGATACTCATTTGGAGACGAGTATACTTTGCGAGTCGACCATGTGCGATTTCGACCGTATGTCTACGACAAGGAGTTTGACGCAAATAAGGAATGGGACGAGGCTTTGTTGAAGGAGATGGAGAAAGATTTTGGCGAAAAAGAGGAGGACCGGCTGCTCGAGGACGCAAAAGACGACCTGGAAGAGCAAGATCCAATGGCACAATATTTGAAGCGCAAAAAAACTAGCTGAGTATGTAGACGAATGATGTATTATTACATGTAGTGTACACTGGCAGAGTCTAAACCGGCAGCTGGCACGGCAGGCGTAGCGGGCACAGCGGAAGAGGTCGCGGTCGGAAGAGAGAATGTCGACGTGTGCTCAAGCGGTGCAACGACGGGATCTGCTGGCTCTGTTGGCTCTGCTTCTTCGTCGTTTTCACTATCTCTAGATCGAACGACGGGTGGAGAATAATATGTGTCTCCGGTTCTGTCGGGGTCTTCGTCTGATATGGGCGACGAAACAGGCGCTGAATGATGGGATTCGGCCACAGACTCATTCTCTCTCGAATGGTCCTCCTGTGATGTGGCTTCTAAAATCTCATTAGTCTCCAGATCAACTTTCAACAACTTGTCAAGCCCGCCCCCGCTCTGCGCTTTGCGCGCAATGTTCTCGTACATTCGGGTCTCCATGGCAACCACAGAACTGGTTTCGGCCAAAATCTGTGAGAACGTGTGCTGGACCTGATCGTAAGACAACACGTAGTAATCGTGCTTGGCACGGTCGATTTCGTCAAGCTGGGACGCCAATTGTAGCAGATTCGACTTGTATGCAATTATGTTTCTTGTTTTCTTACGACTCAGCTTGATGTTGGCAGCTTCTTTCTGTCTTAGTTGTGTTATCTTGTCTTTTATCTCCCTCTTGAATGTTGCATCATTCGCCTTATAAGTTTGCTCGAAATTCGAAATAATGTCCAAAACAGGCTTCTCGAACCCCGTGTCCAGACTGTGGGCCAGAATTTGCTGGTGGTTGGCTATCTGGTGATGGAATCCGCTGGCCGTCATGAGTCCATCCGACGCAGAGCCTGCCCCTTTGCAACGCGCACAATCTTCCAACGCGCGTCCAAAATCGCTCGCTGCCGTACCTAGTGCGTAAAGAGCCTCTCTATATGCGGCCGCGGTGCGCGCCAGGTCTCGACAGCTGCCAATTGTGTCGCTGACATCTTTTTTGGTGATAAGCGTCTCCAAATCCAGCGTAGACGGCGTGATCGACGGCTGAAGGGACAACAGAGAACCTGTTCGTAACGTATTAGATTGCAGTTTGCGGTGCATCTCGTCGAGATCGCGCGCCCCAAGGTCATAAAGCGAGTCGCCCATAGAAGAGTCGACAGGCCCACTTTGCAGTGTAGATGTATCCAATTGCGAAGGAGGCTCTGATCGACCATTCACGAATGAGTAGAACTCCGACAGATGCGGAGGAGGCGGTTTGCGCGTCGGTGATTTGCGTGGAGTCGAATTATCCATGAAAGCAATAGATTTCAATAGTTATCAGTGCTTTGTTTTAGTAGGTGTCGCAAGCGACGACCGACCCGAGAAAAATAAACAGTGGGTCGATCGTCCAGTTAGTTCGATTTTTCAAAATTTTCCCACGACCTGGGCCATACGTCGAGATTGAACATCATGTTTCTACGCGCTAGACTGGCACTTCCAGTAAAAACCTTTGCATTGCCCTGTTTGACACGGGGTCTTGCCACAAATGTGGCCACCGAGCAAACCAGGAATCTATGGAAGAGAGACGATAGCAGAAAGACCTATCTCCTAGACGTCTACAAGCATTTCGACAAGACAAACCAGATTCTTCTGTTCGCCCACCATAATAACCTGACGGCAGCAGATAACTTAAGAATCAAGAAGCTGATAGAAGATGCTGGTGCAGAATTCAGAAAGCTCAAAATCTCACTCTTCAGGTATTACCTGAGAGCCTCCCATCACAAGGATCCAGCCTCCAAGGCTGCACATAGACAGGTGAAGAAGTTCAAGATTAAGCATCCGTTGGAGCCGCTTTTGAAAGGTCCAACAGCCGTCATTTTGATCAAGGATCTCAACCCTGAAGTTGTGAAAAATGTTATGAAAGTGCTCAAAGCACAGAACGAGCGGCTGTTTGTGGTTGGAGGGCGCATTGGAACAGACGTGGTAGACATCGAGACCATCAACCAGTTCAAGGAGATGCCTACATTGGATCAATTGCGCTCGCAGCTGGTCGGTATGTTGACCCTTATGTCTGGAGCAGGATTGGTCAGAACGCTAGAGAGTGCTGCAAATACACTCTACCTAACCATGGACTCGCGTAGACAGGAGATGGAGAAGAAGGAGAACCCCGAGGAGCAGGAGAAGTCCGACACGCAGGAGTAGTTGTATATAGTCAAGGCTGTGCAGGGCAGAGATAAATTTTTATTTCGATTATTTTGCATATTTATGTTCGCTAATGTCTGATCACCAGTCCAAAAGAAAACAGTATCGCGAGGCCAAGGAGGAGACTCGGCAAGTATTGAAACATGCGCGTTTCGAGGACTCCAAGGAGGTGAGTCTTCCGAAAAAACGGTTCTATAGACAGCGTGCACACTCGAATCCATTCTCCGACCACAGACTGGAATATCCCAAGTCGCCAGACTGCATGGATTGGAGCAAGTTCTACCCCGGATTTGTGGACAAGTCCACGGGCAAGGTGGATCGCCGTGTGGAGATCGCAGACATCGGGTGCGGATTTGGCGGCCTGTTGGTGGATCTGGCTCCTGAGTTCCCAGAACAATTAATTCTCGGAATGGAGATCAGAGTGCAGGTCACACAATATGTCGAGGACCGGATATTGGCTCTGAGACAGCAGCATAAGGACACCAATAAATACCAGAACATATGCGTGATTCGCGGGAACGCAATGAAGTTTCTCCCGAATTTCTTTTATAAGGCGCAACTTTCTAAGCTGTTCTTCTGCTTTCCGGATCCGCATTTCAAGCAGAGGAAGCATAAGGCGCGCATTGTCACGACTACGCTGTTGAGCGAGTACGCGTATGTTTTGCGGGAGGGCGGCGTGGTTTACACGATCACGGACGTGCTCGATCTGCACGAATGGATGGTGAGCCACCTGGACGAGCATCCGCTCTTTGAGCGGCTTTCTAAAGAGTGGGAGGACCAGGACGCGTGTGTGGCCATCATGCGTGAGTCAACCGAAGAGGGCAAGAAGGTTGCGCGCAACAACGGAGACAAATACGTCGCATGTTATAGACGTGTAGCAGCAAATTAATTCCAAGTCATTGTCTCATTAATGTGAAGTGTTGATAAATCTTTCCGAAACAGAGTCTGAATTAGTGCTTGCCCCGTCTTGGTTAGATCTGTTGAACCTGAAAATTGACGAGACAGCCTCCGATCCTTTGCGGAGTGATCCGCGCAACGAGTGCGAGTCGTCGGTCTTGTACTTGTAGATTGTAGCAAGATCTGGGGGTTCTAAATCTTGAGCCAGAATAAACGGCTTATTATTTGACAACAGAGGACTAACATCGGGATTGACTGGACCAGGGTGTCGAGCTATTTGAGCATTTGTTGAAACCATACCGGCTCTGCTACCCCACGCTTCGATGTCGTTGGTAGATCCATATCCAGAGATGTTCCCTGATTGGGCAGAGTAAACAGACGATCTGTCGTCGAAAATAGTGTCCATCTCCTCGAGGCTGATCCCCTTAGTTTCTGGGTATACTTTCCAGACGGTGACTGTGGAAATGAAACACGACGCAGCATGAATCAAATATAGTCTCCATTGGATTTTTTCTAGTAAAATAGGTGCCAATTCTCCCACAATGAAATTGCAGAACCAATTGGTAGCAGTGGCCATGGCGGCTCCAGAGGCACGGGCCTTCGTAGGGAGCACTTCGACATTGAGCCATCCAATAGGGCCCCAGCTGCATCCAAAAAATGAATTGTAGATCATCACAAACACCACCACCATCGTAGAGCTGTGGGCAGTACTGGCATGGCTGAATGCCGACACGCAGCAAAGGGCTATTCCCATCACTATTCCTCCCATGATCAAAACTGGCTTGCGACCCCAGCTTTCAGTTAAATACCATGGTGGAATACTGCTTGCAACGTAGAGCAGAGAGTTGATTCCTGTGAGCAGGATAGCGTCTCTTCCCAGCCAACCTGCATGTTCAAACACCAATGGAGCATAATAGGAGATGACATTGATTCCGTTGAACTGAGCAAACACTTGCGAGCTCATGGCCATGAAAATCCGTCGTGGATACCGTCTGAACACATCCAAGTAGCTCAGATCTCCTTCGAGTCGACCAATAAGTACAGTTTCCTTAATTGCCTTGTACTCCTCGCGCGCCTTGTCGCTGTGAACGAGTCCGCCAGAGAAGAGGTCGGCGATCACCACCAAACCTTCTGCATCGTGGTCGTGCTCAAGAAGCCATCTTGGACTTTCAACCAATATAAACGTACCAAAAAACAAGATTGAGCCAAAAACAACCTGCAGCATGAGCGGGATCCGGAACGAGAGATTGCTCTCAATAAAGCTGCAGCCATAGTCGATCCAAATTGATGACGCGTAACCCAAAATGTTTCCGGTAAACTGCGCAGAACCAAGAAAACCACGATTCTCGGGACTCGAAATCTCGGCCTGAAAAGAGGGAGCAGTGCCGGATAGAAAACCGACACCAAGACCAGAGACGAATCGGCCAATAGCCAGATGCGAAACCGTGCTTGAACACGACTGAATTGTACCACCAATACAGAAAATAAAGGCTCCGAGTCTGGTAGTCTTTCTGCGGCCCAACTTATCTGAAATTGGACCCAAACTCAATGATGAGATCAACGCACCAATTTCCAAGATGGCCACCACGGTACCAATCTCGATAGCCGTCGGGTTGTGAAAATACTCCTTAAAGTACTGATTTGTCAGGATAGAACTGAAATAACCTTGGTCGTATCCGAAAAGGAACACACACAAGCTCACAAAGCCGGTGGTAAAATAAAGCAGCGGCTTTCCAACCAAAACGGCCTTGGGAATATCATCTGCCGTAATTTGATGAGACATTGTCTTGTTTTGATGTTATCAGAATTCTTGCCTACCCCGTATTTACTATTTATTGTACATAGACATCCGTGCACCAGAACTATTTGGCGAGCGTGGTCTGGACGTTGAAGGAGACCGCAGGGAGTTTATTTTCGATCACCTCAGCCTTCACTATCGCCGAGATCCCTAGACTCGCTAGTATTCCCCGGATCAGTCCACACGGCAATTGCAAATACGGCTGGATGCTGCTGAGAGTGCCCGCTTCCCCTTCCGCACTGGACATGTTGATTACTGGTCTGAAGTTGTTGTCGATGAGCACAAAAGTGCCGATATGGTTTGTGCGCAGGTTGTCCATCTGCTTGAGATAAAACAGACGCCATACGTCTCGACAGATGAACTTCATAATCTCGAGGACCTCCTGCAGCTGGATGTTCACGCCGTCCTGAGCCGATCTCTTGTATATAAGACAGTCTGTGATCTTGTATCCGATCTCGTAACCATATCGTTCTATCCGGTACAGGTTATTCAGGCTCTGGAACTTGGGGTTGTATAAAAAGTCCACCGTACCAGCTTTTGCAGACTCAAGCTTGAGGTCCGCCATTTCGCTGACAAGGGGACCTGAAGCGTCGTTCTTTTCCAGCAGTTCCTCCACACGAACTGACAATGGCACACATTCGCTCACGAGATATTCCAGCGCAATCGCGCTCACCTCCTTGGAGAAGAAGTCGTCTGCCATAGAAATAAATATACAGTATTTTAATTTTCCAATATATGGTGCTCTACACTGTGCCCTGGATTGGAGTATAATCGCTGCCATGTGGCGATCTGCCGGCTCGCATAATCTACTTCGAAAACACGCAGTCGCCGTTCTGTGCCTCCATAGCCTGCGTAACCTCCCTCACCGGACGCTCCTCCGTAGCACAGCCAAAGGTCTGAGTGTAGACAGTAGTCGTTGCAATGATCATGACCAACGGACACAACCGAGACACCGATGTTCTTGAGGGTATCATACATGCCTGAGTTGACATTGGGAGCCGTCACGGCCTCCTTGTAGTTGCCGAATGCGAGATACTCCAGCGCGGTGTACTCCGGTAAGGGGATATGGAAAAACGCCATTGCGAGTGGCGCCTCGACACGGCTGTTGGTTATCCACTCGATCTGATCCGGTTTCAGGTAATCATAGCCATGGACTTTGGGGTTGAGCGAGTATTTGTGCGAATCGAGGAAATACAAAGCCAGCTTATCTTCGACCTGGAGCACGTAGTTTCCAACCCCCGACACGTCGGCTGGACCTGCAGAGGACAACGAGTACGGGAGCATACTAACAATGTCCATCAACTCCTGCCTTGACAGCGATCCCTCATCGTCATGGTTGCCAAATGTCATAGCATACGGCACCTTGTGACGGATAAATATGTCGCACACCTTGAGAATGGCGGTTTCTGCATCTGGAGCGTCGTCCCCGTACAATTGGTCACCTGTCATCACCACGACGTCCGGTTTTTCAAGATCTAGCACTGTCTCGACAAATTGTGTTGTCCTGTCATCAGCCAGACACTCTTCTCCGGGCCGCAACGGTGGATACGAATCTCGACAGGTTCCATTCAGCGTTGCGAAATGAAGATCCGCAACTTGCAGGATCTTGAACTTGCCCTTGTTCATGGCCAGATGTGGAGCAGACACCCTCTTCTTTGTACCCTTTCGATATGTGATATACACATTATGCTTGGTGTCTGTCATTAACGGCCTTTCGTTAAGGGTCCAGTCTGGCCGTGGATCTCTCGAGTTGAACAGAATGGTGGCGTCCAAAACGGCATCCTTCACAGGCCCGAGCTTGATCCAGAGGCCCTGACCTCTTTGTTCCCAATGACCACCAGATTCTTCGACTGGTTCCCCCACAGCTACATCCACCACGGCTTCTTCTCTGTGGCCAAACTTCTTGTGGAGGTATGTGCGCTGGAGCCATCCGGCTCCCAGACCAACGTCTTTGTCTACGCAGACGTAGTCAGATTCGCGGCAGAAGGGTCTGTAACAGGTGCGAAACTCCAGGTCAAGCAGCACGGGCGAATCCACGTTGAGGGCTTTCGGAGCTTTTGGACTCGAGGGAAGAAGCAGGTACAGCACTAAAACCCCCAAGATCCCTGCAAAAGCGTATATGAGTCCGCGTGTAGCCTGTCTGGTGAGGCCAAGACGCGGCGGCACGGGCATTACAATTGATATATC
Source organism: Ogataea minuta (assembly GCA_003706195.2). Taxonomy (NCBI): domain Eukaryota; kingdom Fungi; phylum Ascomycota; class Pichiomycetes; order Pichiales; family Pichiaceae; genus Ogataea; species Ogataea minuta. The sequence goes on from PPKR02000006.1 coordinate 650,945, forward strand.
GTAGAGGAATAACTTTAGTGGAAAATATTAAACATAATAAATACGCATCATGACTAGGTCGCATGATCGGGTCAGTGATCATAAAAACGACTACATGATTTATGCCCACAGTAACCGCAATTGCTGCACATCGTGTCGTCAAATCATAACAAAATTCATATACTCAGTTGGCTCAAGGCTCGTGATCCAGTACTGCTTTCGTACTGCTTCATAGGGCTTTCGTACTGCTCTCTCGACGCTACTACTCGCTAGATCGTGCATCCTTGCTCGTATCTTCTCCTTCGCTCTTGTCGCCTTCTCCAGACACCGCTCCAGGCCTCTTGTCCACCCTCAACAGCCCTCCATGCCCCTGGTCCTGCGTCTCGTTCTGCTGGAAGCCCGGCCGCGGGTGCACCACCACACTGTGTGGCCGTCTGATTCGATCCAAATCAACACTTTTCCCGCCTATCTTCACCCCCTTGATATTCCTTGCGTCTAACGGATCCATATTTTTACGTCAGATGTTTTTTTTATCCCCATGAACTATATATTACTTGGGGTCGTCCTGTCCATCTCGGGTAATCTCCTCATCTCCATCTCCCTGAACATCCAAAAACAAGCCCATCTCAACCTCGGAACACAGCACTATGCTCGAAACCTTAAGTGGCAGCTCGGGTTTGTTCTCATGACGCTCGGTGAGGTGGGAAACTTCGTCAGCTACGGCCTCACTCCCGTCAGCATTGTGGCCCCGCTGGGCGTCGTCACCATTATCTCCAACTCCACATTCATTGCCCCGGTGCTTTTCCACGAGAAAATCCGCCACAGGGATCTCTACGGAACGTTTCTCAGTGCTGCCGGTGTTGTGCTCATGATACTCTCGTCCGTCAACGCTTCAAGTCCGCCAACTGTGACAGACCCATTTACTTATGTCGACTCTGTCATCTCGTCTCCAAATACGCTCATTTACCTCGCGTCCACTCTCATACTCATCGGCTTCCTCATATTCCAGCTCCGAAAAATGGAGCACTTCATTTCCTACATCCTGCTAAATCTCGTTCTTGTCGCCCTGTTCGGCACCTACACAGCAATGTGTACTAAACTGCTCTCGACCATTGTCGAGTTCGCTCCAATAGCGCAAACCCTGCTCAACTGGCGGCCTTACGTCCTGCTGTTGGTGATTATCGTCACCTCTGCATTCCAAATCAACTATTTGAATTTGTGCCTGAAGATAGCAAATGCCACCACCGTCGTGCCAATCCACTTTGTCTTCTTCACCACCGCAGTGCTGCTCTGCTCGATTATCGTGTTCAACGACTTCGCCGACAAGTCCGCAGCCCAATCAGCAGTCTTCATAGTGGGAGCTCTCCTCACATTCTCTGGAGTCTTCTTCATATGCGGAGGAAAGGCAACCGAATCCTCCGTTGAGCCACAAGTACAAAACGCTCCGCTCCTGGAACCTCCAGAAATTCAAATTACGTCCGAACAGGGTTCCATCATCTCCTCCGACGAAGAGACGCCTAGTGAACGCCAACAGGGTCTCATTCAAACGTCGAAATCTACTCCAGAAATTAACACTCTATTAAGTTCAGACCATTCTAAACCCTTCCATAACCTCTACAAAGCCATCAATCGACGGAATAGCCTGCTTGATTTTGATCGATTGCCGGATAACAGGGATTCGAGTACTGGCACATTGAAAGCCCTAGGTCATGGCTACTTTGTCCTCGGAGGAGGAAGTGCCCTCATCAATGCCATTATTGATCACCCGGAGCCTGAAGAGACTCAGAATCTTATATGATTAGCTCTTGGTGGTCAACAACGGAGTGATAAATGGATGTTTCAATAATGTCGCAGCGCTTGATCTCTTTTGATAGTCAATCTCAAAAGTTAAGGTAAGAAAGTCTTTGCAGTCTTCTGTGGTGTTTTCAGGAGTCTCGGGCAATGTCAAAGTCCCGATCCGGAAGATCGCCTGCATCTGCGAAAAGCCAGGATACGGATGTTTTCCTGTCAGCATCTCCACAATCAAACATCCAACAGACCATATGTCGGCCTTGTCGGTGTACGCAATCTGTTTGACCACCTCTGGAGCCATCCAGTACACAGAGCCTTGGAGAGAAGCGCGTTTTTTCTCTTTTGAGAGCTCCACCTCCTCTTTATGTTCGGCTTCGATATCCGTCCTTTTTGAGATTCCAAAGTCACTGATTTTGACCGTACCGTCGATGTCGATCAAAATGTTCGCACCTTTGATATCTCTGTGAATGATCCCCTCTCCGTGCAAATACTTCAGACCTATCATCACCTGGGTGATGAAATTGCGCACCAGTGGCTCCTCGAATGGGCCATAGGTGGCCAACATAGAGCTCACAGAGCCTCCAGGGATGTACTCGAGGAAAATATAGATGTTGTTGGGGTCTGCGGAGGAGCCCAGATATCGAACAATGTTCTCATGGTTCATCACCTTGAGCAAAGAAAGTTCCTGCTTCAAAGCGTTCACCATCGACGTCTTGGACGTCTCAGACGAAGACGTTGGCAGACTCACCTGTTTCACAGCCATCAGCTCACCGGTCAGCCCGTTCAGGCCAAGATAGACTGTTCCAAACGAACCCTGACCGATTTTTGTTCCCTTGTGCCAAACTGATGGACTTTCGTCACTGTCAAGAGGAAGTCTCACTATCGGTTCTGACGAGTCGAACGATTCGTCATCATCGTCATCGTCGTCAAACAGCTTGATGATGGAAGAGTAGCGGTCCTCTTTCTTGGACATCGCAATGGACATTCTTGATCGTTGGTGCGAGTCCAAGCTGCTAGTCTTCGGATTCAAGGTGAGATTTTTCAGCGTTCCCCGGATTGTGTCCTCGTCCTCAGCGTCGAGCTCCCTGTCAATCAAAATAGTGTCGACTGCAGTTGAACGATTCAATATGACGTCGCCCACGGTCTGTTTCACATTTGTTGCTACACCTACCCCATAGCTAAACACAGAGCTAGCCATAGAAACAGGGCGTGTCGTCGAGTAAATAGAATCGTGTGTGCTCTGTCGTTGTGTCAATTTCGAACTGTAAATAGAATACCTCACGCTGTTTCTCATCACTTCCCGTAGTTGCGTAGCCCCGGTATCGGGGAAATACTCGCCCAGATTAGTAGAAATGAGCTGCGAAGGTGGTCTATGAGCCACGAAGCTCTTGATTGTCCCATCTTCCCTAGCTGACGGCCCAGAAATGGCCTTGGACGTCGCAAGAGCTGCGTCAGAGGGCATGTCGTTCGTATGGCACAATATTATGCGCTTTTTCTCGGGCCTGTTCGGAGAGTGACAAAGCGCTGTAAACTCTGCATCAAACATCAGATGGATGCTGTCATCCTCATTAACGTAATATGCTTTCCAGTCCTCGACATTTGTGGTGGTTATAGCCATTTTGCGCACGGCTTTCTTTTTTATGGAGGTCGAACTGAAACAGCCTGTCACGTTGAGCTCGTTGGTTTGTCCGTCCGGGCCGATTATTGTCACTGTGTTTTTAAACTCTTCTGGAACCTTGAACACCCCTGAGCGCGGGCTGTCGACGGTCAAGTTTGACTCGACGTTGCTCAAAGTTGCCGAAGCATTGGAGATCACTTCGGCCAAGTCAGAGAGCTTAATTTTCGACTTGAGACGGTCAGTATTGAGCAAGTGGATCAGAATCTGAAGTCTTATTCTATCACCGACCTTGATAATACCCATTTCTTTCAATGCGTGCCTGTCAAGCTGCGGAAGCAATTCTGTCTTGACACCATGAGCAACAAACAGATCAATGTATTCCTCGCACTCTATCGTTTTGAGATACTGTAGAAGCTCGTAACGATCACTAGTTGTTAGCTCAACTCTTAGAATCTCATACTTACTCTTGGTCCATTTTTATTTCAAGCTTCGATGTGGTGAGTAACTATATCTTTGATTATCTAAGAATAGATCTCATGTGTTTTTTTTAATTGTACAATTTGCGAACCACTCGAGTCACAGCCAAAGACTGTTCAAACGAGCTGTTCTTTGCAGACACCACAAGCTGCTTGTTCTGCTGTCTCATCTGTATATACTGCTCGATGATTGTGCTGTATGAGTCCGCCCTGCCTCGGTATACGGTCAAAGTCAGCTGTATGTATCTGTCGTACTTCAGGCTAATAAGCTTGATCAGTTGCCGGAGAGCACCGTTCAGCTTGTAGAGCGTCATCAACTTGTCGACTTTCGTGTCTTTGTCGAGCTTGTAGAAACACTTCTGCAGTTTCAAGGCACGATGGGTAGCGGTTTCCAACGTGGTGCTGATTTCCTCTATTACTGGCGCCACGGCATATTCAAACCGCGACATCATTTTGTTGACCACGTTGTTCTGCGTGCTTGTTTTCTCCAAATATAATTCGTAGCTGGACCTTATGAAGTTGTCCTTGAAATATAACGATCTGGGCGTCAATTGAGCGTCTGGAATGCTGTGGCTGTTGGGCAGGTCTGCGTTGAAATGCACAAACAAAGACGCCAGGTTTTCATTACTCTTCATCATCAGCTTCTGGCGATTCAGGGTCTGATCTGTCTGTTTGACGATATGATTGAATACGTTGTGGATTGTCTTCAATTCGTGATGGAAAAATATCAGTTGCTGGTACTCAAACGACTCTTTGCTGATATCCTTCCATTTGAGCTTGTGGTGTTCCTTCCATAGATCAGGAACATGGAGCAGCACTGTTGGCGACGCCAGTGGTGAGGGCAAGGTCTTCTCAAGCTCAATCAGCTTCAGTAACCTCGGACAGCTCTCCAGCAGTCCAATTGTCTTAAGCGTCTGCTCATAGCCAGACAGCTTTTGAGCCGGGACATCAAGCAGACTTCCCAAGTTCACTCCGTCCAACGAGTCAAGCCACTCTGCAAATCTGTAGTCGTCCTGAACAGACTCTAGAATCCCGAGTCGTTTGGGATGCAGCGCGATGAACGACGGATAAACCTGTGCCACGCGCGAGAAATGGTCGTCTAAAGTCTGCCCTAACGGCTGATTTGACAGAAGATTGTTAACCAGCAGCTCGCTCAGACTGATCATCAAATTCACGTTGCCAAACAATGTCACGATGTCTGTAGACCGCATGGGAATCCCCCGTTGGCGAACAAACGCGCCAAATGAGGACGATATGGCATTCAATAGGTCCAGATCTTGAATATACTGTTGCTCCATAGAAACTATTAGTCGTGAATGGTTGTCCTCAAAGATTGTGTTCTGAGGTGTCGGAAAGTCCTCCAGGAGTTTAGATGGTAGAGGAGGAAGCTGCTTTTCTGCGTTTGCTCGACTGATGTTTATTTTATCTCCCCTTTCCACCTTAATGCTCAAGTGTCGCTCGCGCGCCTTCTCCTCTCTTTCTCGTCTTTCCTCCTCGGTCCGTCTCTGCATCTCTCGAATCTCCTTGCCCTCATCTCCTCGTGACAGAAACCAGAGCGATTGCGCGTACGGATTCACGAACTTCCATGTCTGGCGTCGGCTCCCTGGTTCCTGCACCCCGCGGTCAGAATATACTGACGACGACGTCTCGGCTGAAGAACGGCTCGCATACATGTGATAGCAAAGAATTGGGTATTTGGTATATTTCGGTGTATTTTCGTGTTTTGTTTGAGTTCTAACAGTGTTGTCCATCTTTGTGCTCCTGCTCCCACCTCTGCCCTTTTCCTCAAAATTGTTTCAACACAGCCACAGGTGGCAAAGTATTCTTGATTCATCACTCTTTTGTTTTATGTCTCTGGCAAACTGGAGACAATTCCCATTCTTCGAATGTGTTCCGATCCACGACCCGAACTACGGCACGCCCAACGCTTTGTACTCGGATGCGGGTGTCAGCGCGGTTTGTGCGGCTCCAGAGCTCCTGGTACTAGCTACAGCCCAGGCCTCCATCAAGCTGGTCAATACGCATTTCGAGCCCGTCTTCGAGTTCGAGGCGTACGAGCTCGGCTGGGACATCACCAGGCTGCTGTTTGTGCCCATTGCTGGTGTCAATTCCCAAGGAGGTTTTCTCTGCTCGATTGCCGAAAAACAAGGTCTGCCAGCCACTTTGAAGCTGTGGGACCTGCCGAAGCTGCAGCAATTGCGCAAGATCGACTTCAACAGCGACTACCACACACTTTGTCACGTTGCTAACGGGTCCAATGATTATCCCCTGACCTGCTTCGATGCCACGCCTGACTTCTCAGTGCTAGTGTTCGGTTTCGCTAACGGTACAGTCGTTGTGGTAAGAGGAGACCTACTCCATGACCGCGGGTCGAGACAAAGAGTGGTGTATGAGTCGAAAGACCCCATTACCTGTGTGCACTTCCGTGACAACTCTATGCTCTACGTTTCTACAGTCTCCACGATACTCACGATTCCAACAACAGGACGAAACCAGGGCCGGCCCGACCGCATCCTGGACGACAAGATGGGCGTCGACATCAACTGCAGCGCAATCCTAGATGACTCCAAGCGAAGTATGGTAGTTGCCAGAGACGAGAGTCTGCAGTTTTACAATCTACGTGGAAAAACACACAATCTCCTTCTAGACATTCCAAAACGCCGCATATTTGCCTATCTTGACCGCTACATTGTGATAGTGTCGAGTGTAAGCTCAAACCTGACGTCCGCATCCTCGTTTGTGACAAACAAGCTTGTCATCGTTGACGTGCTGAACAAGTTTATCGCACTCAATCAGACCATTTCGAACTCTGTCGTAGAGATCCTGACTCTTTGGGATGGTCTGTACGTGTTCACTGCAGACGGGCTGCTGTTTCAGCTGAAAGAAAAGGACCTGAACGAGAAACTAGATATTCTAGTGCAACGTGAGCTTTTCAACATAGCTATCAAGCTTGCAGAGAGCGAACATTACGAAGCGGACCAACTACTCAACATCCGCAAAAAATACGGAAATTACCTCTATGACAAGGGAGAGTACGAGGAGGCCACGAAGCAGTACATGGCAAGTATTGATCTGGGTAAAACAAGTGAGATCATCCAGAAATACAAAGAGAGCTCAAAAATACCATACTTGACCGGCTATCTGGAGAAACTGATCGAGCTGGAGAAATCCTCTATGGACCATACAACTTTGCTTCTCTGTTGCTACTGTAAGCTTAAACAGCCCGATAAGATTCTTGATTATGTTAACAATGTTCCTATGAATGACACATTCGAAATCACAGACAGCCATAGACAGTTTGATCTTGAAACAATTATCAACTTGTGCCGTGAGAGTGGATATTCGGTACTCGCAGCCAAATTAGCAAAGAAATTTAATCAACCATCAATCGTGGTGGAAATCCAGCTTCACGATATGAAAAACCCAGACCTCACTATCAAATACATTCGCACATTGGCAATTGACGATCTTCTTAGAGTTCTTATCGATAATGTCAAATGGTTTCTAGACAATTTACCCAATGAGTGCACATCTTTGTTGATCGATGTTTTTACCGGTAAATACAGCCCCGATCCTTCGTTCGAGTTGGAAGACACCGCTCCGGAGCCTAAGCAGAACGGCTCCCATCCGATCCTCACGTCCTACCATCAATTTGTCTCGTTCATGAACCTTTCTGAACGAGAACCAGAGACTTTACAACCGACGTATCTTCCGCCACGCCCTAGAATCATCTTTCAATCGTTCGTCAACCATCCGAACGAGTTTGTCATCTTTCTGGAAGCTTGCGTTGAGAGTTACGACAAGTTTGGTGGAAACGAGAAGGATAAAAAGGATATCATGATCACGTTGTACGAAATGTATTTGGCAATGTCGAAGACGAAGGACGAGGCCGAATGTACTAGCTGGCAGTTGAAAGCCAAAAGGTTGCTAGAAACGATTCAGAAAAGTCAGTGGGATCTGCAAGACCAAACCAACTTGCTTCTGCTGTCGAATCTAGGCGGCTACAATGAAGCAGAGATCATGATCAGGGAAACTACAGATGACTCTGCTCAAGGGTTCGAACTTGATATGTTTAGATCGGCTATATTGTCTCGCAACTATGAACGATCACTAGACATCGTCTCCAAATACGGTGACAAGGAGCCGGATCTGTACAAGTTGGCGATATCAGTGTACACTTCGTCGGAAACGGTGTATAGAAAAATTGGCGAAGACAAGGTGGCTAATCTGATCTGGAAGATCGACTCGCTCAAGCTCATGACCCCGTTGGAGCTGGTGAAGATGCTCAGCATGGCTTCTTTCATCAAGCTTGGATTGATCAAGGAGTACCTGATAGATCATATCCGTCGCCAGAAGCAGGAAATCGCCACAAACGAAAAGCTTATCCGGTCTTATCAACAAGAGGCTACCTCTATAAGTGAAGAGCTCTCAAAGGAGATCTCAGAGCCTCAGGTGATCAACCGATCCAAATGTTCTTCATGCGGCCGGTCTTTGACCTTCCCAATCGTGCATTTCCGCTGTTCTCACTCCTATCATGAGAGCTGCTTAACAAACGAGGCAAGTCAAGCATCTGGGGATGAACAAACTTGTCCTAAGTGCGCCACCGAATTTGATACTTTGACAATGCTCACAAAGCAGCACGAAGAGATGGGCAAACGCAATGATCTTTTCAAGGCTAGTCTTCTGGACAGCACTGACAGATTCAAGGTGATGATGAGTTTTTTTGGCCGCGGCGCGATGCAGCAGACCAAAACTTTGTGGCAAGACAAGTAGATTGTATAACTAGTCCAGCATTTTTGGATTATCTGTGTAGACGGCATTGCACCTGGCAAGAATGTCTTTGGTTTTCGTTTCTGGAGGAGAGTTTGCAAAACCCGCCTTTTCGAAAATATCAAGTATATCTCTCGGAACGATGCTAAACTCGTCCTGGGCTTCGATAAGGGTGTTGATCACTTCAATGGCTAGAAAGTGGTTCTCCCCTTGAGGAACTAGATCCGACGAGCTCGTAGGAACGTCCTTCACATTGGTTTTCGGCTTTGCATAGAGGATGTTTGGAGTCAGGACCGTGGCAAGATTGTGAACGTCCATCTTGGAACCATAGTCTTCGTCGATGTGGCAGAACGAAGCAACCCAGTTGAAAAATGAAAGAAGTACCTCTGCAAGATCTCTGTGCACCTTTGGAAGCATACAGTAGGCTAACTTCAATATGCGATCTTTTTTGTTGGCATCGTCGCCAAATTTCTGCGAAAGAATAAACAGATCGTATAGCTTGAATGTAAGAAGCGGGTCGGGCATATCCCTCGTAAACTTCTTTATCAACGCTGCAAGTTGGATAGGCGTTTCTTTAGAGAAATCTGGAACTTGCTGCGGATTGGCATCGATTTCCTCAGCCAGCATTCTCAAACGTCTGATATTTCCGTTGATGCGGAACACACCTTCCACGGACAAGTCCATTGTGTGCATCACATTGACCAGCTCATCTACAACCATAGGAATCTTGAGTTTCTGAGGCCCAATTCCCAGGTCGCTATCAACACCATATCTCTCCACCAACTCTTCCAAAGAACATCCAAACACTTTGTCGGGACTCTTTTTCGAGCCATTAGCCCCTCCAAACACCTTCTCCCAGAAAGATGGAGATTTCTTCACGGGGATAAAGGATAGGCAATCTTCCAGGGACAGTGTGTCACCCATAAGTCTGTGTAACGCAAAAGCAGCAATATGCTGTAAATATTCGTTGTCTCTCTTTGAAAGTTCAGAATACCGCACAGGCACTATCTTCGCCGGCGCACTCATCTCCTGGACGGGTTCGGATTTGGCTGAAGACCTGGTTGGTGGCTTAAATTGCGGTGGAGGAGTCGACGGGGCTCCTGGGATTCCCTTATTAACAGAAGGCGACGGGAGTAGGACGGAATCAGAGCCCTTCGTTCTCACAGGCTTAGGAGCTGGCATGCTGGCAGTCGCATTCGTATATGCACGCTTCTGAAACTTGAAAGCGTTTGGACGGTGTTCCCTTGCCTGTTCAGAAGACACGATCCGTGGAATATCATCCAAAGTCAGACCCTTCTCGTTCTTAAGAAGATTTGAGGTAACATCCAGATTAGTTGATTGAGGCTTGGACCTCATTGGGATGTCCTCGATCCTTAAACGTTTAGAGCCCTTGCGGCCCAACGAGCGCTCCTTCTTGAGGAATCTAGATGCGGCTACCGAAGGAGAGAACGACCGGTTTGCTTCATCGTCCACCTCCTCCATCCCTGCTGTCGACGCCTCCGGAGCTTCGAGGACAATGGACTTGCGGACTTCTGCCGATGCAGTGCCAATTCGCTGGTGCTGTCGCTTCGAGCGCATCTGCATAATGTTCGACACCTGCCGGTCGTACGAATCAGCCGATATTAGCGTCTGCGGAGGAGTTTTGGTAAGTGTTCCTCGTTTCACCATGGCATGCCTTGATCTGACTAACGCAATCTTGAGCAAATATATCAGTTGCATGTATTTAGACACTTTCTTGAAGCCAACCACGGCATCAACATCATCGGCAGCGCAACTGGCGCACAGGACCTCGTTCGTGGAGCTGTTGAAAGCGACCTCACTCAAGTTTGTATGGGAGCTGACATGTTTGGCACATTTAGAGCACGTCAGACAGTCAATATGCCACCTGTAATCTCCAAATTGATAACATTCTTCTTCTATGCTCTCATGGCACCGAAAGCACAGATCTTTGGCATTGGTAGGAATACCCAGTATAGAAAATACATCTGCGGGGATCGAATCGTGGCTTGAGATTTCCCTGAGGTATCTGTCGCTAGCGAACGTAGAATGTGAGAGCTTGTTGTATTCGAGAGCATGCAAGAGAGTATTTCTGGAGATAAGCTTGATGTAATGCGCCAAGGTGGATATTAAGGACAGAAGCTGTTGTGAGAACGAGCTGGAAAGGACTTTAGTTCTGTCGATGTCGCGCAAAAAAGTGAGATAAGACATGATTTTCGAGGACATGCTTCGAGGCTCCTTGCTAAGAGGCATCAATTTGTGATTCGAAGTAAAATCGATTTGTATTCTGGAAGATTCCGAATAGTCGTTGAGAATATCAATTCCTCGGAACAGACATTCGATTTTCAGCACTAATTGGCCAGTCACAAGCAGACCTCCTAGCTGATTTCCTGTGGAGGCACAATGCAACATATCGGAAATGCAGGAGGCGCATCCTTCTTCGAATTCAGAAAGCGTGAGCCAAATGGACATGGTCATACGCTCGAGCTTTTTTTCGAGGTCAAACAGTTCCTTCGGAGACAGTTGGTTCTTAGACTCGAGATCTTTCAATTGACGCGTCCCCAAGTCGCCCATTCCGATGGCTTCCACAGTGACATCGACTCCCCAAAATTTGTGCACCATGAAGCACTCCGGATGCCACTGTTGCTCTCGGCCTCCACGATACAGTTCGACATATTGTTTGAGGATGGCAGACTTGCACGATTCGCACTGCGCCGCGTGTAACACCGAGTAATGGTAGTGACAGTAGATTTTGTCTTGATGCTCGTAATAGTCCTCTGAATCGAATATCTTGTGGCACACTTCACAGAAAAAGTGCTCAGGATGAAACTTTCGACCCACGGCCGTGATGTAAGAACCTCTAATGGCCTTGTCGCACGTAGAACAGATAAGGTCTATGCGTTTAAAGTAATCGTACTCGCATAAGGGAACTTGCAACTTCTGACCGTTAACCTCGATGTCTGCCGCAAAGAACTTGCTCGAGCATTGGTCATTGCAATCGTAGCAGCGAAAACAGTCAATATGATACGCTCTATCCATTGCTCGCACGAGTGTGCCAATAATAGGTTTGCCGCACTGATAGCACAGTTTCGGGGATTTTTTACCTGCCACTCGTCCGTCTGAGGCGCTGTTCTTGCGCGACGAGTGTACAGAAGAAAGTTGCGTAGGTCGATCAACGCCAATATCCATGTTATTCACACCTGCAACAAGACTTGTGTCTGATGGGTTCTTGTCAGTTGTCAGAACGCCGACACTGGTCCCATTGGCTCTAGCATACATCTGGGGCGAGCACAAATAGAGTCTGAGCACAAATATTTCACTGGTCTGTTCTGCAGAACTGGAACACGCGAGCTCGTGTTACCGCTTAAGATCCAGTTTTGTTTATTAAATTATATTTGGACATATTGGGACATTCCAGCGTCGATCGACGAATCGACTCCAACAGGCACGGCTTTTTCTATTGTGCATATGACGTCGCCGAGTGAAAACTGTGCACGTACCAATCTGATTTTCTTCCCAAAACGGCACAGGCTTTATGATTGGCTGTACCGATCAGACTGTCTCTCTTCGGCATGCGACAAGATCAAGGTGGCCTTCAAGCGTTGTCAATTTTACATCTCTACACAGGACGGAAAAAACTTCCCTATATTGCCAAATTTCCTTCAACTGTTACCATGAGTGAGATCCAGGAGGCTCCGCGGAAGAAACGACAGTACTCACGCAACGGGTGCTCTGAGTGCAAGCGTCGCAAGCTGAAGTGCGACGAGGCAAAGCCTAGGTGCTGGAATTGCTCCCATTTGAACAAAAAATGCACCTATGAACGCAAGATCAGGTTCACAGATGCGCGAACTTTCACCGTGGAGAGCCAGAAGCCCAGGCTGGTGAACCTGAAATCGATCGAACCAGTTCCAAAGTCTGCGCCTAAGTCGGAAAAGGCCGAAAAGAAGACAAATAACGAGAAGTCAGATTCTCCAGAGCAACCTTTCTCACCGCTAACGTTCGCCAATCCGCCGCTCGAGGTGCAGAATCCGCCGCTAGCCGTGGAGACACCATCTCGGCCTCTACCAAACGCCATTCAGCGCGCAAAACCCACCCGAGCATTCGAAATGGAGATGCGAAAGCAGCTCTCCTTCGATCCCCTAACACCCCTGCACCAGTCAAAGGACCTGGATCACAGCTTGTTCACGGGAGCAAGTCACGTGATCTCGGATTTGAACGACATGATTCGCAGCTTCGGCACAGAATTCGACTATCCGCTCGATCCTGGTACTGCGTACTTTAGACTTCCCAACCTCCAGTCATCCCCGTCTCTTTCGGTCCAAACCGAAAGCGGTGCGGAGCCAGATATCAATTCGTCGTACGAATTCTATATTCGCCGACTCACTAATACATTGGAGACAGAATATACTCGGAAGCAGAGGCTGGAAGAGCTGACAAAGATCCCCACCTCGTCGACAGTCATGTCTGCCTTTCCGCCGCCTTCCATTTCGGTCCTTCTCTCTGCCCCTTCCGAGAAATTTGACTTTCTCAAGGTTCTCAACGAATCCATCACTTCACAGGACATGAGCAACCTGGCCGCTTACTTCGAATGGCCAATGGACTCGCCGCATTTGAACTATCTCAATGTTTTCATTACCAAAATCCATATGAACGCGCAGCCGTTTACCACTACTCTACTTCACAATTCCTTTATTAAATGTTTTATATTGGAAGCAAAGAGTTCGCCACATCTGCTGTATGCCCTGCTGGCCATCGCCGCAAGATACGAGAGCTACCAGCTGCGGCCCAAAAATGGCGAAACAAAGATCAGCGACAAGATGGATCACCATAATAAAATGCGGTCTTACTATCTCTCCTCGTGTCTGAAGTCTTTAAACGGCATTCTGCATTCAAAACCAAAGATCTTGAACAACATTCAGTCGTTGCTGCTCACAATTCTAATCCTGGCCTCGGACTATTCCGGGTCTACCGGCTCGCAGTGGCGTGCACATTTGCGCGGAGCAAAGGACTTGCTCCTCAAATATTGTAGGAACGTCCCGATCTCATTAGACTTGGGGATCATCTGGATTTGGTTCTATGCTATGGAGATTCTGGCTGGACTGACTGCTCCAAATGGCGGAACCATCCACGAATTCAAAGAGCTCATGGAATTTCTGGATGTGGTGAAGAGCACAAGCGCGGTGGGAATCACCTTGCAACGGTTCGGGTTCTATATTGCTGGTAACTATCACGTTCCTGCACCCGTCCATTCAACTCTAAACCTGTACTTGGGTTATAATGACGACGTGCTGGAACTTTTCAAAGAGATAATACTGACTCTGGAGGCACGACGGTATTTTGGGAAGGAAGGTAAAGTCCATCCTACAGTTGACAACATCCTGAATGCCAGCGGCCAGGTCAAGAACTCGCAGGTGCTGAAAATGATGCACCTTGTCGAAAAAGCGCGTCTTTTCAAATGTGCTGCTGATGGGCCACCGTATCGCATTCCCATTGACTCGCCAAATCATCCACTCAATCCAGATGGAATACACAACAATAACCCAGATGGAAAAGGCATCATTCTGTCCAATTACATTCACATTACAAATCCGCAAACTGCAGACCCCGATGATACACTCAACTGGTACAGTTGGCTGGATCTAAGTCAACAATTGTACACTGATGCATCATATCTCAAAATCCTGACAATGAAAAGCTGTTTTGGACGCGACGGATTGGCTATCACTAACGAACTGGTTCAGGACGTCGTTGAGAGGATGTTGGCTGGTCTCAAGCCATTGGTGGACTTCAAGAAGAATATCGCGGATGAGGACTTAGACAAACTGACCGACCATTACGCCGACCTCTCAGATTCATCAGATGACGTAGATTTCGATCGGTATCTATACTACCAGTTTGATCATCGCCTGGTGATGGTACAATGGCCGCTGTATGTGTGTGGATTGTGCAGTGTGCTTGCGAAACAAAAGCTGGTGATCGAGTGCTGTTTTAAAGCGTTAATGAATCTAGGTGTCGGCTCCGGTGAAATTTCGCTCACCAACATCAAGCGGCTCTGGAGTATGGAAAAAGAGGGGTTTGACTACCTCGCACACGATATCTTCAACGACGAAAACGATTCAGTGCCGTTTGTATAAAAGTCATCGCTAATAGTGTTACTCCTCTCTTTCCTTGGTTCGTGCCTCGTCCTTGGTGTTGAGCCAGTACCGCTGGTTATCGAGGTAATCGTCGTAATCGCTCTCGCGATTCAATTTATCCAATATTGCCTGCTCGTCGTCAGCAGTCATGTTCTGCAGATCAGGCGGAATCTCTTGCATTTCTACCGATGGAGCACCGCGAAGATAGCGCAAGTTTTCAAGCAGCTGAATACGCAGGTTCTCGAGGTATTTTTTGGAGTTCTTGTTGTCTAGCCGGTCGCCCAAATTAGGATGTAGTGAGTAATCTGGCTGGAAGAAGTTGCGGAATGGTAGCACTTCAGGTAGTCTTGAATTCAGCTTCACGTTCGTCATGATACTGGTCTCATAGCACCATAAACGACTGACATTGCGCGGTGTGTAGCCCCCTCCGCCCAAAACCAGCATCGGCAGACCAAAACTTTTGACAAACTTCACGCACTCTCCATGGGCCTTGATATTGAGATTGAAACATCCTAGTCTATCACAACCCAAAGAGTCGGCTCCACATTGCTGTACAATGGCAGTAGGCTTGAAGTTTGTGATCACGGGTTCCATGACCGATTTGAATAGCCGGACATATGAATCGTCGTCTATTCCGTCGTGCAACGGCACGTTCAAAGCGAAATGTTTGCCCTTTCCTAGTCCCACTTCGTCATGATCTCCGGTTCCAGGGAAGAACTCACCATTATACTTATGAAAGGAGACCGTCATGACACGGTCTGTGAGATAAAATGCCTCCTGAACGCCATCTCCATGGTGGAGGTCTATGTCAATGTATAGCACTCGGGGATGGACCCGAAGAAGATTCAAAATCGACAGAACAATATCATTCACATAGCAAAACCCGCTGGGTTCGTTCTTCTTCGCATGGTGTAATCCACCAGACCAATTAATTGCAATATCGCTCATTCCAGAAATCAGTTTTCTCGACGCATCAAGAGACGCACCGGCGTATATCTGGCAGTAATCGTACATTCCATCAAAAATGGGACAGTCGTCACCAATATTAAACTGCTTCAGATACTGGTTGAACTTGGTAGCGTTGTCGGGGGTGACCGATTCTAAGAATTTCACGTAGTCGTCCGAATGAAAGTCCAAAAGCTCGTCTCGCGTCGCTCTTCGAGGCTTGTAAATGTCCATCTGCTCGTAGAGCTTGTAGGCAATAACCAGGTGATCTGTCAACATCAAACGGAACGGTTTCATCGGGTGTCTCACACCATAATGATACTGTGATACGTCAGGATTGTAATGATATGACACGTTTGGATTGTACCCACCGTCTTCGTACGTAGAAACTATCGGCTCGTAAAATGGAGTTTTCTTATTGGCTCGATAGTCAAGTGAGATTGTACTTTCTTCGTCCAGCCATGTATACGACATATTGAATAGAAGGGAAAATTATTTAATTTTGTTTATTTTATTAATCCCGAAATTTGAGGTCGATCGTCCTGATAATGAGCGCGCCAACAGTCGTGTCGTTGAACGACATAACATCAGAAAAACTGGTGCAGGCATTCGGTCCAGATTCGCTTGGGATTCTAGTGGTGAAAGATCTGCCGGGTCGATACAAGGATCTGCGTAGACAGGTACTCACCCAAGCATCTTACCTAAGCAGACTGGACAAGGAAACCTTGGAAAGTTTGGAGTCTCCTGATGGCTTCTATCTCACTGGGTGGTCGCTGGGTAAGGAAAAACTGGCAAATGGTGTTCCAGACGAGCTGAAAGGCTCATTCTACATTAATTGTTCCTTTTACAAAGATCCATCGTTAGAAGGTCCACCGCCGGAAGAATGTGCAAGCTACGAGAAGTACAAGGCCTACACAACATGGAACAAATGGCCCCCAGAACAGATGGAGCAACTCAAAGGGTTCAAGGCTAACTGCAAGGAGCTCATCACGCTGATGATCGATGTTAGCTTGAAAATATGCCAGAAGATAGATGACTTCTGCGCAGACACCATCCAAAACTACGAGCCGGACTACCTGGAGAGCATCATCAAAGAAAGCACTACCTCGAAGGCGAGACTGTTGCACTATCTGCCAATGCCAGCTTCCCAAAACTCCGAGTGGTGCACCGAGCATTGTGACCATTCGTGCATCACTGCGCTGACGTCAGCGCTCTTCTTCGACCGAGACGCAGAATTGGCGTCCAGTCCAGACCCAGAGGCCGGATTGTACATTCGCGACCGCCACGGATCGGTGGTAAAGGTGAATATTCCCCCAGATTGTCTCGCTTTCCAATCGGGTCTGGCTTTGGAGGAGGCTTCCGGACACCAGTTCAAGGCAGTGCCCCACTATGTCAAGGGCACGAGTTTGCCGGGAATCAGCAGAAACACGCTTGCTATTTTTCTGCAGCCGTCATTGCATGCCCGTATGAATGGTACGGAGACGTTTGCGGAGTACGCAGATCGCATCTTGAGAGAAAACCATTGATGGCCACCGACTATGAATTTAGTGGTGCACGGATGTTCCATCTAACTATATTTATGATATTTACGAACAAAAGTGGCAAAAAAAAAGCTAAAGACATGTCTGGTAAGTGAGCTCAATTATTGAAACTAATCTCAGGATCCGCTGGTTTCGACCGTCATATTACTGTTTTTTCGCCTGAGGGACGTTTGTACCAGGTGGAATATGCCTTCAAGGCCGTGAATTCTACCAATATTACGTGTATTGGTGTTGTTGGCGAGGATTCGGCCGTGATTGTTTCGCAGAAGAAGATCCCAGACAAGCTTCTGGATCCACAGACGATCAGCTATTTGTTTACGGTGTCTGATTCGGTGGGTATGTTGGCTACGGGATCGATTGCAGACGCTCGGTCTTTGGCCATGAGGGCGAGAGCTGAAGCTGCTGAGTTCAAATACAAGTTCGGATACGAGATGCCTGTGGATGCTCTTGCCAAGCGAATGGCTAATTTGGCGCAGCTATACACGCAGAAGGCATATATGAGACCTATGGGAGTCTCATTGACGTTTGTTAGTGTGGACGAGGAGCTTGGACCAAGCGTGTTTAAGACGGATCCTGCAGGCTACTATTTCCGTGCAATTGCTACATCTACTGGACCCAAGCAACAGGAGGTGACGACGGCATTAGAGCGTGCACATAAGAAGATGAAAGACGGAGTGTTGGTGAAAGGTGATTGGACAAAGGTGGTTGAATTTGCCATTGTGACGTTGAGCGACTCGCTCAGCACTGAATTTAGGAAGAATGACTTGGAAATAGGTGTTGCCACAGCCTCTGGATTCAAAGCTTTGACTGCGGACGAGATCGATGAAAGACTGATCGCCATTGCTGAGCAAGATTAGGGATAATGTCTATTTAATACACATACGGAATGAAGAGGTATGGACATTCCTTGACATATCTGTCCCAGTCTGCGCCGTACTTCTTTTGGCATTTGCGCAGGTCTCTATTGGCTCTGTGGACGAGGACAACGAAGAAGAAAACAGGGAAGAACCAAGGGAAGATCGAGTTGAAGCCACAGATGAGTCCCCAAGTGCATGCCTGACACCAGTCGGCGGTGTAGTTGAGCTTTCTGGCGTACTTGACCCAGCCGTCTGTAAGCAAGACA
The DNA here is from genome assembly GCA_003706195.2 of Ogataea minuta. NCBI lineage: Eukaryota > Fungi > Ascomycota > Pichiomycetes > Pichiales > Pichiaceae > Ogataea > Ogataea minuta. Next base: position 669,319 of record PPKR02000006.1, read on the forward strand.
GACCCGTTGGCGCATTTTAAGTATTTGGGGTTGTTGAGCACCTGGTAAGGCAGGAATGGGAACGATTTTCTAATTTTGGTGTCACCAGCCATAATTTTGCGGAACGAGTTCTTCTGGCCGTTGGAGGTGTCAAAGAAGTAGTACGACACGAATAATTGAACATAGCAGAAGGCGACGTATCCGGTTGACCAGTTGTATTCTTCAGGACTGTGGTAGTACAGGAACAGTGTTCCTTGGCAATATGTGTAAGGGACCCCAGCAATGTTCCAGAAGATGAGCATGAACCCAAACTTCTCGTATGCCATGTCCCAAGTTGGCACAATGAGCTCTTCTCCTTTGGAGCAGGCGTTGGTGTACAGGAAATGGGCCACCAGCATGAACACGGCTTCGGCAGACACGTATCCATACTGCTCATATTGTTTGAGACAGAGGCCGTACGACAGGAAGAAGATGGTATACCATGGCAACCTGACCTCGAAGAACATCTTCAAGTCGATGATTCCGATTCTTGGGTTCAATGGAGCTCCCAAAAACATGTCATAGAGGTGGTTTCCAGTCATTCTGAGGTAGTCCTTGGTCACAAAGAGTGTGTAGAGATACAATGCAATAGAAAAGGCGAATCCTGCGCTGATGGCACACGTCATGATTTCGCCAAAGTGGTCTAAAAGATAGTACACTTTGAAGATGTCGAAGTAGTGCAGAAGCGAAGCCAGAACAATGTTGACGTAGAACGTGACGTACGCGTTGCAGAAGTATGGCAATTGTTTGTTGTCTCTGTGTTGCAAAGGCTGGCCTTTGGTCCAGATTCCAGGCAGTGTAACATAGAAGATCGCCTGGATCGCAATGAAGGACGAGAAGAAGACGATGGATTTGACCGACGGAACAGCGCTTGAAAGCACGTAGGATATCATCGTATGCAAGAAGTGAGTCCAGGACTCGTCTGGGGCGGGCCAGGCCGCCCTTCCCCCGTAGAAACACGCCGAGATCCACATATAATACATGAGTGCTGGGAAGCCAATCATCATGGCGACCACTCCGGGAGGTCCGCCAAAATCGTACTCTATGTCCTTCTCATCGAGATACTGCGGGATGACAGCCGGTTTTGGAGCCGGTGGAGAGGCAGATTTCGCAGCAGGCTGCAAATTATTCACCGCTTTTTTGGACATGAACAAGTAATAAATATAAAAATATGGAATATTACTAGATCTTGGTAAACACAAAAGAAATGAACGAAATAAACGAAACTACATTTACCTCAGATGCAGAAAATATCAATACCTTATTTATTTATGCTTCCCTAACATTTGTATGCTGATATACAATACTTGCCATGATGCAAGCTAAAATACAAAGAAACATGCAGTAGAGTACACTCGATCGAGTCACAGAGAGTAGCCGTTGCGGGTGTCGAACGGAGCCAGCTGGAGGGCAGATCCGCCCCTGGAAACGAGCTTGGACACAATCCGACGTCCGTGTGGGGTGTTTCTGACATCGCCCAGGTAAGGCTTGAGCAGCTCGCTGAGACTCTTGAAGCTGGAGTCGTCTGCCACGTCTAGGGCCGTCTGCAGTACGTAGTTACCGTATGCGTCGTGGAGCAGAAGTTTAAGATTGGAGTTCTCCTTGAGCAGCTGTGCGATGAGCAGCGGCGCCAGGGTTGGAATCCGTAGCGACTTCTCAATCACATTTGAGCCGAACTTGTGCGTCGAAAGCCGAATCAGGCTTCCCGTGAGTGCTGCCACCACGAGCTCGATGGCTCTAGTGGTGTTTGGCAGCTTGGCAGATGCAGCCGCATCGTTCTTGACTCTGAGCCGATTCTCCTCCATGCTCAGCACGTATTGAACCACGTAGTTGCCGTACGGATCAATGCTGAGCTCAACACAGTACTGGCCGACCTGGAGAGCCAATCTCTCGCATTGTTGTGGCGTTCCGTGGTCGAAACAACGTTGTAGCACACAGCAGCCGTGGCGATGCTTGGCGATCTTGACGCAGTTGTCGCATGCAGCGTCGAAGATGAACTCGCACGAGGCCGGTGGCAGCTTCTGTAGACACTTCTGGATCACGTGGTTGCCATTCAGGTCTCTGCTGAGCAGCACCACATATGAGGCCAACGACTGAACAATGATATCGCATTCGACCTTAGTCCTGGTGCATTCGACCAGTTTCTGCAATGCGCGAGTTCCGTGAGCGTCCAGGGCAATACGCACAAACTGCGATGACGCATTGCGAACAAGCGTGGAGCGCTGTTCCTCGTTGACTTTCTCAAGCAGCTTCTGGATCAAATAGTTGCCAAACGGATCCACCATCAGCTCAATAACGTTGAGTTGGATCTCGTTGAATATCTTGGTGGCAGCTTCAGACCCTCCCAGTTCCAGCTGTCGCTGCAGGAACCGACAGCCGTGCTGATCCTTGCACAGAAAATAGATCTCGTTGGTGAAATCGGAAAGCGACGCATTGACAAATTTGCTGGCGTCCTCACCGCGCCGTTTGTTCGACGAATGTTTTCTGTGCACATTTGCAGTAGCTGTCATCGCCAATTGCGGCCGCTGCGTCTCTGCAGGCTGCTGTTTGGCAAATCCATTGTAGTTGGGCTTGAAGTTTGTCCGGTTATTGTAAGGAATGGCCATCTGCTGGCCATAATTCGACATGAGATTGTTCGAAGAGAATGACGGAACAGACTGAGCCGGAGAGTTGGAAATGCCCATTCCAATGGATCCACCCGCCACACTTCCTGCCAGCATCTCGTTGGTCAATGCCGGATGCAAAGCAGACATAGAAGCTTCCTGGGATGGAGATGAGACAGGATACGTCAGTCTGCGCGCGGCCTCTGCGCCTATTGGGGGACCAAACGAAGACGTAGACGATGTAGCTGAAAGCGAGTCTATCGAGGCTGCCGGGCCCCCGAAAAGCTCGTCCTGCTCCGTCGGCAGGGGAGCAGAGGTAGATTCCGGAAGCATGAAGGGTCTAACAGATTGGTTCGAGAAACTGAGCGAAGCTTTCGCAGAGGAAAAAGGCGTCCCGTGGGACGCAGTGAAGCCAGACATCGGAGTATGCGTTTGGTGCGACTGTGGGGTCAGAGACAGGAACTGATGGGTGTTGGCAAACTGCGAGTGCTGGGTGTTAGGTGTGGACGCGAGGTCGGGTAACACCGACTGTTGGAAGGGACCCAGCTTAGTCGAATTGGATGAGTTAGACCAGTTGGGGGTTCGTGGCTGCTGGGAGTGCAATGCTGATGCCTGGAACGGCGGCTGGTTGGACAGAAACATGGTGGAAGATGCCGGGTCTGGCGGCGTGGAGGGGATCTGAGTTTTCACCTGCTGGGCCAGCGGCGAGAACTGGGCAGAGAAAATGGACGAATTGGTATGTCTGCGGTCAAGATTGGAGGGCGAGTCATCCAGATCGAGGTTGAGTCTGTTGAAGACCGAGCTGATGTCGTTCAAATCTGCGGCCTGTGATTGGGCCTGGAGCTTGACTAGGTCGGCTTTTGCAAACGAGAGATCATTGATAGGCGGCGTCGTAGTCGTCGTGACGTCCTGGGCCATGGATTCTTCCAACGACGAGAGGGTGGTCTGGTCTGCCATTTTTGCTAGAGCTTTCTATGGGAATGTGACACTAGCAGAGCTGTAAAAAATTTCGCCACTAGTGATGGGATACAACTAAACGCAATGTCGCACGCAATTGTGGACGGAGCAATGCAAATGGGCTCGTGGTACAACGTAGAGCCGTCAAATTCGGTGGAAAAGAACTCAAACACGGGATCTGGCCAGCGGAAAAGGCGCACTGATAACTGATGCAAACTCTGGCGAGATACCGCACTGCAAAGATAATGCCGGTTTAGGGATGCACAAAGCTAAAGGTTCGTGCTAACTTTGCTGCAAATCAACAAACAATCTGTGTTGATCAAGTTGCAAACAAGTATGCTTTATTCTTTTGTCTCTGACGCTTTGATGAGTGGAAAAAAAAGAAACCCGACTGCCGGGTCAAAAAAATTTTCGCAGGGGGGATTTCCTAGCAACCGGGCGTTGCCATTGCAGCCACCACGCAGCGCACCGGAAGTTACTACTCGTCACAAACACTCGTCACAAGATTGCGCACCCGTGCACGGCGGGGAATTTTTTGGGGTATTGGTAAACAAGGAGCGTGGCCTGGGCCTCCTAGGACGTTACGACGCATTGGTGGGCACTCTGGCTGAGTTGGCTCTACTTCACATCCTCATCTAAATCACTACACTTCTCATGTTTGATTACGTCATCTCTGACATTGGCTCCTCCTTCCCCGAAGTCCCTAGAATTTTTTATTTATTTATGTTCCGAAAAAAAAACAAAAAAGTTTACCAGATCAATGCTGTAATCCGTCAATTTTCCCTTTTGGGAAGACTGACGGAAACTTTATCGGATTAATTTACCGGGTGCAAGGTTGTCTATAGATGTGCCTCGAGTTTGTGTTTCACAAGCACGCGGACGTATTCGATGATTGCGCCGAGCGAGTCCACTTCCGTGAATCCAAATCCCACCACGTTAACGATCTTCTGGCCGACGGGCGAGTTGGAAGTCCATATCTTTCCTGTTTCATCTTCGAAGCAGGGCCTGAACACCACTTCAGAACGAACAACCTCGGAATTTTCCACGATCTGTGGGAAGTGGGCATGCGAACGGTGTATTAGAGTCATGGTATCAGAATCGCGAGGTTGGGCGAAGAAGTCATCGTACTGATGGGGGCCTGAGAGGAGAGCGTAATGTTGGTTATCCAGCAAAGGTGTTAGCCGTGTAGACTGATTCAACGCTGTTTTATGAGAATGAGCGCTGTGCAATGGTTGCTGCAGGCTAAGCAGCACTGACTGGCATCTGACCAGCCGCATATTCTCCCCCACACAAAAATTAACAAAGTTATTGACTGTGGGGAACATGGAACATATTTGATCCATGCTATCTATATGTGGGGGAAACACGAGATGAGTGAAGCGATGTTGCGATTGCGTGAGGTTATCGTATATATCTGCAAGCAGCTGACGCGGGCTCAGAATGAACGTCTGTGTGGACCTGGTTTGGGCGCCTTCGTAGAGCTGATGATGATCACCCAGTCTGATCGTTCTGTTGTTCGGTGCAAGATATTTCAGGGTATGAGCCACGTCAGACTCGTGGCTGGGGTTAGAGTAGCAAGCCAGCTGCAGCACATGGACCACTTTCTCGTTGGCTAGGGCTTCCGCAAGCGAGTCGTTAGACACAAGCACGACCCTACGGTTGCATTGTAGCACCAAGTGTCTGGCCACAGAAACAGACACCAGACTTAGCCCAACGATGACTATAGTTTCGCGCATGGACAACAAGTGGAGTACAGACCCTAAAATCTGTTGGACGCGGGATAAGCCGCAATTAGGTAATCGATGACGAAACCGTACACCAGCAGGCTGCCTCACCCCACCCTTTCTCTGATGACCTTGCAACTGCGGAGCAGCATTGCTAATTTTTACTCTTTCAGGGGTCCAATTCGCGCCACCTGTACGCCCCGCAATGTGGCTCACGGCAAAACCCCCGGGATGAGATGGTGGGGGTTAATTTGTGGAGAAGCTAAATTACTTAAAAACAGGCTCTACTGCTCGTCAAACCACATTTCTACGCATTGCCAATGATTGAGTGTGATGAGTTCAAAGCAACAGATACTCAACACGTCCAAATTGCTCGCCGACATCAATCCGGTCATTTTTCGGGGTAGAAACCACATAGCGTGTATCCGGTGCAAGAACCAGAAAATCAAGTGTTCTGGCGACAAACCTACATGTGACAACTGCAAGCTGGCCGGCTGCGAGTGCGTGTATCCATTCAAGGATCGCAAAATCATCATTCTGGAAAGCCAATTGCAGTCGCTGCAGAACCGCATCCGTGTTTTGGAGGATTACATAAGCGGTAACCCCAACGAGGGTTTTGACCAGAGCGACAAGCGTGCTTTTGTGCCGTTCCAGTTCCACACCAACAACGAGCGCCTGGACAACGTGATCAACTTCTCGTTTGGCGACTCCGAGCATCCCGAGCGCAACGTTCTCGTCGCCAATCCTAGCTCCATCAACTACTATGTCTCCGATCTGTATTTCGCCGCAAACAACGACTGTGTGCTTAATCTGCCGCCCAAAGACTATGCTGCGCTGTTGGTGGACCTGTGTCTGGCCCATTTCCGCGACTCGCACTACCTCTACGATGAATACGAGTTTATTGCTGAGTTTAACAAAGTCTACGAGACTGGCACCTGCTATTCGCCGCAGGTCCTGTGCGAAATTCTGATCAGCCTGGCCATTGGCGAGCAGATTCTGTACTCCCTCAAGTCGCACCAGCTGACTCTAGAGGCTCTGAACAACGAGCTGTCGTCCAAACGCAACTTTGTCAACAAAACGCCGGGCCTCAAGTTTTTCCTCAGTGCTGTTAGGCTATTTCCCAACAACGTCGAGATGCCCACGCTGTCGATGATACAGACTGCGCTGCTGATTGGCTGGTATAGCCAGTCGCTCAACCGCATAACTGCCTCGTACGTCTGGATCGGTCTCGCCACCAGATGGGCTCTATCGCTCGATCTGCATCTGAAGCAACCGAATCTCAGCGTGGCAGAAGCATCGCGCCGCAAACGGGTATGGTGGACGGTTTTCTCGCTGGACTCGTTTGCCACGTCGCGCATTCGACTCCCGCAGAGTGTCAAGTACAACGAAACACAGATCGATCTGCTCGACGAGACCGACTGTCGCGAATGGCCGGGAGCCAAGGCTCTCTCGCTGCAGGTTGCTCTGCTCAAATACACCGATAACATAAATTCGGTCTACAACATGACGTCGCGCAGCCTGTTTACAGAGGAGAAGGCCTTTCTCTCGCGCGACCTAGTTGCCAACACCGCGAACATGGTGAGGGTTCTTGAGGAGAATTTCGAGACTAGTCTCCAGTCCGAGTTGCAGCAGCTCCTCAAGGAACTGTACGAAAACAAGTTGTGTGCATTCCACAAGTCGCTGATTCACGTATATCTCAAGTCCAACCAGTATCTGATCACCACGTGCCGTCCATTGGCGCTCGCGGTGTTCAAGAAGTTCATCACCAGCGACGAGCAGATCTCCAAGATGTTGCGGAAATGCATCTCGGCAGCCGCAGAAACAATCAAACTCCTCTACCACCTCAAGAACTTCAACCTGCTCATCACGTTTGACTACTGGCACACGCACTTCCTGTTCAACTCGATCCTGATCCTGCTGATCACGCTCAACATCGAAAACAACCATCACTCGCTCGCGATCGGCATCGACCTGCTGAAGTTCATGGCCCTCGCAGGAAACCATGTGTCCAAAGACTCTCTCAACAAGCTAATCCAGCTGGTGAAGATCTTCAACGATCTCGGCTTCAACCTCAAGTTCGACCTCTCCTTGCCGAATCTTGCTGCCTCGCAAGAAGTCGACTACACAGACGTGATCGGAGAAGTCGAAATCCACCTGCTCAATCTCAACACCAATCTCATCGACCAGAATATCCAGAACCAGATCGAACAGACAAATTTCCAGCTCCAACAGCAGCAGGAGCAATTACTCCAGCGTACAGAACAACAGCTCTCCTTTATGTTTCTCAACCCAGACGACCACACCAGTACGGCCGCCAACTACAATCCAGGCGACCTCAACAACCTCAACACCAGTTTCTTTGACAACTTGCTCAACAACATGCAAGCTTGGGACATGGCTCCTGAGCCAGGGGTGCAGGAAGTGCCTGCATCGCCGCTGATGGAGTCTCGCCCTTCTACAGACAGCCCTCAAATGGGCCAGTCACCTCGTAGTGTCGCAACCGGTTTCCCAGTCTTTCCTCAGCTGAGCCTGCGCCCCAAAGGGCTGGAGCAACCAATGGATTCTAGACCGCTTATGTAAGCAAAAGAAACGACTCTGTGGTTTTCCTTTGGGGACGACCTCCCCACAGTAACAGTACCGAGCGAGATTTAGGAAGAGATCCGGCGACCTCGTGTGGACTAAAACCTGTACTTCAGCGTAGTGATGCCACCGTCCAAATATCTGTCTCTGCACAGCCTTGTGCTACCAAGGGTCGCGGTCGTCGAAGAGTGAGGTCGTACGATGATTCTGGCTCCGGATCTGGCTTCGCCCCGATGATCTCGAATCTTTGCCTTCGATTTCGATCTTCGCTTACTCCGAATCGAAAAAGCTGGCTCGACATTTCCTTTTTTACCTCTTTCTTTTGCGAAAAAGAAAAATGGATCTTTATATATAAAGTCCACTAGTTGAACTGATGTAGCAGTCATTCACTCTTTTGAACATTCACTCACTTATTATGTTTTCGAACTTGTCACTCATTTTGTCTCTTGCTGTTTTGGCCACTTGTGCCCCAGTCAATCCTGTCAACCACGTTCACCACGCTCACGAGAAGAGAGCCAGTACGTGCTCCTTCCCAACAGACAAAGGTCTAGTGGAGGTCACCAATGTCAACGGTGGCGGGTGGGCCCAGGATAAGACATGCACCCCAGGTAACTACTGTCCTTACGCCTGTCCTCCAGGCCAGCTGATGGCACAGTGGAATCCCAGCGTTACTACTTACAGCTACCCTGGCTCCCAGGATGGTGGATTGTTCTGCAACAACGACGGTGTGTTGGAGACTCCTATTTCCGGCAACCAATACTGTGTTGACGGCAAAAAGACTGCTTCCGTCAACAACCAAGCTTCTCAAGACGTTGCCTTCTGTCAGACCGTGCTACCAGGTAACGAGGAGATGCTGATCCCAACCAGCGTGAACGCTTCAGGCTCCGAGACTCTGGCTGTCCCAGGAACAGACTACTGGGCCGGCACAGCCTCCCACTTCTACATCAACCCCCCAGGTGTTTCTGCCGAGGATGGTTGCAAATGGGGATCCACGGCTAATCCTTACGGAAACTGGTCGCCATATGTGGCCGGCTTCAACATGGACAACAATGGCAATACCTTTTCGAAGATCGGATGGAACCCAGTCTACTTTGAGGACTCGTCTCCTTTTAAGGACCAGAAGCCTACGTTTGGAATCAGACTCTCGTGCAATGACCCCTCCAAGTGCAACGGTAACACTTGTGAGATCAATCCTAGCAAGTACGGCCTGAACGAGGTCAACGGCAGCAATGACAACAGTGATGGTGCTGCATGGTGTGTTTTGACCGCCACCGACGAGAGCGCAGTCACCATCGAGGTTTTCGACGTGTAAATATAAAGGCTACCAGATTTAAAAAATTGGATTTAGATGGATTTAGATGAATTTGAACTGAGTTTAAATTACCGAGCATTTTTATCGGCGAATGATTTTTCGCGACCAGTTTTGCTTTTCATCGATTTTTAATATTATATATTCTTAATTGCCTCGCATAGGCCTTTAGCTTTCCCAGCTTAGCTTCATCATGTTCACCAAAAAAGAGGTCAAGATCCTCACCCTGTTGGCTATCGACTCGGTCTTCTTCCTGCTGGAGATCATCGTCGGCTACACCGTCAACTCGTTGGCTCTTATCGCAGACTCCTTCCACATGCTAAACGATATCATCTCGCTGCTTGTGGCGCTGTGGGCCGTGAACGTGGCCAAGAAAAGAAGCGCTGACGCTAACTTCACGTACGGCTGGCAGCGCGCAGAGATCCTTGGCGCCCTCATCAACGCTGTGTTCCTGCTGGCGCTCTGCTTTACCATCTCGATCGAGGCAGTGCAGAGATTCATTGCTCCGCAGGACATCTCCAATCCCAAGCTTATTCTTGGCGTGGGCACTTGCGGTCTGGTTTCCAACATCGTGGGTCTGTTCCTGTTCCACGAGCACGGCCATTCGCACGGCGACGGCGGCCACTCCCACTCGCACGGGCTACAGGAGCAGGTCACCGATGACTCCGACATCGAAAACGTGCTGCCCCAGGTGGTGGTGAGCCAGTGGCACTCCCAATCGCCAGACAGTCACAAGACTCACAACCACGTGACCCAGAACAAAATTAAGAAGCACACCAAGTCGCTTAACATGCAAGGAGTGTTTCTGCACGTGTTGGGCGACGCATTGGGTAACATCGGGGTCATGGCCACCGCGCTGTTCATCTGGTTTACCGACTATTCCTGGAGATTCTACTCCGACCCGCTCGTCTCGCTCCTCATCACCTGTATTATCTTCTCGTCTGCACTTCCCTTGTGCAAGTCGTCTTCTCGCATTCTGTTGCAGGGCACCCCGAAATCCATCGACTCTGGGCTTGTCATAGAGGACATACTGAAAGTTGACGGTGTTCTGTCCGTCCACGATTTCCATATCTGGAACCTGACAGAACAACTGCTCATCTGCTCGCTCCACGTTGATCTCGGTGTTTCTCCCGAAAAGTTTCTGAATGTGGCTGCCACTATCAAGCAGTGTTTGCATGCCTATGGCATCCATAGTGCCACAATCCAGCCTGAGTTCACGCAATACTATGCTAACAACAACCAGCTACCAAGTCGGTTCTCTTCGGAAGCCGACCTCCAACAGGCCGCTAACTCGGAGACTGAACACCTACTGGCGCACGATCACCACGCCTATGGTGCAACTCCTACCCACGATGGTCAAATAGGATGCATGGTGGACGCAGCCGTGAATTGCACAGCCGAGAATTGTATAAAACACTGAATTAGAAAGATTGCTATGGTCTGAATTAGGTCGGCAATTGGGCACCCTATTGGCGGTCTGGAGATTCTGTGATATGCCGTTTGCCCAACGCCGATGTAAGAGAAATTGGTCCCCACGAAGTTCCACTTTAGTCCCGTTTTAGAGTCGGAGCTTCCCGAAATGTTGCGTAGAAAACGTGGAGCAACGATTCAAGTACAACATCATTATGATTGGACTTTTGCGGGTACTGTGCCGTTCCTGACCGCTGTAGGGGGATCTGCTAGGCACAGTGGATCTTGCTCTGGTTCCTCGGTGGACTATGTTCAGGATCTAGACGTTTAAATGAGGGGATACGACCATTTTTCGACTATATTGACCGCGAAAGCGAGATCTTCTACGAACGTTATGGAGATGCTCCGTTACACACAATTGCCATGTCAATATTACTTCCGCACAGCAAATGCACTTTGTGGCATTGTCATGGACCCAACTTGCGTCTTGTCCACAATCATTGCTATTGGTTTTTGCACAGTCTGAGTCGAGCTATCAGCGGAAACTCTTCAATATTCATATAGTAAATCGCCCACAGGTGCTCGAACCAGACTCAACACTGTTCGCCAAGCCGTCACCATTCTAGCGAATTAGCCCACGAGACTCGTTTGCGGTTTCTGTCTGAATAGGAGAACGTTTTGCGGTCATGGTTTTGAGGTTTATTTTCTTTGTCTTCGTGCAGGTCGTTGCTAAGCATGTCCAAGGTGCGCTGGTGGTTGAGCGAGCTCGATTTCTGTCGTCTGTGGCCGTGTTTGCTTTGAAGGAACGAGACTCGCTCGAACTCCGTATAGAATCCGACTTTTTTCGCTGGCTTTTCAGGCCTGCGCAATGCCGTAGTCTTTGCAACAACTGCCTTGACTATGGCTGCTTTTCTGACACCGCCTATTGCTGGTCCGGACGTGGGAATGGTCACTAGTTCGGTGATTTTTTCTGGTATAGGGATTCCTGTGGAATTCTGTGAGTTGATTTCGGTAGCGTATTTGGTAGCGTCCTCCAGGCTCCCGTCTGAGGACTCAACGATCAGATTGAGCAGGTTGCGACACGGCTTGATGCTGGGCCGGTGGATCGGGTTGCTGGACGGGGAGCAGATTCGGAGCGGTGAGAGCTGGTGGATGGGGTTCGGCGAGCTCTCTGGCCCGTTCTGGTCGAACTCGAGTTGGAGGTCGTCCTGGTATATGTCCATGACGAATTGCTGGTCCTGGTTGCCCAGAAACCGTTTGAGCTCTGCTCCGAAGTCCATGTCTCCAATATCGTCGTGGTCGTCGGCTGGCGCTGCCGAACGGACTTGGCCGTCGATCTCGTCGATCTGCTCGATTGAAAGGTTGCTGATCATGCTGTTGAGTTCGTCCACGGTGGTCTTGCGCACATTTGCGAAGTCCAGGTCCGATCTGGTCGACGAGAACAGATGAGTGTCCAGATCGATGGATTTCAAGTAAGAGTCGAAATCGAAAAGGTCCGCTGCGCTCGCAAACAGCTGGTCTGCAGGCGAGTAGATGGGCTTGGGTAGCTCGATGATATCGTCCAGAGTGGTGTTTCCAGCAGCAAAATCGTCCAGAAGACTGGCCGGTTGCGCTTTCACCGGCGACGATTTGGGCGACGAATCGGGGCTCTGGATCGGGCTGCTGTGGGCGATTAACGGCTCGAATGGGGATGCAAAGATGGAGGAGCCAATCATAGCGGTACGGGTGGGAGCAAATCAGCAAAGGACCCAAGCGATAATATAATTAAGAAATTAAATACATCTGATGTTTTTGTATTTCCGCATTGGGAAGCCCTAACAACTGAACAGCTGCACCGCCACACGGCCCTGAACGCGCCACATATAGGATCTTTTTGTATCCCTAAGCGTTACATCGTTCTTTGCTATGAGCCAGCCAGTTCCCGTCCCAGCCGTCACCAAGACGTATGCGCGCTTTCAAAACTACCCGATAGCCGCCTCGTGGATGCGGATCGGAGGTTATTTCCCCATCCCCCACATCATAAGACCCAGAATGTACGCCATGGCGTACTCGCCGGCGTTCAGGGACTACACTGAGGCGATCGACTCCTACTTCGACGATTGGCTTGGCGACATCGAACAGCTTGTGCCCGAGGTCAAGACTCTGAGAATGAGGGATATAAGAAACACCTTGACTCAGCCTGTAATTGATGTCTCCATGTTTGTCGACCAACGTATGCACCGTCTGTCTGAATCTGTTCAGAAACGGGTGCTGGAACCAGCCCGGAAGACTGCCAGTGACGTGAGAAAGGCGTACGCACCGCTTTACAACACACAGGGCCGTGCTCTTGTGCGGTCCCAGCTGGACCCTGTGTTCAAGCCCGTCAACCAGAGACTCTCGCGCGTGGTGCACCCGGTCGTCGACAACACCGAGGCAGGGTTCTCGAGCGAGCTCTCGCACACCCTGAGATTGGTCAACGAGGCTTATGCACAGACCAGGCCTCAGGTGGTTGAGCTGGTGAGCCGGTCCAGAGAGCTGCCGGCCACAGCCACACACCATCTGAACCAGGTGTACGAGATGAACAAGACCAAACGGGGCGAGGGCAGACTCATCGTGATGATAGCCTCTATGGACACGGTTAGAGACCTGGTAAACGAGGGTTACACGCTTGTCAACAGCGCTGTGGAGTCCAACCAGGTCGAGGCAGGCCACGAACAATCGGAGGCAGAACCCCATGAGGAGGAGCCCCAGGAGTCCCACGAGAACCGAAATGGGCAGGAACAGGAACAGGAACAATAGCTATGTATTCTTAGCTAGGCGAGTTAATAGGAATTAGGCATCTCGAGAACCAAATAACCATCGGCTGTCCCGTGTGTGCTACGCGGTGTACGGATGTGACTACAACTGGCTACGATAGCTGATTTGCTCGCTTAATTCTCTAGTCATCAATCGCCTTAATCTCGTCCTGTAGAACAACAAGACGCTTGTGAATCTGCTCGATGTCCTTGTTGAACTTGTCCTGTCTCTCGAACAGAGCGCGTTTCCAGTCTTTGAACTTCTGGTTCTGTGCCTGGACGATCTCGGTGAACCGCTTCTTCATCGTCTTCTCGGAGTCCAAGTACGCCGGATTCATCTCCACGAGCTCTCTCTCAGTCTCCTTCAAGTTCAGCGTGTTGAGCATCTTGAGCACGTTGACCGGGTTCTTTGACTCGATCACCTGCTGGATGTTTGGATACGTTTGGCCGTCTTCTTTCTTGACGGCCTTCCAGTTGCCTTTGTCGTCTGGGATGATCACCTCGCCGTCGGTATTCTCGACGTTGAGAGCGGCCAGTTCTTCGGGGCTGATGGTCATTTCCATCGCCTTGCCCAGCCGGTAGCGCATAAAGTCGCGACGGTAGTTTTCAAAGTAGTTTTCGGTCGACGAAATCAAATCGGCCATGTTAGTGCCCATCAAAAACTCTCTCAGCTTGACAAAGTCGCAATGCGCCGGATTCTCCACCTCAGCCACTCCCCATTTGTACTTCCGGCCGCGAACCGTCTGGCCCTTGGAGTTCTCGTACTTGCCCTGCGAGTTGAGCACCGAGAACGGCATCTCGCTGACCAAGTCGGCCGTGCCCGACTTTTCAAACAGCTGGCAGATCGAGATCTCGTGCTCCCTTAGGCTCTTCCTGATTCTCTGCTTGAACGAGTTGATTTCCTCCACAGTGAACGCATCAGCCTTGGAAATAACAGGAACAAGATTGACTCTAGTAGACAGGTTTTTCATGGCTTCGATATCGGCCTGGCTCAGTCCTGTTGCCGACGGAACAATGAAGTAAAGACACACGTGAATCTCACTGTGAGTGCTGTGCGACCGGTCTGGCTGGGTTTCCTGATACACAGCTCTTCTGTACTGCTCGTCGATGTACCGCACGATCGGATACCAGCAATATCTGTTGTCGATGTAATCACCGAATCCAGGTGTGTCGATCACGTTCAGCCTCAACAAGAAGTTGTCCTCGACCAGCTCGATCTTATGCGAGACAATCTCGGTGGTTTTATCGCCGTTGCGGCCCAGAGTGGTGGTCTTTTCTGTCACAGTGGTGTCGAACAAAGTATTGATAAATGACGTTTTACCAACACCAGACTCGCCCACAATCATCATAGTGAAGTAGGCTCCTTTCTTGAGTGCATGAAGCCGCTTGAGAACAGGTAAACAGGCCAACCCAACATCGCCAGGATACATGCTGAGAACGGCCGAGTCCATGTTGTAGTGGGTGGTGTACTCGCCGTCTTTGATCATGGTGCCGGTACTGGAAGTGCTAGGGGCGTTCTTGCCAGAAATACCGCCGTTCGAGGTAGCGGCTTCCAGATCGATGTTGTCCTCGGTCAGAGGAGCAGACGGGGTGGAAAAGAGGTCGATCGAGCTGATGACGCGTTTTTCAGTCAGGTGGTCAACTTCGGCAGCCATTTTGTTCTGGTGGATTAGGACGTCTATAACGAAGAGGGTGAAAGTAGATGTGGATGGCTGCTGAGTTTTATGTACCGGCGTCTACACGCGCCGTGGTAGCCCAACCCCGTGCGGCGGCGCGGTGTATTTTTTTCTATCGCGAGCTCACGCAGTTGCATTTCGCAGAGATAGAAAGCAGTTCCAGAGCACTCCGATCGCGCTGCTGAACGGGACTTGGAACCGTGTCGGCATGACCAGAAAGTTGATGAACTGAACGGGGAACCACACGCTGAAATTGACTACCAGAGTTGATAAATATATGCGGTACAGTTTGTCTTTCACGTCGTCCCAGGTGCCCTGCTCGATGACCAACGTCCCGTAGGTGAAGAAACATGCCAAAGAAATCGGTGAGAAACACAACTGGTCTGTCAAAACCCGCTGCAGAACGCTAATGAATGTTGGAACGTCCTTATAAGTGTTGTTCAGAAACGAGTACCACATAACTTGGATAAACGACATGCAGAATCCCCAGAAAACAAAGCCGGCAAAGCGGCGAAATTGGAACTCGGACGAGGAACCAGTATTAGCCACCGCGCGGTCGCCTAACTGGCTCTCCAACTCGCCCCCAAAGTCCACAAAGTAGTCCTCCGGCCCACGAGGATTCAGAGTCTGCAGATAGTTGCCAATGCGATAGGCGGAATTGCGGTCTTCAACTGCTATTCGCTCGTAATAGGCCGTAATAGTCTGTGCAAGAGTGTCCGCAATGCCGTACAGCACAATGTTGGTAGCCATCGTGGCAACAAGCGAGGATTTGGTGTAGAGATGGTGATATCTCGAAGTGAGTTTAACCAACAGCATTGCATTGAACCCCAGAATCGCGAAGTTGACCAGCGGCACATTGCGATAGCGAAACCGACTGCACTGGTGTTGCATCCGCAGCAACAAAGAGTGCCCAACAGACTCGGTCGAGTCTTCTAATCTAACCGGCATAGATAAAGAAGAACGATATAAAAAAAAGCAACCACGTGACTTAGTATAGGTGTTGTGCTCCTGACACCGGGAAAACTTTTCGTATCTGCCAAAAAAACGGGTCTCCAGACTAACAAATTATTAGTGAAAAATTAACTCACATCCATCTAACACACCATGTTAATTCCAAAGGAAGACAGAAAGAAGATCCACCAATACTTGTTCAAAGGTAAGTACCAGCGGTCTCTGCAAATCGCATAGACGCAAGTCTCCCCGCAATTCTAACGTTTGAAGAGGGTGTTTTGGTCGCCAAAAAAGACTTTGAAATCCAGCATGATGACATCGAGACCAAGAACCTGTACGTCATCAAGGCCATGCAATCGTTGACCTCGAAGGGTTACGTCAAGACCCAATTCTCGTGGCAATACTACTACTACACTCTGACCGACGAGGGTATCAACTACCTGAGAGAGTACCTTGCTTTGCCAGAGACTATCGTTCCAAACACCTTGGTTGTTGAGCCAATCCAGGAGAGACAGCCAATGAGACGCGGTCCAAGAAGAGACGACGGCGAGGGATACAGAAGAAGATTCAGAGATTAGGTGTAATGAATAAGAAATAGTTAAATGGTGAATCGTCGGCTTCGGCCCCAACTTAGACTTCATATTGCGAATAAGGAGTAGTGACAGAGGGTCGTAAGATTCTTGCTGGCTTCCCGGCTCATATAATCCATCTACGTAGCTCTTGTGCTGTTTTCTTGAAATTCGTGCTTACCTCAGCTAAAACTTTATTTAGCATGGTTTTTGGTAGAAAGAACAAGGTCGTGGACCTGAGCCTTCAGGACAGTAACTACCGGCCGGTAAGTTCCACTAGCTAAGCACTAACTTCAGTCGCCAAATCCAAACTCTCTTAAGCCGCAGCCGGCAACGGGGGCTTCCAAACCTCCACCGGGACCGATCGTGTTACCCCCCCAGCCTCGCTCGCGTCCGGTGCCGCATCCGCCAGCACAGAAACCCACCATCATCAACAATTACTACTATGTGTCGCCGCCAGCGGTGCCTGCTCCTGCACAGCCCCAATACGTGGATCCAGGAATCCAATTCCGCCCGGTCTCGCAAGAGAGACAGCGACCGCATACGAGCGATCCCGGCCTTCCAACTACCCCCAAACCTCTCATACGCTCCCCCCAGTCCAAGAGACTGTCGAGGGTATCGTCGAATGATTCTGGATCTGATATTTATTCATCGCCCTCTTTAAGCAGACTGGAATTACAACCAAGACTACCAGATGTCGATCTTTTGGAGCCCGACGACTCGGAGCCAATGCCAAATCTGGTTCGAGAGCTTGCCAAGCTCTCTCCAGATATCATTACTGTGCATAATCGACACCTTTACGCTGTATTCAGCCGATTTGGCAAAGACTCCATATCCTACAATGACCTGAACCAAGTACTCATCAACCCAGAAGGCGCAAATTTTAAACTAGACAGCGCTAGACGTTTGTGCCATACGTTCACCACCTCGAAGATCGATCTAGATTTCCGAGAATTCATTAAATTGTGCAGGTTCATCAAGGGATGCTACGACTCGTTCAATTACCATGATATAGATAGATCCAACTCGCTGCAGCTGCCAGAGTTCTCCAAGTCTCTCCGATTCAACAAAATCGTCTGCCCCGAACCGCTTATTCGCCAGATCTTCAGACAGTCGCCAAATCTCAACTTGGAAGCATACATCCTGGCAGTGATAGCCATCCGCAAGTACGAGCGAGAACATCCGTACACGGGTCAGACCCAGATATAGGAACTTTCTCAGTACGGAAAAAATTTCACACTTGTTCCATACTGTAAGTTCTCTCTCAGCAGCAAATGATGAATTCTTGTTTCATTTACTTTTCTTTCTGGCATCTCTAATGTTAGAGCTTCCGGCTCAATGAATACAACCCTTGACACCTATCTGAAGCTGCTTTGTTTCGACTCACTAACCTCTAGATTCATGGTTTCCACAATTCTCCCGATCCTCTTGGAGCGAAGGTGATACTTCCGTATTTCTCTAGTTTGACAAATCCATTTTCAGCATTTTTGGTTGGCCGTTCTATTCTCACGGGGTTATCGTTGTCCAAAAGCGCTTGAGTTTGGTTCATGCTCATTACCTCGAGTCCAAAACACTTGAGCCATGTAGTCGTGGCTGGGTCCTCGCAGACGACGATCCAGTTGATTTTTTTGTTTCTAGACCGCTTCTTGTTCTCGACATACTGTTTCTGAATACACGAGCGGATTAGGAACCGTAATCTAGGTGGGACTCGGGGTCTTTCTGGCTCGGCAGAGCTTTTTTCTGATCTGTCTTCGAAGGCGGTGTCCAGACCCAGATTGGGCAGTAATCTGGCTTTCGTAGCCGAGAACAAGCCTCCGCTACTCACGGGTGCTGGCAACTCACTGGCCAGAGGCGTGCGTGTTCTGTAGCCTGATACTTTGTTCCACTCTGGACCTGACTCGCTGGGCGATTCCAGTAGAAACTGGACGTTTGATTCGTGCTGATCGCCTTCAGAATCGCTGGAAATTGCCATATCAATCACACGAACACTCTCACGCGCATTCAACGCCACTACTGGATTGACTGCACGTTTGAGAAAGTCGAGCTCTCGCAAGGTGTAATTGGGAACAAACACCACTAAGTTGTACTGAGATTGCCATTTTTTCAGCCTGGTAATGCCTCCATACGCCAGTGCACTCGGATCAAGAATCAAGTGATAGACATTGCGGTTGGGAGTCCGATCATTGCTTGACATGCCACATCTACTGGAGCAACCGTTGGAAAACCGTTAAAATTTTTACTTCGCACAGCCAAACTATATACACGATGCCTAGTCTAATCTTTACCTCCCTCCAGATACATCTCGAGATCGGTGTCTGGCTTGAAAGGCCATTTGAAGTAGTATTCGGAGATGGTTATGACAGCTGAGATCGGAAGCCGGGTGATCTTGCAGTCTAAAATCTCCTCCGGTAGCACCTCGTTGAAGTACTCTTCTGCTCCAGGCCCGAGGAACTTGAGGTTTTTCCGAGCAGGATTACCGGGGAGCATGAAGAGTTTATGCAAGACGAGCGTGAATTCACGCATATGGTGGACAGGGTTGGTTTTGTGGTCAGATTGGAACTCTACCAGCATCAAATCGTCCTGATTAGGAATCTTGGGCAGCTCAATCGCGTCCGGGAACTGGTCTACACAGAGCTGAACGTTGGGGTTCTTCTTGTGGTTGCCATACGCCACGACGTCGACCTTGTTGAATGCATTAGCCACGACAGCATTGGTCTGTCTGAATCTCGTTCCGGGCACCCCAACGTATTTAAGAGCATCTGAGGACCGCAGCCAGAACAGAGATTTGACATTTTGATATTTATACCAGGACAGGTTCATCTGGTTGAAATATAGCATGCTTCGAACGTATGGACTGTCCTGTTTAGAGAGATATGCTCCTGTGAGGAGCAGCGTTTGATTGACGGTCTCGTCGGGCTGGACCTGTGCTGTGACCTTTTCGCTTTTGACCAGATTCTCTAGATCCCAGTGTCTGACGTTTCTGGTCTCGATATCGAACATTTCGAACTCTTTACAGAACGGATCATGGGCTTTCAGAGTCTTCCAGAATCTCGACGCCGTAGCGGATTCTGTCAAAAGTAGATGGTAGCGCGGTTTCAGGTATTGATGTAGATCAAAAACGAACGAGTTCAAACCAGTCTGGTTGTCAATAATGTTGAGATCCTCCGATGGATTTCGATATATATTTTTCAGGTCTAGCTTCTCGAAGATCTGGAGGTTGGTGTCCTCGGGATAAGACACCTTCGAGTCGAATTTCCCGAACTCTGGACTTTTCAGGGCCTCCTTGAATGATCGCACCGAATTCGCAAACTGTAGTTTGAGATTCAGACGAGACATTGCAATGCGTCAGATAATTCTATTATAAACTTTTTCAGGATTATTTTTATTTATTATCTTCGTTATGCCTAAGTTGAAGATAAAGCTCACCAGCAGGGATGATGAGAAGCCCAAATTAAAGTTGAAGTCGCCTGTGCAGAGAGAGGACTCGCTGCCAGTGCTCAAATTGACGACGGCCAAACGTGTTCCGACGATAAGAGTGAAGCCCACGCGAACGCCTGGTGACGGGTACGATTCTGAGGACCCCGACCGAGAGGACGACCCGCTGATTGAGGAAGGTCTGATCTTGCGAATGCTGCCGGACGAGTCGCTGGACTATCTTCGACGGTGTGTGGAAGACGGAGATATGAGTGGCATTACAATCAAGTGGAAGGACAAGAGGCGGGCAATTCTGCGTATAAATGGTATGTTGTACGGAGGCAAGCTTGTGGAATTGCCGACAGTGGTGGAAGTCCACAAGTCGGTGGACAAGAAGAACATATTTAAAACCATTGACGTGTGCCAGATGCTTCTGATAGTGAAACGGCTCGAGTCAGAGAAGGACATTTCAGACATACAAGTGGACATGGAGCACGGCGAGTCGTATCCCGATGGCCTTACACCGCCAATGGAGAACTGCAAACCACGTTTCAAAAAGCGGTACCAACAGAAGGTGATACAGAGTGTTGAAGACCAGGTACAGGAGCTGCTGAATCTGGATGACGAAGCCGAGTCGAGCATGTACTCCTTCATTGATCCGTCCGAGGAGGCCAGCAGCTATTCGACTCCGGAGCCACGTCGGGTCAAGAAGAAGAAGCGGAAAGATTCCGACTCTCGTATAGAGGAGATTGGCAACGAGGTGAATGGGATGCTGTTGGAGACGCGGGAAGAGGTCGCTGAAGACGAGGATCAGGATGAGCTGGATCTGGAGCTGGATGCGGCATTCGAGGAGCAACCTCGGCTAGAGGAGGACGAGGAGGAGATCATCGAGGGAGCTTCGGCGGACGAGGAACGGGAGTCGTCTGAAGACGAGGAGGACGAGGAGGACGAGGATGAAGACGAAGAGCTGGGTCCTACAGCCATGGGTGAGGAAATGAACGAAACACAGCAACACAATGCAATTCTACGCGAGGAGATCAGCGAGCTTGAGAGCACGATCGAGCAAAAGACGCGCGACCTGGCCAAGGCCAACAACCCGATCATGAAGAACCGGATCAACGATGTGATCGGCAGGCTGAAGCAGGAGCTGGAGCTCAAGAGAGCGCAGATTAGAGAAGAGGAGCAGGGCGAGAAGGATAAGGAAGAGGAAGAAGATCTGGCAGAGGAAGAGGATCTGGAGGAAGAGGAGGGTGAAAATGCAGACAACGGCGAAAACGAGGGCGAGGACGATGAAATGGCGGATCTGTTCTAAGCTCTAGCCACTTTTTTTTGCTCCCAATTTTATTCTGTCTAAATAATTGTTTCTAATTTCGCTCATAACCGTAAGCAATATGATGGTACAAACGCAAAACCCAGACCTGGCAGGCCCGCAGGTAGCGAGACTGACCAAGTCCAAGAAGCCTCCACGCAAGAAAACCATAGACGGAAACGTCCCTCCCAGGGGAGTTTTGCCGGATGGCACAGCAGTGGATTTTGGCCACTCAGAGAAAAACAAGCCAAAACAACAACCAGCCCAAAAACGCCCCCAGCAACCCAAGAAACAGAAACCAAAGACCACTGTTGATTCAACGACAGAAGGCTTTAAGAGCCTTCACCTGGATTCATCGCAGTCCTTGCCAGACGGCCAAAGACCAGATTTTGGCGGCCGTAACAAAAAACGTGGAAAACCAACTCACCTAGACCGGCCAGACTCGCCTGCCGGCAGCTCGATCTCGGTTGCATCCGAATACTCGGACTCATCGCTTAGAAAGTCACCTGGATCGTTCACGTCCACACCGGGGTCTGTGCCTGAATCGACACAGGTCTACGCCGGGTCATCCTTCCATAGTGCGCCTTCCACCCTGTCGCTCCCAAAGCCATCCTTCCTCAAGAAATAGTCCCTTCATCTCCATCTAATGATACACCTACATGTACATTAACCTGCCAAATTGTAGATTACGTAAACGCTTACCTAACTAGCCGCACCGCTTTTCTTCTCTCGTCGTTACGGCTAAAATCTTTATGCCCTCCCATAAAGATTCGTTTTCTTCGCTGTCGACAAGACGGCGTGAGGCGTCACGAAATCGTGAGTCGATATCGTCTGCATCGCACCAGTTCCATGTGGACGAGAATGAGACAGAAATGTTCTCTGGTGCGGCGTCTCACGTGATCCCCAGCTCGATCTCGTCCTTCCATCACAATTTTGCTCATCCGCTTCGTTCGCCAGCCTTCTCTGTCATTTCTGTTCAAGACGAGCCTGAAGATCTGGCTTTGAACCGTGTGGAGTCCACTGCGAGCACTGCCGAGTTCCAAGAGCGGGCTAACTTCAAGTTCTTCACCACAGAGCAAATAGAGACAGCTAAGGGGGGTTCCTCGCAGACAGTCAATGCTGAAGGAGTCCCTGTGGATTATGACACCAACTGGAATACCTACGATGACGAATTGCGGGCGCGGTCTATGTCTGCCCACTATTCTGCAATATCCATCCACAGTGGAACGGAGCTAAGTCCGGCGCAGATAGTTGGCTATGGATCCACCAATGCGAGCGAGGAGGATCTCTATCGTGAGAGCCCAGAACTATATCCAGGCGATGACGGTGACATATC
Organism: Ogataea minuta; assembly: GCA_003706195.2. Taxonomy (NCBI): domain Eukaryota; kingdom Fungi; phylum Ascomycota; class Pichiomycetes; order Pichiales; family Pichiaceae; genus Ogataea; species Ogataea minuta. The sequence goes on from PPKR02000006.1 coordinate 691,949, forward strand.
TTCTGAGCACGAGGATTGGGAGTCGAAATCCAGTGTCAAGGCAGATATTAAGCATCACGATGAACTTTTTGGTGCAAAATATCCAGCCAAAAACTCTGATCAAAGATTCTATTTCGCAGAGGAAGATCTTGTGATTGGAATAGCTGGCTACTCTACCTCTGGCCTGAAGCTGGTCCTCTATTACTTACTTATAATCTGCACTTTTGGACTCGGGTATCTGGTTCTGCGATGGTTCCCACGATACAGGATTCAAATGATGGGTAACCAGGTCCCACTTGCAAAGGCAGAATGGGTGGTTGTTGAAGACGAGTATGGACTGCTTGATATTGTCCACGTTCAAAGAAGTTGGTACAACAGGCCTCTGTCGTCGTTTCTGACGAAGTCAACCATAGACGATAAACAAGACGATTATCAGCTCGAAGAAACTGATCCAGTGGTTCCAGTACTGATTTCTTTTGAGTACAGATACATGAGGTTTTTCTACGATCCCATCGAGGACCTATTCAAGCTGGCCAACAGCTGGATCGATCACAAATGGTGCCATTTCCCAGATATCAAAGCTGGACTTTCTGAGGAGCTCTATAAGAGCAGAAACCTGACATTTGGAGAGAACTTGATTAATATCAAGGACAAATCGGTTCTGAAGCTGCTGACAGACGAAATCCTGCATCCGTTCTATATCTTCCAAGTGTTTTCGATCCTGCTTTGGCTAGCCGACAATTACTACTATTACGCATTCTGCATTTTCCTTATTTCGGTGTTCTCGATTGGTGAGTCGCTTGTGGAAACCAAACGCACCATGAACCGAATGAGGTCGATCTCCAAGTTCGAATGTGACGTGCGTGTGTGGAGAAATGGGTTCTGGAAAGAAATTAGTTCCAGAGAACTTGTCCCTGGAGATATATATGAAGTTTCCGATTCCTCACTTACACTTTTCCCATGCGACGCCATCTTACTTACTGGAGACTGTATTGTCAACGAGTCGATGCTGACAGGAGAGTCTGTTCCTGTCTCTAAATTACCAATTTCTCCAGAAACAGCTACCGAGCTGAAGTACGAGTTCGCCAGCACCAAGTTCTCTCCCGCACTTGCCAGGTCGTTTCTGTATAACGGGACGAAAATTGTGCGATGTCGGTACGGTGGGTCGGGAGCTGAGCCTGCCATGGCCTTGGTGGTGAGAACTGGCTTCAATACCACGAAAGGAGCTCTAGTGCGGTCCATGCTTTTCCCAAAACCGAGCCATTTCAAGTTTTACGAGGACTCATTCAAATATATTGGAGTGATGACAGTGATTGCCATGGTTGGGTTCGTTGTCTCTGCTATTAATTTCATTCAAATGGGCTTGGGGTGGAGAATCATAATTTTGCGAGCTTTGGACCTCATCACGATCGTTGTTCCGCCAGCGCTCCCAGCTACGCTGACAATTGGCACTAGTTTTGCTCTTTCCCGGTTGCGCAAGAAAGATGTCTTTTGTGTTGCTCCAACGCGCATAAATGTTGGAGGCAAGCTGGATGTGATGTGCTTCGACAAAACAGGAACACTGACGGAGGAAGGCCTTGATCTGATGGGCGTACGGGTGTGTGAGCCAATTAGAGACCGTAAAGAACGGCAATTCACCAATTTGTATGCCCATGCCGATCAATTGTTCCATAATTCGGCCACTTCCCAATCCTATGATCTCTTCTTGGCCATGTTGAGTTGCCACTCACTCAAGAATGTGGATCAGGAGTTGGTTGGCGATCCACTAGACTTGAAGACATTTGAATTCACTAACTGGGAAATGGTGGAGAACAACGCTGATGATGAGCACTTAAATGATTACGTGCAGGCACATACATTCAGTGGGCACGTTACTCCTACCCTGCTTCGCCCCAAGGACAAATTACAAAATAGCACAATGTTCGTGAGGTTACGCGAGTTCGAATTTGTTTCGCAACTGCGAAGAATGTCTTCTGTTTGCCAATCCCTTACAAATCAGTCAAAGCTTAATGTTTACGTCAAAGGAGCTCCAGAAGTGATTGAGGACCTGTGTTTACCAGAGACAATTCCTCAAAATTATCGCGAGCTGTTGCACGAGTACACTCACAACGGCTATCGTGTGATCGCGTGCGCCACCAAGACTCTTGGAATGCCTAGATCTTCAGATATGAGGAATCTGGACTTCCTTAATGAACTTCCTCGCGAGGAATGTGAGTCAGACCTTGAATTCATTGGGTTCTTGGTTTTCGAGAACAGACTGAAGCCTAGCACGAAGAATTCATTGAACCAGCTCAGAGAGGCGGAGTTACGGACCATCATGTGCACCGGAGACAACGTGCTCACGGCCGTGAGTGTTGCTCGCGAATGCGGATTGGTGAGTCCTGGTTGCAAAGTGTATGTATCATCTTTTAGGGAGACGGAGGATGAGCAGCACGTGCCCATTTCATGGACTGACGTCGACGAGCCTGAGCTACAATTGGACCCGATCACTTTGACTCCTTTGAACATCAATCAGATGGACGATTATTCCGTCGCTGTGACCGGCGACGTTTTCAAGTACGTTTTAACTGAACTGAGCGAGAACGAGCAACTGATAGAAAAAATGCTGATGAAGGGAGCCGTTTTTGCTCGAATGTCGCCAGACGAAAAGCATGAGCTTGTTGACAGACTCAAGTCTCTAGACTATACTGTTGGATTTTGTGGAGACGGGGCCAATGATTGCGGAGCTTTGAAGGCTGCAGACGTTGGCATTTCGCTCAGCGAGGCCGAAGCATCGGTTGCTGCTCCATTCACTTCTAGACTATTTGAGATTTCCTGCGTTTTGGACGTGATCAAAGAGGGCAGGGCGTCGTTGGTGACGAGTTTCTCATGTTTCCAGTTCATGTCGCTATACTCTGCCATCCAGTTCATTACCGTCACCATCTTATACAAGGAGGGAACTAATTTGGGCGATTTCCAGTTTCTCTACATCGATCTGTTCGTGATTATTCCTCTGGCAGTGTTCATGTCGTGGAGCAAACCGTATGACCAGCTTTGTCCAAAGCGACCTACAGCCAATCTTATGTCGCCCAAGATTCTAATTCCGTTGTTGGGGAACATCTGTATACTTTTATGCTTCCAATTCTCCTTGTGGCGCTCGCTTAAAGATATCGACGAGCCCTGGTACCAGCCTCCGATTCCCGGCAACGACGACCAGGTTCAATGCACCGACAACACAATGTTGTTTCTCTTTGCCAACTTCCAATACATCATGATGGCCCTGATCCTTACTATTGGCCCACCTTATAGGGAACCTTTCACCAAGAACGTTCCATTTATGACCACCGTCCTCGTGACAACGCTTATGTCTGCAGGTTTAATGTACCTGGATAGCAGCAGCCCTTTTGGTAATCTGATGGACATCACATGGACCCCTGCGGAGCTCAAGCTTCGTCTATCTGTGGCCGTCGGAATCAACTACCTGGTGCTTGAGGCTGCCAACAAGTACTTCCTGGTACGGATCGCGCGTGTTTGCAAACGGCTCTTTGGCCGTCGCAAATCGAAAAAGAGGTTCAAGAACCTACGCAAGGAGTTTAAAGTGCTCTGTTAACGATAGAAATGACATCTATATGTATATTCCGCGACTACCATTTTCGTCCAAGATGCTTTTGCACACAGTTTTTGTAGTTGAGAAACTCATTAATGCACACGTCTTTCGTCATATTTTCGTAGTTCTGCAAAACACATTTTCCGTAAGCTCCAGACTCAGTAGGGCACTGAAGGACAGCTGCCATAAGCTTAGTCACCTGGTTGGACTTCTTGGACATAGTAAATAAATAAATAGATGAATAAATAAGAGACCGAAGCTAAATATATTGTATTTTAATAGTTTTGATAGATAGATTATTAGATATTATTCCTTTTTATGAAAAAATTAAATTATTTGCCTGCCCTTGGCGACTTGAATACGCCGTTGCCGGAAGAGCAACTTGCCGTTCTAGAACGTGAAGTTGAAGACCAGAAGCCAGAACCCACTGCTCAATCCCTCTTCAATCTCGGCTGGGCCCTCATAAAATCTAATAATAAGAACGATAACAAGGAGGGCGTGAATATTCTCACAGAGCTCTTCAAATCTGTCCCAGCAAGAAGACGCGAGTGTTTGTATTACCTGGCAGCAGGTTGCTACAAGATCGGCGAACTTAAAGAAAGCAAACGATACATTGATGCGCTTATTTTACATGAGCCAGACAATCTGCAGGCCCTGAATCTGAAACAAGAGATCGAGAGCGAGATCTCTAAAGACGGGCTGATCGGACTTGCCGTTGTGAGCGGACTTACAGCGATCGGCGTTGGAATCGCTAGTGCTATCATCAAGACGCAATCAAAGAGAAGGTAGACTCCGTAAGTATCGCTTACGTAACACACAAATACAACCTTATCATTCATCTTTATAAACTGAGCAGGGAATCTAGTCCTCGACTAATCCGCCCTCCTTGCACAAAGAGTAGAACAGAGAATCTTTCCTCTTGAGCAGATTCTGCGGAGTGTCGAATTCAACAACCTCTCCTTTCTCCAAAACAATAATCCTGTCGCTATCTATAATAGTGTTGAGACGGTGAGCAATCGTCAGGATAGTCCGATCTTTAAACGCAGACCGGATTGTCTCCTGAACAATTCCATCCGTCTGGTAGTCCACATTAGCTGTGGCCTCATCCAAAATCAAAACCTTGCAATTTTGCTTCACCAATGCTCTAGCAAGACACATCAGCTGTCTCTGACCTGCAGACAAGTTCGACCCTGCCTCCATAATTTTGATCATCAGAGGATTCATTCCAATTTCTTCCTTGTTAGCAGCATCCTCGTACATGCTCAGAATATGCTCTTTGAGATGCGCAAGTTCCAGAGCTCTCCATAACTCCTCATCGGTGTACTGGTTAACAGGATCAATATTTGATCTGAGAGACCCCTCGAATATTTGCGAGTCCTGGGGTATAATAGAAAGCTTGGACCGCAGATCGAACAATCCGATATCGCTGGTGTTAATGTCATCGATTTCGATGTGGCCACTGGCAGCTTCCACTATACGGAAGATGGCTAAAGTCAGCGATGACTTTCCAGCTCCAGTCCGACCAACAATTCCAATTTTTTCCTTCTCATCGATAGCCAAGTTGATATTTTTCAACACCAAGTCCAGCTCAGGGCGGTATCTGGTGCTATAGTTCTCAAACTTGATGATTCCCCTAGAAGGCCAGTCATCCGCTGGCCTTCTGTTCTCGATCACTGCTGGGGCCTCTGGCTCTAAGGCAGCGTACTCCAGCACTCTCTCAACGGAAACAATGTTAGTTTCGATCTCAACAGTCATTCGGACAATCCAGTTCAAGGATTGCGTCGTTTGCAAAGCATATGAAACAGAAAGACCAACCAGACCAGGTGTAACATGTCCAGACCTCAAAGTGAAGATCAACAGACTAGATGCTCCCAAGATAATCAGCGAGCTCAAGAACTCAAGTCTAATAGCAAGCCATCTATTGGCACTGACCGACGGATGATACACGCTCATGTTGATATCCATCTTGTGCTGGTTAAGATACATAAACCGTTCCAATTGGTCGTATGCTCTCACAGTAGCCACACCACTCAGGGTCTCCTGGAAGTGAGCGAAGATAGGCGATTTGGACACAGAGTCTAATCTTCTAAGCTCTCTCGACGTTGCAAGGTAGTACTTCTGGTAGTATCTGTACAAGAAGGCCAATGGAACAATCATGAAAATAAACTGCCATGTCGAATAGATGATCACAAACATAGTAAAGAGGACCTTCGCACCGTTGTTGAAAAACATCGAAAACGACCGTGCCAGCTGTTCATCAATTTTGTAAATGTCTGGCGAAAATCTGTTGAGAACTCTTCCAATTGGGGTAGTTTCGAAAAACTGCATTGGAGCTCTCAAAACTCCATCTAGCATAACCTGATGCAAATATTTGGAACCTGAAATAGAAACAAACAACCATTGGACGATTGTTTGAATCAAAAGGAAGAACGAGGACATCAGACAGAACCCGAAGTAGGTTCCCAGATATTTCCACGGAGAAGGATTGTATCCCTTCTCGGTATTGATGTCGGACCAATGTTTAAGCCAGACGTTGGCAGCAACAGAAGCACACATTGACAAAACGACCGTCACGAGGAAGAAACCGACATTCTTCACTCCACAGGCTCTGGCGTAGGCATAGTAGATCTCAGTCTTGACTTTGCCTTGTTCGCTTTTCTCCTCTCTTCCTGTGACAGCTTCTTCTTTCCGAAGCTTCAGCAAAGACTTGAAATCTTCGAGCTCTGCCTTTTCCAATTCCTTGCCAGCAATTTTCTTGATTTCATCGTCTAGGTCGCTAGATTCAGATCTAGTCTCGGTGTCGTCAGAGTTTTCTTCTTCAATAATAGTCTCGGTGGTCTCGTCTTCCTTCTTCTTTGCTCCAGCATCAGAGATGACCCTGTAGAGCTCAGTTTCTTTGGCTGCGACAATATCATCAAAACTTCCCGCCTCCACAATCTGTCCGCCTTGAAGCATGGTGATGTGATCAGAAAACTTGAGGACGTTCAGATTATTAGTGGCCAAAATACGACATTTGGTGCTCAATAGACCTTCCGGACCAAGAACATTGTTAATCAAGTGTTTTCCAACGTGCTCGTCCACAGCACTCAGGATGTCGTCCAAAATATACAGATCAGCACGGGCATAAACAGCTCTAGCCAGCGAAAGTCTTGCCTTCTGGCCTCCCGAAAGACTGATACCCTTTTCTCCAACTTGAGTGGAATCACCGTCCGGCAACACATTCAAATCATGAACCAGAGCACACGCCTTGATGGTCTTATCGTAAAATTCTGGATCATACTTGCAACCGAACAAAATATTTTCCTTGATGGTTCCGTTCATGATCCAGGCAACCTGAGGAACATATGCCATCGATCCGTGGATAACCGCACTACCTGTTGGCCTGTGCAAGTCGCCAAGCATGGATTGTAAGAGGGCAGTCTTTCCCGAGCCAACACGACCAATAACACAGCTCAATTGGCCTTTCTTGGCCGAGAAATTCACATTAGTCAAAGCCACCTTGTATGGGTCTCTGGACCACAAGAAGTCTGCATTCACAATCTTCACCACATCCTCACCGATGCGCTTGACCGCTGGCAATCTGGTAATAGTAGTTTGCTCCAGCTCGTCAGATTGTAAAAATTTAACGATTCTCTCAATAGCAACTTGGGCCTCGATCAGATTTCCAATTGTCCATGGCAGAACGGCCAACGGGAATCCTAGCAAGTTAAACAGCGATAGAGCAGTAAACACAACATCTGTACTCAGCGGAGTACCTTTGTACGCAACAATGAACAAAGCAAATGTGGATGTACTCACAAGATATGGAGTCGTGTTGAAGATGAACTGACTGCAAGCCTGGAAAATACCAATCTTCCTCAAGTTCTTCAGCTCCTTGTTGTTTCTAACATCCATCAACTTTTCTCTGTATGGGTTCTCCCAAGCATACAATTTCAACGACTTGATGTTGTTCAGCATCTCAGAGATAAGTCCTGTTCTCTGGTCTTTGACTTTCATCTGGGTTTTCTGCAGGTTCTTCTGTTGTCTGAACACCCAAGTATTTAGTGGAACAGAGATCACCAAGAAGCCGACACCCAGCCACATAGCGTTTCCGAGCAAGTTGTAAAGCGAAATCAGACAAAGAGTGATCTGGAATGGACCGGACCAGACCAATTGCATGTTTTGGCACAGATCCTGTAATCTCTGGGTATCCACAGACATCAAGTTCACAATATCGCCAGTGCTTTTTAGTTGTTTGGACTCCACGGAAAGAACGAGCGATTTCTTGTATATCGAAGAAGTCAACGAGGATTTCACTTTAATGCTGGTATCAAACACTCTTGTGAAATACTGGTGCAAAGATGCAGTCTGCATCACGGAAAGAACAAACATAGTGGACACAATCATGAATCCCCTGGTCAATGGAACCGTGTCGTCCACATAGTACTCATTGACAAATCTGATCAAGTTCTTCAGCAATTGAGGCTGAGCATAAGCGGCAAGATCTTGGAACATCTTGAAAAATCCGGCAATAACATAAGGAGTTCCAAACGATTTGGCCAGAGGAATGAAAAGACTAGGTTTCTTCTTCTTCTGTTGCTGTTCCCAATGATGCTCAAAGACGCTAGAAAGATGGTCAGAATGGAGAAATTCCGGCAGAGCAGGCATATCGGCCTGGCTGAGGTATTTCATAAAGCCCTTCTGCATCAACGGAGTGAGCCAGGTGAAGGTCACCTTGCCGAAAATATTGGCGGAATCGTACAAGTTCTCCGCAAGTGGCGAGTCTTTTGGAAGTGGTGGAGCGAAGTATATCTCAGCCACAAGCAAAATTATGCTGTTTACCATGCTCAGCACGGTAAGTGGCAGCTTTGATGATCTATCTAGTCTGAGATACAAATTGGTTGTTTTCAAAGCTCCAATGAATATGGAGAGCAACCAGTAGACAATCAAAACTGCGCTGGTAACATACGACTTGTAGTTCTCCACGAAAGTAAGCACAAATCCGAGAAGGAGGGCGGCGAAGTTGAACAGTGGTGCAAGCACCAGCACGTCATTGGTAGGGTATGGAGACGACTTGGCAGCAATAACGGCCAGAAGTGCCTGAAACCCGATCTGCAGGCCTACTAGCGCAAGCTTGAGCACAAACCACCAGCGGGCCTTTCGGTTGACGGTCTCCTGTGCTCTCAATCGATTGATCTGCACTAGTCCGCCAATCAGAAGAAATGTTGCAGCGAGAGGTGCCAATATTCCATTCACCACACAAGGTGAGACATCTTGCAATGACGAGATGAGCTTGTAACCATCAGGGTCAAAGCATCCACACCTAAGCAGGGTGACATTGCCAAGCGATGGAAACATATTTGCCGAACTCCGTGCCATTTTTTGCCCATAACTTCCAGCTTTCTCGAGATGGCCGGATGCCCAGGGGTCAAAGGTATAGCCGTTGGATAGATATTCAGACATCTGTAAGTAGCCAACAGAGTTTTTAGGATTTGAAAAACTGGGTCAATTGGCCCTTTATATAGATACCAGTAGTTATTTTTTCGCACGCATCGCGCATTATAAATTCGCGAACCTAGATGAGAATCTTGTGGCGGTGCACTGAGGCTGAATAATCAATTTATCAAATTCAGAAAATAAAAATACAAGACAAGTGATGACAGTTACCATGGAGAATAGCCCTAGCGTTAAATCGGAAGAGGGCTGCTCGGTCACGAGAGGAGTTTTTGTCAAAAAGGAGGAGTTTGACGAAAAGTTGCACGAGAATCTTGTGTTTCCGCCATCTTCCAGGAAGCGCAAGAAAGACAAGTATAGACCTCTAAACGGCACAATACTGGACCTCCAATCGGTGGATATGGATTCTAAAACCTTGAACCAGCAACTAGAAATGGAGGACGTGGCATTTATGTGCCAAAGTCTTACTAAAGCCAAGAAGATCGTGGCCATCACTGGCGCCGGAGTGTCTGTGGGTTCTGGAATCCCTGATTTTCGCTCAGCCAACGGCCTTTTCCACGGCTTTGCCTCCAAATCCAATGGATCGGGGAAAAACCTTTTTGACTATAATGTATTTCGCTCGCAAGAATCGCTCAAATCATTCGAAACTATGATCCACAAACTGTATACGCTTTCGACAACATGCGAACCATCGGGGTTCCATCTTTTGCTTAACGAAATATCGCGCCAGGGCCGTCTCTTAAGATTATACACACAGAATATCGACGGTCTAGACGTCCAGCTGTCAGATCTACAGACAAAAGTGCCGCTTACTTTTGAAAAACCCTATCCACGAGCAGTGCAACTCCACGGAAATATCAAGCTTCTTAATTGCTCAAAATGTCACTATGTGAAAGAATTAGACGAGTCGTATTTCGGCGAAAATAGCACCATCATACAGAACTGTCCAGAATGCGAGGAGCTGAATGCTGTCCGAGCCGTTGCCGGTCGTCGTTCCCAGTCAAGCGGAGTCCTAAGACCCCGAATAGTGCTATACAACGAGTTCCATCCCGACGGAGAAATAATTGGCAACATCACTGAGTCAGACCTCAAAAGCCGGCCGGATTGCCTTCTGGTAGTAGGAACAACTTTGAAGATTCCCGGTGTGCGCAGGTTAGTTAAGGAGATGGCCAAAGTGGTCCATTCCAATAGGGGAAGTGTTATTTGGATCAATGTCGACGAACCAACACAATCTATTGTCGACTATGTTGAGCACTTCGACCTCATCGTCACTGGGAGCTGTCAGGCAGTCCCTGAGCTTTTACAGATGTTTGAGAAAATGCATCCAGCAAAAAAACAGAGGAAAAGAAAAACTCAATCCCAGTCTGTTTCTTCCTCTGGGATCTCAAGCTCGTCGTTTGGCTCTTTAGGTTCCTGAGCCTCGCTCCATTGTGTCACGTCATCGATGAAACTCAAAATTGATTTAACTGTGTCGTTCGAGTCTTTGTCGGAACAGTCTAAAGGCAGAAACTGCACCATACCAAAATCGTCCACTAGTTGTGCAATTGCTTTATTTAGACGGGTAAATTTCGGATTTGTGGCGATGTAGCCGTCCTTGTCGTCTTCAGCAGACTCCAGAAGTAGTGGATCCGGGTTGAGGAACTTCTTCAATTGTGCTTTTGACACATTATCCTTGATCAAGTCCATCTTGGACAGAATATTTATGTGTGGCAATTCCAAGAAAATCATAGCAGACATGGCACTTAGAGCTCCCGAGAAAAACTTGGACGTGTCTGTCACGAACGGGGCTTCTAGAAGATAGGTGCAGCAAAGGCTGAATCCCATTTGTTGCTGTAGATGCTTCGCTATCACAGGCAACACTGGCACATGGCTATACAGTTCTATCTGGCCTGGACAGTCGAAGATCAGATAATCGTCGCTGTAGTCGCCGATTTGGTCATCCAGCCAGTCCAGATTGTCGAGAAGGAACTCGAAGCAGTACACGAGCGACCCGTTTGGTCCGAGATTGAGCTCTTCTTGGACATCCTGCAACGAAATCAAATCACGGATGTCAATACTGAACTCGAATTCTGTGGGGTCCGCTGCTGGATCGAGGTTGACAAGATGTACTGTTCTACCAATAGATTGCATATAAGCAACCAATGAGTTGCAGAAAGTACTCTTTCCAACACCAGCTGGTCCCAGGGCCAGAACTCCGACTTTAGACATAAAAAATAGCGAAAATAGTTGCAAAATTTATTTATATATTGTGCTGTACACTATCCTAAACTTGTTGTATCTATAGCCGGCTACTACAACGACATAGTGAGCCAATCCCAATTGTTGTTCGCTCCGGCACCAGCTCCCGGGCCGGCTCCTGAACCAGGCGTCTGCTGGTGCGTATCTAGGCTATCGTCGTCCATTCCTGGTCTGTGCTGGTGCTGAGTGCTCATGTTAAGGATCGAGTCAAAATCCAGGCCATCCATATCCTTAGTTGGATGCGGATCTGGATAACTCTCGTCATCGTCATCGTCTCCAAGCTCCTCTTCGTTCTCCCTTTTGAGGCTTGTTGGCCTGTAGTCTCTTCTGCCAGGACTGGATCCTGTCTTTGATTTATTAAGTATTATTGGAGTCGGGTTCAGATCGTCTCCATCGCTTTTCCTCTTGGGTTTCTTGTTTGTAGCCCCGCGCTGACGTTTCTTAATGACGTCGGTCTTGAGTGAAAGCGGTCTCACGACGCCGTGGAGCTTCAGGAATAGGCCACATGCGTTGCAAAGCGGCTGGCCCTCGGGATTTCGCCGCCACAACGGCGTTGTTTTCGTGTGACAGTTGGTGCACGAAATGCTGGACTGGTCCATGCCACCCAGAGCCCCGCCAACGCCGCCAGGAGTGGAAGCCGTCGTGCCTGCAGACGGAGGAGTGCCAGACGGGGTGTTTGCAAAAGCCACACTGTTTGGTAGTGAACTGGACGTGGGCGTGAGCGAGTTCGTGTCACTGGAGCTTCGGGGGGTGCGTTTCAGTGGCTGCTTACGCTTGGCAGCCATCGATACGCGCCTGGCCGACTTAGGAGCGGTGTTGAACTTGGTGCCCATGGGAAGCGTTGGTGTTGGGATGTTTGTGGGGGTGGTTGCGATTCCAAGCTGTGGCGACTGGTCGAACATGTTCATGTCTCCGTCGACATCGAAGTTGAACTCATCCTTGGTGTAGGGGGTAGGCTGCGACTTGTCGAACGAGAAGGCCTGGAGCCTCGATTTCGACGTTATCGACGACTGGGACGGACTGTACATAGGATTGGAGCTTGGAACTGAATGATGGCCTAGGAAGTCGTTCTCCGGGTTTTGAGTTAGCACATTCACGAGACTCGGGTGGTGGTTCAGCGAGGTGGGCACCGAGTTCGAGACAACGTCGAAGCCGACAGGAGATGGCGATTGCCGCGGCTCCGCAGGCACAGTAGACGGAAACGAAGCAGGCCCAAAATCGAGAGCGGCCGTGTTCATGAACGACTGTGACAGCTTTGAAAACTGAGGCCGGAGCATGGGTGACAATTCCTTGCGCTGGAAGCCCGAGCTGGGCTTGTTGCCAATGGATTTGATATGTTCTATATAGTCGAATTCGTTGGAATTGGGGTCGACAGGATGGTGATCGTGGGGCTCAAGCAGATCGAGGTCGGGGAACTGCGGCCAGCTGGTGTAATTGTTCTCGTTATTAACTGGGCCGTTGTCAGTGCGATTATCTGGCGGGGTCGTCCATTGCTGTGGTTGCGAGTGAGCAGAGGGCAATGACACCGACTTGGGTTTGTTCTTATTGAGATTGATGAACATGAGTCGCCAGGTGAGGTTCTCCATGCGAGAGCGATATGGAAGGCTGGCCTTCACTTTGGAGTACATCTTCCAAAGAGCGGTTGCTGAGTTCTCGTCAGCAACTCTGGACTGACTAGCAGAATCAAGGTCGAATAATTGATCGGCCCTAGAGTCAAGCCCAATACCAGTATGGGGAGACTGGCTGCTCGAATACATGGTTCATAACACTAGTAACAGGGACAAAATTTTAGAGATGTCAATTCGTCTCGTCCGAATACTCGGCCTCCTTAGTCGCACTTAAATATGATTGGCCGGATAACGTCTCCATGCAGGTAGTTTGCAGTGTCGCTATCACCAACAATAGGAACTGTATTGTCTTAATTTGAGTGTGCACGACTATACTATGTTTTATTCGACTACCCAACGCCCGACCCGCGAAGATCTTAGAAAAAAGTTTTTTCGATTCCCCGTGCCATCCAATTACGTAAGCTTCGATAGGTTTATATCTACTTGGCTACCAGTCAAGCTCCCGCTGCTAGCAGCACTTCCGTTGGACGCGTTCAGCCGCGTAAATGAGTCCACATCCCCATACCGACTCGTGGTGTTGCTGAACATGTTCTTCACATTGGCATGTTCTATGATCGACCGCTGGCTCCTGCTCAGCTCCTCCCCTGATTGAATGGTCGAGGTGGACGATTTTCTATACATCGTATTCTTGATTGCCGTCACTGTGTGCTGTGGCGACGAGCTCCCACTCGCGCTTTCTGGCCGAAAGCGTGGGTGGATCGGGATTAAACTCGGCCCCATATTGTAAGATGGGCCAGGCACCACAGCATACCCCCCATATGCTTGCGGTATGAATTGTGGAATACTGCCCATTGGACCCATTGCCGGCATGGTACCCATCATAGGCATGGGGTGCATAGGGGATTGCATGGGGGATTGCATAGGATATTGCGGGTACTGTAGATTTTGCTGAGGTGGAGTATAGGTGTAATTGTTTTGTTCAGAGACGTTTAATGCCTTTTTGCTTCCCCAGTTGAACACCTTCTGATCCTTTAGCTTCTGAATTTCGGCATAAAAGCTGTATAACATCTCAATATATGATAATTTCTGATTTGATTTGGTAGCCAAATTCAGAATCTGTATCAATGCAAGTCGTATACTGGTCTCATACCCAAGGTTGAAGTTATAGACACAAGTAGCCAAATCCATCACCGGATCCTTGGACATGCTATCGGCGTAATTAGATGAGTTAGGCGTCTTGATCGCGCTGTGTGGGTAAGCTTGGTTGAAGTCTCTGATCATCGTATCCAACAGATTTTTTGCTTTTGCTGTATCAGATGGGTCGGGAAGATCAGGAGCTCCGCACTTGCGTCCGAGTGTTAGGAGGTCTGAGAAAACGCCTTTCAATATTGAAAATTGTGTATTGTCTAAGGTGCTCAGTTTGGGATAGACGAGACTCATGATTTCTAAACTGATATACGGGATGATCCGCTTCCATGCATAGCTGTTGAAGGTTGGATTGATACCTTTTGGGATCAAATAGCAGGGGTAAACTTCAGACTTTTTCAGTAGCTCTGTAAAATGGCTAAGTCTTGCCCCGGAGTCCCCATCTCCCTTCAACAGAGCCGATATAGACTGGTTCTCGTTTATGGACGAGCCAATTACCGTGGTCACGTTGTGGTTCTTGTGAAAATACTGATATCCAGTTGCTGTCTTCACGACCCGCACATCGGCATCGCAGGTCACAGCTAGTGTCTTGCTCTGTGGCAGGATGTTATTCACTGTATCTTCGAGCCCCAAAGCGTATCTGGACTCAACAAGTATCAATGTTTGCGGCCCCACTATCGGCTTCAACTCTTTTGCTGTATCTATCAAGGCTTCGCGAGTATCTGCTCCCAGTAGGACTAGATCCACTATATCTATAGAGCCCAATTTCAGGCTAGCCACGTCTTTGGCAGTACCTGTGGGCACAAAACTTGCTTCACCGTACTTTGATGATCTCCACGAAATGCTCCCGTCTTCCTCTCCAATACAACGCGAGCCAGCAACAAAGGTATTACAATTGACCATAGACAGCCGCCATACGAGGAAACAACAGGACGGCGTATCTCCAACTAATCGGTTAGCACAATCACAAATGGGCGCCAAAATACTTACAGCTCAGCACATTCAACGGGTCCATGCTATGAATATACTGTTTGACATCAAACAAATAGAAAAGGGGATCAGATAATTCCAACGCCCATAAAATAATTAACAGTGGCCACCTCACACCGACTGGTCACTCCTGACACCATATATACAAGTATCACAGGTTCTGATCTATATCCCGTTGCATCCTCTTCTTCTCCTTCCCTCTGTTGAGGAACTCGTGCGATTCCATCTGCACAGCTGCCATGAGACCCTCTGCAAAACTTTTCGGGTTCACATTTAGTGCATTTTGGTAGTCTTCCATCAGCTTCTTCTTCCGTTGCTTAGCGTCAGCCTTGCGCATCTTCCGCAAACTATCCTCCTTTTGCTTCAGCCGTTCAAAGTAGAACGTATTCTCCTTGGTCGACTGTACACGCGACTTTGTTCCCAGAGCCCAGAGATCGCCCATTTCGAGTTTCCGCGCATCGTGATAATCCTGCAACCCAACGCTTCTGGATATGTACCATTTTTCAACATGGCTCGACGGGGCACACACATCTGCGATCACAAAACCTTTGCGTTTAAGTGGTGGCGAAAGAACTCTGGGATACTCCTCGCGCGACTGAGGCTCGTATCCGACTGGTCTGCCACCAACTTCTTGTTGACGTAACTGTTCCAGTTGCTCGTTCGACTGGGTAGATCTGTGCACGATCAGATAAGAATAGTTCGCAGTCTCAAAGTCACGACCAAACGGACGGCCTCTACCAGCATAGGCCTTGAACTTCTTGGTTGGATTATCGTTCCAAGCAGCAGCAAGCTTTGAGCCTCGCTTTAATTCCAAAGTGTATTTTGGCCGACCAACGTCAATTGCATAGCTGCAGAACTTGAGCTGTTTGCCAACCTGGCCGAACTCGTAATATTCCGGCTTGAAATATTGCAACGGACACTTGCCATGATGTGGACACGGTGCGACTATACTCAGATTGATTGGGTCGATCGACGCCACAGGCTCAACATCGCAGTGCTCTAAAAGTTCCGGCTCCAGAGGCTGGTCATCCTCCAATAACGGGTCGTTTGATTCTATATTCTCCAGCTGGCTATTCCTGTACAATCGCGGAATCTTTGCAGACATCTTCTCATGATTCTCGGGCCGCAACATAACCTGTCTAGAACGAGCAATGATCTCTGCTCCCAGAGGGTTTCCGCGCTCGACAAGCACCAGATGGCCACCGGGAGCCAGTCGCCGAACTAGAGCATCCAGATTATCATCAACCTGCAACGGGAAGTCTTTTGCCGCGCGCAGGAGCTGATGCTGCGCAATAATCAAATCGTATTTGATATTCTCCGGTCTCAACTTGCTCAAGAGAATAGATTTGATTTTGAGCAGCTTGGTCTTGACTTTGCCAATAAGAGGCTCTGAATCATCAGACATGTCTGCTGTTTTTTCGTGTTCTGTTCCAGTCTCTTCTTCCTCCATCGGTGGACCACTTTCCACCTGTGCTCCTCTATCATGCTGCTCATTTAATTGTCGACTCAGCAGCAGTTTTGCCCGTCGTTGCATATGGAACGATCCGTTCACCACAACATCTTTCACCACTGGGTTGAATTCGTCTCCCATCAGTTCGTTCAAAGCCAGCATCCCGATTCCCGGGCCGTAGCCGTAATCAAGGACCCGTTGTGGACTAAACTGTTTCCCAGCGCGTTTCTTGAGCTCATCCAAAACCTGGTAGCAGGCCGCATAGTTCTGCAAAAACGAGGTTGCTATATACACATCTGCCTCTTCCTCGGTTTCTGTTTTCGGGTGAAGACGATCCTCTTCGAGTTTTCTGTAATATTCCCCTGCCAGATTTTTCAGAAGCTTGGGCCCATGAAGAAGCAGCACGTTGTAGTTTATAGCATCTGCCAAAGCCTGAGGAAGCTCCACGCGTCGTCTGTTAACTCTCCCCGCAAGTGTTTCTGGATGTAGCCGAGCCTCCTGACTGGTAGCAGCCTTGAGTAATTCACCTGTTTCGGGGTTTCTGAATTTGGGATCCACGCCCTCAAAGGCCTCCTCTGGGGTGACAACACGGGCATTCAACAATGGGTCCCTATCGTGCAAAACCTCGTTCACCAGCTGACCAAACGTCTCGCCACCGGCTCTATAGGCGTAAAAAAGCGACGATTTGTCAGATCCAACACTTTTGGAGCGCTGAATCGTCTCAAACGGCATATCATCATCGTGTTCTACCGTCACCTTGCTTCGTGGCAGACAGCAGTGGAAGTGCCTCGCCAAAATCACAGGCCTGGTACGCAACATGGTAAAGGAAATAAATTGAAAAAATTTGATGGGCTGTGCACAGATAATGTATCATAATAAAATACAAGCGATGGAGCCAGAAAGACGGCACAGAAAGCTCAAATTCAAACGAGCGAGACAGAGACCGTCAGAGTTGAAAGATGAAGTGGATTCTGATGAGATGCCTGAACGGCATCGGCGCAGCGTTTCTCCTGCTCGAAGGAAGGATGCCTCTTCCAGGCCGCATTTCGAGTATGGCCCGCCAATCAATGGCTATCGCTTTGTCTCACCCAATCCGAACGAGAAGCTGTTTGAAAACGTCAACTACCATCAGCATGTCAACGGATACGTGGTTGAGTTGCCAGATCTGCCCGAGAAGCAGGATCCCTACAAAGCCAGGAGATCTGGTTATGAGGAGTACGTGCGACGGTGGCAGACAGTTGATCTGGCCGTCCAGCTACCACCAATGCCTGTGTATGGCGGTGATGTGACTGTGGACGCGGTGAGGGCGTTTGTGCCTGAAAAAGAGCTAAAGACAGAGCGTGTTCGCTGGCATCCAGATAAGCTTTTGAGCAGGGTAGCGAAGGAGAGACGCAGCGAGCTGGAAATGTTGGTCACGACAACTTTCCAGGTAATTAACGAGGTTTATGAAGAATACGAGGCGAGGAAATAAGCGAAGAGGAAGGGCGAGAAAGTAGGTCAAAAGAAAGGACATAATAATATACAAGCGTGGCATCAATTTGGTTCATCGGACTGGATGGTGACTAAATGGTAACAAATGTATGATAGACTATTTTGACTGATAACCAGTAAATGTGATTGTGCTTTTGCTTACTGTCATTTGGCATTCTCATACTCTCCTAGCTTTAATTTCTCGTCATAATTAATCTTTCAATTATCCTTTTATTTACTTCATTAACATGCATCATGTCTCGGTCTCTCCCTTTTCAACCACCTCGTCCTTTTCCTTTTCGTCCTCTTCGGCAAGCTCCTCCAAATCCTCCTCGGCCTCCCCGTCCCCATCGTCCTCCTCCACTTCTTCGTCTTCTTCTTCCTCCTCTTCCTCCACCTCTTCCTCCTCTTCGTCTTCTCCGATAGTCTCCTTGTCATCCTCCTCGTCCTCCTCTTCTTCCTCGTCCTCGTCCGGCGGATAGTCCTCGCCATCCTCCTCGTTGTCCCAAACGATGTTGAACCTCGTCACACGCGGCTTCTCGGCCAGAATGTTACGCACAATGTGCTCCACTTGGACCTTCGACGGCGGATTCTCGCGCAATTCCTCCGAATCGTACTCGTTGTTCACATAATACCCAACTCTCACAAACTCGCGCTCCTTATACGCGCAGCTGAGCAGAATCACCGTCACCGAAACAAGCTCGCTCGCCGGAATTAACTCCGGCGACGGCGCATCCGCCGTCAGAATGAACTTGTTCACCCCAACCGGCACGGGCCCCACCAGGATCGAGTCGAGCTCCTGGTCGTGCTCCAACGACCTCGACGAGCCAACATACGTCAGTTTCCACTCCAGGTCCTCCTTGAGTGGCTCAAGACACTCGAAAGTAATCTCGAACTGGTACGGATCCGTAAACCTCGCGGGATTGTTCAAAACGTTGATTCCAAGTAACGAAACAATCGACATACGCGTTCTACTTTCTGCACTGCCGCAAATAACTTTTTCATCAAACCTGCACTGCCACGTATTTATCATTTTCCTCAAGTGCTCTTTAAGTTTTCACCACCACCATGACGGACCCGTTCATGCAAAGTCTGTTTGGCTCCAACGCCGAGAAATGGCCTCATTCCGAAGAGTCGCTGCTCCTGGCACTCGAGACAAGAGCCCAGCAGGAAATCACCAAGCAGGAGTTCTACAAAGTGGAACAGTTGAACAAAACTATGGAACTAGTCAAGTTGGCAGCCCAAATCAACATCCCGTCCAACATGATTCCCGTCCTCGTGCCTGCAAAAGACCGGCCTCGCCACAGGTCGCACAAGTCGGAGTCCAACCCAATGGCCTCGTTCAAATTCGGCGCTGGCTCGAGTCCTCGAAAGTCCACTCTCAAACCACACCACCAGCTTTCGCCGTCCAAAATCGGCGCCCATGCCGTCTCGTCTCTCTTGAACGGCAAGCAGCCGCTCGATCTCAATGCCGTTCGCCACGGCCAACACGAGAGAACCATCTCGCTGCCACCAGAGGTGTCGATTCCGGAAGAAACTCCACGCAGCAAACGCAGATTATCGCCTGGTCCGGAAATCGTGATTCCAGCTCTCGACACAACTCCTGAGAAGAGACATGCGCGACAGCTGTCTGCAGACGTGTCGCTGGTGTCTCCATCTTATGGCTGATTTAAGCTAGTTGGCTTGCTCACGGTACGAGATCTCGGCCAGCTGCTCTATTTCCGTGAGGTTGATAAGCTCCAGCTCCTCAGAGTTCTCTGCCATAATTTTCTCAAAGACAATGCTCTCTTTATCGACATTCTCTGCAGTTTTGGCAAGTTCATGGCCCAGGTTGCGCATCACTGTGTCATTGCCCTTCGTCAGCGTCCACGCGCAAAGATCGTCGAGCCAAATCTTGCAGTATATGTAATATATGTCATGGAATCGAAACAGCTCCCGACAGGCCAAAAGACACTTCAGGACCGCTTTCGAGCCGCTTCGAAGCACGTAGTATACGTCTTTCCACACTAGCTGGATCATGGTGTAGTTTCGGACCAAAGGATAGCACAGACTGCGTCTTGACATGGTCAGAACCACCACCTTGAGCATGTTTTTTTCCGTATGATTATTTGATTGAATCAATTGAGAGTCCAGACAACTGATCTGGGGAACGAGCTTCCCAACTGTCCAGGCGCTCTCCACCGTTGTCTCGCCCTCGTTCTGCCGCACTTCGTACAAATAGGCGTATAATATGCAAACTATGGTGTAATATAGGGGCCGGACATTGTCGACCAAATAAGACCGTCGCGGCAGATCCAGCATCTGCTCATTCTCCTGTGCGGTAAACTCAGTTGGTAGATGTGCCTCGTGCTGCGTCTGGACCGGATTTGTCCAGGTGAATATGTCGTTTATATTAGAGTCGTCAGAAAGATACTTCTCTGTAAGATACTCGTTGGCGTAGTATTCTGGATCGAACTTGATATTTTCCTTAATAAGTCGTTCATTGACTCGCTCATCCGCATCCATGTGATCGGGATTGGAAAGCTCGTTGATATCGTTGCCATTAGAAAGCGAGACCTCCAGCATATCTGAATACTGGTTGTTGAATCCATAATAACATTTCAGCAAGCTGGGACCACGCTGAACGGGCTCAGTCTGCTCAACTTCCCAATCGTAATTTTCTGCCTCCTGCGCGAGAGCAGATACCTCTTGGGTGGAGTCTGTGCTTTCCATCTCCTCGATCAAGATCCCCTGTTTTGGCTTCTCCGATCTCGCAAGCAGCTTAGCAGGCAGATCAAGATCAACAAACACTTCACCTGCCGTCTGCTTCGGTATCTGGATCCGTATGCACTCTTCGTTGGGCACAAACTCAGCCTTAGACCGTTCATCGTCCACGATGCTACCAGACAACCGGAGCCGCAAATAGTATGGTGGAAGAGCGAAAATAAACTTGTTATCATCAGCATTCATCTCTAGTGCCTTTGCAGAAAAGCGTATGTTAGAAATTTGCACTTTGATGAACACGAATTCCTGGTCTTGCGAGACCTCAAACCTCGGTGTAATCATCTGCGGCTTGGAAAATATTTAAATATTTTTTCATAATTTTTTAGATATACTTTCTTACAAACCATGTCTCCAGGAATCGAAGACAGCCCAAGAAGACGGCGGTTTGTTGGTTCGCGGAAACAGCCAGTCACAGAAGATGGTAGCACAGTGACGGTGCGTGCAAAAAAGACAGTTTCACGGCTGATCAACCAGATTCCCCAGGACATTCTTGATGATGCCGAATTGAACGAAGCCGTGCATCTTTTGCCGTCAAATTATAACTTTGAGATCCACAAAACCGTGTGGAATGTACGCAAGAACAAGTCCAAACGTGTTTGTCTCCAGATGCCCGAAGGTCTACTGATTTACTCGATGGTGATCGCAGACATTTTGGAGCAATTCTGCAACGTCGAGGTCCTTGTGATGGGCGACGTCTCGTACGGAGCTTGTTGTATTGACGACTACACCGCTCGCGCGCTCGACTGTGACCTGATCGTCCACTATGCGCATTCGTGTTTGGTTCCGATCGACGTCACAGAAATAAAGGTGTTGTATGTGTTTGTCACCATCGCCATTGACGAGGGCCATTTGGTGCGAACTTTGACGAAGAACTTTGAGCAGGGAACGAGACTGGCAGTGTTCGGAACAATACAGTTCAATCCCACGATCCATTCCATCAAAAATATACTGGAAGGTGCAGAGTCTGAAAAACTGATCTACGTCATTCCGCCGCAAATATCGCCGCTATCCAAGGGCGAGGTGCTGGGTTGCACGTCTGCACATCTTGATCCTGCCCAGTTCGATGCCATGCTGTACATTGGAGACGGAAGATTCCACCTGGAGAGCGCGATGATCCATAATCCTTCCGTTCCTGCTTATAGATACGATCCGTATTCACGCAAGTTCACGCGTGAGTACTACGCCCAGGAGGAAATGGTCCAGGTAAGAACTGAGGCCGTTCGCCGCGCGGCAGCAGCCAGCAAGATCGGCCTGATTCTGGGAGCTCTGGGCCGCCAGGGAAACCCCGTGACAGTGCAAAAATTGGAGAAACAGCTTCAGGACGCAGGAAAAACAGTCATCAAGATCATCCTGTCAGAGATCTTCCCGGCAAAGCTGGCCATGTTCGATGATATCGATGCATTCGTGCAGGTTGCATGTCCACGACTCTCTATCGATTGGGGCTATGCGTTCCATAAACCACTTCTGACTCCGTACGAAGCAATGGTCATGTTAGGAGACGACCAGAAGTTCGAAAAACAGTTCTACCCAATGGACTATTACGCCAAAGATGGCTATGGAAGGGGAAAGAAGCCGGTTAGGGGCTAAAAATGTCTATTTAATAATGCTATTGCTGTTCCAGCTTTTGTTGGTACGCCTCCTCGACTCCTAATAAAGTAGCAACGTGCATGTCGTCCCAGTGGAACACATTGATGCGCTCGCCTTCGTCGTTCTTCAGGTATTCTGTAAGAATGAAGAGAAGCTTGCGGTAGAACGACACAAACTGCATTGCAGAGCTGATGAATATGGTATTGAGGATGGTTGGAGAAATGAGTTTGTTGAGCTCGTTAGAGATCAAATACCCAATTAGGAATTCCTGCAACTTAACATCAGCCTTCTGGAATGTCACCACGTTGAACAGTTTATTCTCAGTAATCGGCTCGTAGAGCGACACGTCAAAAAAATCGTCCTCCAACTTGAAGATCATGTTCACTAAATTGTAGATGTCAAATAGACCCGAGTTGTGCAAAAGTTCTGTGAACTCGACCGTAATGAGCGACCGCACGTCTTCATCCAAAACATGTTGAACAGATGCTAGTTTCTCATTCAGCAGTGGAACAGGCTCAAGTTTCGAAGAAATGAAGTCCAAACAGTTGATCCGGAAGATCATTTTGGACTTGGCTGAAATATCAAGCTTTTTAGCAGCAGATACCAGCAGAGCCATCGGCTCATCAACGAGCAATCTGAACAGCTCCGACTGCCGAGTCTCATCCACACGCAGAAATGTCGGGTCTCCAGCGTTGTGGTATTCAAAAATTACTGCAAACTCGGAGTAGAAGTCCATCAGCCAATCTGGTAAACTAAGCACGTCTTCGTCCACTTCCTCCACCTCAGACTCCACATTAATCTCCTTGATCTTGAGGGTGATCAAAATAATCAGTTTGTCGAAGGTGTCACGTTGTAGAATGTCCAGACTATCGATCAAGTCGTTCTTTTGCGTTAATTTCTCAAACATGAGCTTGTAAAGATCCAACAACTGATACAGCTCCACCACAATGTTGGGCTTAGATTCCTGCCTCAATATAGTCTCGTAGCTGCTTCTGAACGGTCTGCTCAACGAGCTAAGAACTTTGTTCACCACCGTACGGATCACAGGAACCAGGTCGGCAGAGACCTCCTGGTCGAACGTGAACAAGCTTTCTACCATTTCCAGCTCGTTGACTATCACGTTATGCAGATTGGCCAAGATGTCACTGATGTACCGTTTCGAGTCGTAAGATGCCATGATGAACGATTTGTTGGGCCTCGACCTGATCTCGTTGGAATATCCATTCAGTTGCGCCATAAATTCCTCGGTCACTATCCGTGATCGACTCTCAATGATCTCGCTCACGATCGAATCAAACTCGTCCTTACTTTTGGCCAACACAAACACAAGCGCGCGCTGGAAGTTGGCAATGGACTCTGCGTCTTTGGCGAAATCATTGTGGACGTAGATGGAGTTGAGGTTTTTGCGCAAGAATTGCGCAATTCGGTCAATGGCCAACTGCAATAGGCCGGACATTTGGTTCATGATGCTAACTCCAAGCTTGTCATTGTTCATACTGAGCAAGATATCGCAATTCGAGTATATCCTCTCCACCTTGGCCACCACTGCAAAAAACTCCTTGTCGATCTCACCAGACCGCAATAGATGATCCTCATACATGGTGAGAGCGAAGTTGGACTTAAGGCCTGTCAAAAGACCCTTTTTGATTTTCACCAGATCACGGGCCTGGGTCAACTCCTTGACCTCCGTTTTGTACTTTGCTGTATTATTCAGGCTTTCGGCCAACTTTCCATCGATCTCGTCATAACAGGAATTGAGGTCTTCCAAATCCTGTCTGATAACATTGAGTTTCTTCACCACAAGCTGGAACTTCTTCAGGGACTGGAAATGCTGGCGAAGAAGCTCGCTCTCAACGTCTCCTCGCAGTTTCCGCCGCGTAATCGAGCCCAACATGTTGGGACTCGTGAGGTTATTATAATCTATGCCGGCTTCCATGGACAATTGCTGTTCCTCGGTCCGCGCTTGCAGCAACACTAGCGATTGGCGGATCGACGAGTCGAAATTGGACTGATTCAACACCCTGCTGAGACGTCCGGCCAAAACGTTGGAGTCTGCAGAGTCAGCAGCAGGCTCTAGCAGGCCCGGGGGTCCCGAACTCGCAGCGATCAGGTCCAATGACGATCTGGCATATCGAAACGCCGCCGTATCCTCGCCAGTTTCCTTGTCCTTCCCCTGGGGCTTAATGTTTTTGAGGATACTCAAGTTGGAGAACTTGCGCGTAAGGTCGCCTTGCAGCTGGAAATTTGGAATCTTAAGCGGTGCAGAGGGTACAGGCAGTGAGCCTACACGCGGATTCGTGCCATAATCGTCGTACGTATCGAATACAAAGTCCATCAGAGAAAAGAACACAATACTAGAAAAATAAATAGCCGGTAGATCGAGACATCTCTGCACCGGATTGTATTATCACTTAAAAGACTTATCCAAGACACTGAGCATCTTTCCGTCCTCGTTGACGATACCTTTGTAGTAAAACCTTGTGACGTGGGAGTTCGTTTGCGTGCGGGGAATTCTATCGAAGTTGCACATGTAGAGTGGCTGGTTCCAGACGTAGTCCACACTGATGCTGGGGATTGGCATCGGTCGTTCTGGCGAAGTATGGACGAAGGCAGGAATGCTAGTCTCCGAAGCGGCCTTTGGGAGCTCTGCTGAGAGCTCACCAAGCAGGTTTTCAGGATAAAGATTGTGACCTATCTGGATGCTCTTGAAGCGGGGATCTTCATACGGTCTGATGAGACCGATGTTCTCGTCCATGTTACTGTGTATGTAGCTTATCAGGTGGAACTTGGTGCCGCCAACGAGCTTGACAGAGAAGGATTGTTTTATGAGGCCGTCCGCTTTCTGGCGGGGCGACGGCTCTTCAGATTGGTTGGTCTCCATTTCCCTGTATATCAAGAACGCGTTGTTGACTCTGGATGCGCTCCAGTTGCGGCAGTCGGTCCACCGCTTCATACTGGACTCGGACTCACTCCATATGAAGACAGCTCCAGGCTTGATCAGCGCCACACGTTCATAATCAGATAGTCGTCTGTGAACCTTGGGTATGAGATTAAGCCGTGCTGCTTCCAGAAGTAAGATGGCGTCGGTTGGGGTTACGATCAATCCATGGTAGGATTCCATTTTGCGAAACACAGATTGTGGCAGCTCGAGTTCTAGGTATTTAAAGCACAAGAAGGGCGACCAAACGATACTGAAGTATCTAATCGCATGCAGTAGATCGCAGTCCAGGACAATAGAATGGGGCGTACGGCAGATGCATTCCCGTTAAGTATGCGAGTGGGTTTGACAAGCTACTGCAATAGTAAGGAAGCCCGACCGAGGCTGATGAAATTTTGAGAATCGGCCGAATGGGGAAGTTGGGCCGAGCATATCAGCTCTGGTTTGTAAGTCTAACCTGTTGGTTACAGCCGTGCACTCGATATCGGCAGCCACAATATGCTGCTGAGCTTCATTTGATGGGCCAATGATAACGATGCTGTGTTCCGTGCAACGATCGCGTTGGGAGCACGCATGCATATGCACAAACTTCTCAATGCAGACTTTCGCAGTACCCAGCATGACAATATACATCGGGCATATGATATCCAAATGCGGAAACATTTTAGCTCCGAAATTTCGGTACTAACCCCCAATTTGGTAGTAGGTTCGCCAAGACTAAGTGCATGCTTCAAACCTAATTTGCAAAGGAACAAAGCTGTGTATCATTGTATCTGTAATAATTTCCATTCAAATCCTCTGGGATTCCTTTGAGGGCTAGATTCGCATAGAAAGCTGCAGGGACTTCTGGAGGTAACAGCTTATCCTGAGAATGTAGATCAGTGAACCGCTTGACAGCCTCTGGTTTCATTCCAGATGCAAATGTTTCGCGGATGTCGCGCTGCATTTCCGTGTCAACCACACCAGGAGCAATGGCAATAGCCCGCACCTGTGGCTCCTCGTAGCTGACGCTGGCGCAAAAGTGGTTCAACGCAGCTTTGGACGAACCGTATGCAGACCATGCATCTGCCGGCTTGATGCCAGCACCAGATGAAACAAACAAGTAGTTTCCGTGACTCTTGCGCAGATAAGGTATTGTCTGCGAGACTAGGTCCATGACCGAAAACAGGTTGACATCGTAAAGATGTTTGACTTTGGAAATGTCCAACCGCTCAATGTGTTGAACCGGATCTAGAACACCAGCATTGAGAACGACTGAGTCGATTTTCCCAAATTGGGAAATGGTCTGGGCAATCATGCCAGAAACCATTTTGGTATCAGTGACATCGCCAGCCACAGGAAACACTCGCGACCCGAACTCAGATGCCAATAGGTCCAGTTTATCCTTGGACCGCGCAATGGCCACGACCTTGGAATCAGCCTCTTTCTGTAGAATAATCCGGCAAATCGCCAATCCTAGACCTCTTGATGCTCCAGTGACAATCACTACCGACATGATGAATTAATTGGCTGAAATAAACTAGATTTGGAAATTTTCTGAAGTCTGATTACTCACCGCATTACCTCATCTGTATCCTCTTGCTCACGGGAAAAAACTAATCGAGAATAACAACAGTCAAGTTTAATTTTTTGAAGTAATCTGTTGCTAAGCCTACACCGCGACATGAGTAATAGCGGGGATCAGTATGAGTGGGCAAAGACAATCCCGTGTCGAAACATTAAAATACACGGGTTTTGCAAGTGGGAGAAGAAAGGCTGCTCATTCAACCACGACGATCCGGGTAAGAAACCGATTTCCCCAGATACAAAAACGGTTCCCGAGCCCACTTCGGCATATACAACAATATCATCTGGAAGCTCGCCTAGCCTGAAGACCGCGAACGCCCAATTGAAGCAGAGCCTGCCCAATTCGTCGCCCTTGGCTGTGCAGTCCGAACCGACAGATTCTGGAGTTCGTAAAAAGTTTAACTTCGACACTCCATCCTTCACCCCTACTGGGTCGATGGTTACAAAATTTGCAGAACTGTCGTCTAAATTGAACGACATCCCTGCTTTTTCGCCGTCGGCCAATAATGCAACTCCTGCGTCTGCTGGTGCTCCCTTCGACCCGGAATCTGCTCCCATCTTCACTCCAGCTTTGCATACGAATGGAAGCCCAGAAATTGTTCCGGAACCTGAGCCTTTCTACCAGCAGACGAATCCTTTTCCGATCAACTACCATCTCTACGCGGGGCAGCCTCCCCCACATATTCAACATCATTTGAAGCCGCACGAGCGAACCGTTTCCGATCTTTTTATACCAAATAATCTACGAGAAGAAATCCAAAAGAAGAACGAAGAGTCTTTGCGCACCATATCGGTTTCTCAATCCGGATTGCCTTTGCACGTCAACCAGTATCACAGCCTTTATCCTATCGACCAGAAATTCGAAACCACCTCCAAATCTTTCGGATACATGTCTTCGGTTTATAAAGTCATGTCCAATCTGGATGGAAACTTGTACACGATGAGACGACTGGAAAACGTGCCCATCTCTTCTAAAGCTTGTTTCCGGTCAATCAGCACCTGGAGCTCGTTGGATTGTGCGAATGTGGTGAAGCTGCACGAAGTGTTTACCACACGGGCTTTCGGCGATAATTCGCTTATATTGGTGTATGACTACTATCCAATGTCCTTGAATTTGTTGGAGGCACACTTCTACAAGATCGGAAATAAGGATCCGGAATTGATCACCGAGTCGTTACTGTGGAGTTATTTGATACAACTGACCAACGCTATCAGCGAGGTTCACAAAGCAGGATTGGCCGTGCACTCGTTCGACCCTTCCAAGATCATTGTCACCAACAAGGGCCGGATACGTCTTGCTGGATGTGGGGTGTACGACATACTAGAGGCAATAGCCAAAGACAACCAGAAGGATGACATTTTGGAGTTGCAGATTCGGGACTTACAAGGGATGGGTGGGTTGCTGCTGGATCTAGCAAAATCGCTGATCTTTGCCAAAGTGCAGAATCTCAGTGTGCTGGAAACGATTTCTAAGTTGACGGTTTCGGAAAAACTGAAAGATGTGTTACGGAAGCTGGTTACTTCGGAAATAGACCTTGTTGAGCTCCAAAGGCTCATAGCTCCTGATATTCTTTCGCTTTCCAATGGACTTCAAGACTCGGCTGATTACATGGAGGCATGTCTTTCGCGCGAGGTAGAAAATGCAAGACTTGTTCGACTCTTTGCCAAACTCGACTTCATCTGCGACCGACCGGAATTTATCAAGGATGGTTCCTGGTCGGAAACCGGTGAAAGATACCCGATCAAACTCTTTCGCGACTATGTGTTCCACCAGGTGGATGAGGCAGGTAAGCCTGTTCTCGACCTAACTCACGTGATCAATTGTCTCAACAAATTGGACGCAGGAACCAAGGAAACGGTTCTGCTGGTCAGTCCCGATCAGATGAGTTGTCTCATAGTCAGTTATGAGACTCTCAAAGATCTAGTAGAGCGCAGTTTCCGGCAGTTGCGCATGGCTTAATATTTCTAACTTATCCCAATTTTTAGGCGCCCGAATCTTTTCTCCTTCAATGACCACCCACTATCATATTTCGCAGCTTCAGTGCAAACTGTTGAAGCTGAAGGTGCACTTCCACCATTGGTTGAATAACAATGGCGGTTCGAGCGATCCGGGAAAACACCCCAGCATGCTCACCAGGCGGCTCAAAAACTTGCCCCTGATCTCTTTGAGGAACGCAGAGGCAGCGGCATATATGATGGCCTTGGGCTTTGATCGCAACTCTGAGCTGTATCTGGGACTGCCGGTGAGCCAATTTGTACAGCGGCACGAACGCCTGCGCGAGACGGTGCGGCTTCTGGGATTGGACGAGGACGCGAGACACTCATCTCAGATGCAGGAGGCAGCTGAGGCGGCCTCGAGACCGATGTCTGAACGCAGAAGGCTGCGTAACTTGTACCATTTGCGGGTCGTGGAGCAACTGGACACAACAATTGACGACTGTATTGATCCCGATGATATAAAGCCCCAGAGACGCTCAAATGAGGAGCCAGGCGAGGAGCTGGAATATGTGGCAGACGCGGTTTCTGCGCACTCGTCCATCGAGCAGGAGTTGAGCCAACAGATGCGGACAGAAATGGATGAGGAGCAGGAAGAAATGGAAGACCGGCAACAGCAGTTGATGGCCGATAAGAAGAAAGAGCGCTCGTTGGGCCGGTTTTTCCCCTTCAGAGCAAAGAGAATGAAGTTTATCAAATCTCCGCTGATCGAAGAAGACTTGGTGCCGCCGCCACCTCCTCCTACGAGGCCACAGCGACACGTGTCGATTCTGTCGCCTGGGCAGTATCTGGATCGCAGCTATTTTGATCCCGAGGCCGTTTTTGGAGAAAGCCTGGTGCATGATATTGATCGGCGCAATATTGGCAGGCGTGCAGTTTCAGACGTGACCGACGCCTCGACGACGATTTTCCGGCCGCTCAAGGCAATTCTCAAACGGGAGGAGCCACGCGAGCCGGTGAAAATGTCCTCGCGCTCAGTGAGGCCGGTCTCGCGGCAGTCATATGCTTCGGAAGCCGAGAAAAGAGCCAGCCCGCCAGGGAAAGAGCTTTTCAGCACCATAATCAACGACGTTTCACTGAATGCGGCGCTGCAGGCCAATGGGCTCGCTCCTAGACGCAAGATTAGAAGGCAGGTGAACCCCGATTTCACTAACTTGAATGACTACTCCTCAATCATGAACAACGAAAATAAGGCTCTGCGGCTTAGAAGACAGAGCAGTGCGGTATCGCTGGACACCTGTTTGAACCGGACGATATTGATCGAGGCTAAGTCGGAATTTGTGAATGAAGACTCTGCGCCGTTGGCACTGGTCTTAGACAGCACTACTGGTCATGGGCGTGCAGCCTCTGGGTATGGGATGGACATCATTGCAAATTACCAGTATACAGATAATACGGGCTCAAGACGGGAAATATTGGAGCCGGATGTGCCGCTGGGCAGGGTGGATGTGGTGGGCCAGTATGAGCCGGTGATATTCTTCCCGCAACTGGATCAATTGGACCGCTTAGAATGATACCGAGAATAGTCGATAAAAAATCAAGATAAAAAATACTAATGTAGATGTGCGGCTGTGGGGCCGATGCAAATAGTGTTTCAAGATGAGACCGCTATTGTGAATGTTTCAGGGATGATGTGCTGATATAAGGATACTTTCAACCTCCCAGCGTATTTGCCAATGGGTTGCAATGCTAGTGGTTCCGTGGACGAGAGCGATCCGGAGTACCTGGAGAAGCTCCAGAACTCCAAAGTGGAACAGATGCTGATGCAAAGTCAGCAGACAGAGAAGAACCAGGTCAAGCTGCTGTTGCTTGGAGCAGGCGAGAGTGGCAAGAGTACCGTTTTGAAACAGATGAAGCTTTTGCACAAGGGCGGGTTCACCTATCAGGAGCGGATGTTGTATTGCAATGTCATTTGGGCCGACACGGTTGGCTCGATGCAGACATTGATCATCCAGGCGCGCAAGCTGGGCATCCAGCTGGAGTGCGACATTCCTGGCTCGGAGCTGAGTTCGTTCAAGAAAAAGGTTCTTGCGTACAAGGCTTTGGACAGCATTGATGCGTCCAAGGCTGGCGGGGTATCATTCCTGAAGAACTATGTGCTTCGATACAGCGAGAACGGGGCTGCAAAGCGCAAGATGATGAGCACTGGCCAGGCCAATGCTGGCTGGGAGGGTGATCTGGAGGATGTTGCTGAAACTGATGAGCCCGAGGAGGTGATACCGGGCTTGTACGAGCTCTCGGGGAAGAACGAGATCGTGTTCACCAAGTCGGAGATAGCTGCGGCAATCCAGCAGCTGTGGCAGCGCGACGTGGGGATCCAGACGTGTTTCCAGCGCAGCAACATGTTCCAGCTCGAAGGCTCTGCGGCGTACTACTTCGAGCATGCGCACTTGTATGCCGAGGAGGAGTACGTTTGCACGGACGAGGACATTTTGAAGGGGCGGATCAAGACCACGGGAATCACCGAAACCAACTTCATAGTCAACGAGACCAAGTTCAAGATTTTGGATGCGGGTGGCCAGAGATCTGAGCGCAAGAAGTGGATCCACTGTTTCCAGGACATCACATGTGCTCTCTTCGTTCTTGCTGTGAGCGAGTATGACCAGATGCTTTTCGAGGACGAGAGAGTGAACCGGATGCACGAGGCCATCATGTTGTTTGAGAGTCTGTGCAACAGCCGGTGGTTTGCCAACACTCCGTTCATTCTGTTTCTCAACAAGGTTGATCTGCTCGAGGACAAACTGCGCCGGTCGCCTATCCGCAAATATTTCCCTGATTATAAGGGGAAGACCAACGATCTGGAGGACACTCTGCAGTATTTTGAGCGATTGTTCCTGAGTCTGAACCGCACAAACAAGCCCATTTATGTTCACCGGACGTGTGCCACCGACAGCGAGTCGATGAAGTTTGTTCTGACTGCCATCTCGGACATGATTGTGCAGCAGAATCTGAAGCGGAGCGGACTAATGTAATAAGTAGGACAGATAAAGGTAGCTCAGGGAGCAAATACCAGTGAGCACAAGCGGGCGCGCCAATCAAGTAACAGCGAGACTCAAATTATGCGGCCTGCTATACATTGATTATTAATGTCTATCCCCTTTCGCTTGCATTTTTTCCCCAAATTTCATGCTCTTTTTCTTTCTATCCATTTCTCTAGTTTGCTTGTCCACGTTGTTGTTTCGCAGACTATTTTCTACTCCAATGTCGAAAGAAACCATTGATAAGGTCCAGAAAGCCATCAACTCGCACAAGGTGTTCGTTGCCTCTAAGACGTACTGCCCATACTGCAGTGCCACCAAGAAGACCTTGGAGGGCGTTGTGGCGGACGACTTGTTCGTGATGGAGCTCAACACCATGTCTGACGGGCAGGAGATCCAGGACGCTCTGTACGAGATTACCGGCCAGCGTACCGTGCCTAACATCTTCATTGGCGGCGAACACATTGGCGGAAACTCCGACCTCCAAGGTCTGGGCGAGAGCGCTCTCATTAGCAAGCTGAAGAAGGTCGGGGCCGCATAGACGGACGACTGTGCCGGTGTGACTAGATATTGTGTATAGTGCTAAATACATCTGTTTATCGGTCAGTTCTGTGACGTCCCACGACGTCCATTTCTGAGTCTTTCTTCTCCAAATTCTTGCCGTAATTTTCTACTTCATCTCTTATCTATGGGCTTTTTAGACAGCCATTCGTACACCTCGGTCACGACAATTAGCAACCAGATCATCGAGACGGCTAGTCTCGATCCGGACGATGCTGTCATGGAGATGGAGTTGCCCGAGCTGCTCGAAGCCATCCGTTTGCAGCGCAACACGGCTGAACCCGGACCTTCAGAGGTCGCTCGTGCTATCCGGAAAAAGCTGAAACACGGCTCCACCCACGAACAGCTCAATTCGCTCAAGCTGCTGGAACTCCTGGTGGCCAATGGCGGGTCCTGGTTGGACCAGTTGTACAACGACTCCAGACTACTTGATAGACTCAAGTATACCATCGTGACTCGGCCAGAGGTGTCGGGAGTGGACCCGCTCGTGCGCAAGAGGGCCACCCAACTGGCTGTGGGCTGGCGCAACGAGTACGCCCGCACAGGTGGGGGTGGCGGCCTGTTTTCGCTGGCCTCGTCTGCGTCGGTGGCAGGCGTGATGAAGCCGCGACGCAGAGTGCCCGACTTCATGAACGATGAGGCTGACCAGACCCCGTTCGAGGAAGTATACGAGCCGTCAGAGCTGGATTCTGACCCCGAACCCGAGCCTGAGCCAAGGGCTCCGCAGTCGGACCGGTTTCGTCAAGCTCGCTCGAACAAAGAGCTCGACAGGAAATTCCGCATTCCTCAGATTAATTACGAGAAAGAGACACCGAAAATCTACCAGATCATCGCCGAAGCCAACGTGCTGTCCACGAACCTGACCAACACACTGCACTCGCTGGATCCCGAAGAGCTATCGATCCACTCTACCAAAGCCAACTCCGAATTCGACGAGTGTCGGGCTATCCGCAGAAAGATCCTGCGCTATCTGCAACTGGTGAACAAGGAAGCGCTATTGGGTGCCCTTCTCAAGTGCAACGACGATCTTGTGCGTGCTCTGCAACTGTACGAGCAGATGAGCGAGCCCAGAGATGCCCAGATGGCTTCAGATGGCGGAGAAAGCGACTCTCTTGCTGACTACGAGACGATCAACTCTGAGCGCAGAGAGGAGCCAGAGTTCGAGCCAGAACCAGCCACAAGAGCAGCCAGAGCACCTGCTCGACCACCAGCACCCAAGTCTGCAGTAAAGCTGAGCGATTACGATCCTTTCAGCGACGACAACGAGGTGGAAGCTCCAACGGTTTGGAGATAATATGTACTGAAAAACGTAGAATAAAAATATTTCCCTATTAATTTTTCAATGGTGCTTCGAATCAACCCGCAGTTCACGCGGCCGTTGTCGTTCAAAGTCCCCAAACTGCCTCGTTTCAAGCTCGAAGACTTCAAACTCAAACAGCAACCGCCAGGATACATCGTCGGGACCGTCAACGAAGCATATGTCCCGCCTCCTCCCAACGAATACCACGGCTCGTATCACTGGTCGTATGAGAGAATAGTAGCGCTGGGAATGACACCGTTGGTGATGGCACCATTTGTGGTCGGAGTCGACTACCCGCTACTCGACGCCGGAATGGGGATCCTGCTACTCTGGCATTGCAAAGCAGGCTTCGAGAGCTGCATCATCGACTACATCCCGCTCAGGGTGTACGGAATATGGCACAAGGTGGCCATGGGACTGCTAAGCGCAGGCACCTGGATGGCTCTGTACGGACTCTACGTGGTGGAGACCGAGGATAATGGGCTCGCTAGCATCGTATATAGGCTATGGACCGCATAATCGTCTCGTCAATAAATATCATTCGGCCCACTCTGGCGACCGCGTGGTGTGTGCCCCGTGGTCATAGTCTCGCGGTGTGCGGTACGGCGTGTATCTATGGTCGTAGTCTCGGGGAGGCCTGCTGTACTGACTGTAATAGCCGCGGCCACGGCCGCGGCCTCGGAAGCTGCCCCGACTGTGATACCGTGTCGACGAGGACTTGTAGCCAAACGTCTTATTCGGATAATTGAGCATCTTGTGCGTGGCTACCAGGAAATCCTGGCCCTCCTGCTGTTTCGAAGGCAGCTTCGTATACGACACTTTCCACACGGCGTCCCGCGGGCCCTTATTCTCCTGGTCAATCCAATGTTGCGTAGCCTTGACGGGGATATAGTCAATAAAGAGCGGGTATCGCTGGACAGTCTCCTGCTGCTCTGTTGCCGGCTCTGTCTTGGGAAATATCGTTCCGTTGAGGTTCTTCTGCACCGACACCGCCCCTGCGATGTCTGATACTATCACTATGCAATGGGACCGACGGTTGTTGAGCCATGCGCGCTCAATCGTCGAGTTGGTCTTGGCCGCCTGCTCGTTCAACATGTCCTGGAACTCCTGGTTGTCGAACGGCTGCGTCAGATTTGCCACGATCAACGCACGCGTCTCGTTGAACTCAGGTCTTTCACGAATCTCGTATATCACGTCGTCCTTTATCGTGCGGTCGTACTCCTGCTCGTCTCTATTGTCCTGCCCCAGATCACTCATGCTACGCTGAAAATTTTTAACTGCATGCAACTTTTTCCACCGTCAACTTCTTGGCTGTGCTGCTACTATATACATTACAGCTTCAGGTACGATCTGACCGCCATCGCCTGTTTGTGCAGCATCACCCGTTTTTCCACCAGCTTCGAGTTGCCTTTATGGACATGCAATATCTCCTCCGCCAGTCGCACTGGGAAGTCGTTCGATGCACGGCTTTCGCTCGCGTCCAGTATCCACTCAAACCCAGCACGAAGCCGTTGTCTTGGGTTCAGAGCCACCGGGATCGAGTAGTTTTTTGCAAACCCGGTCTTGACCACCCGCGTCACCACCAAAGGAGCAACCGTGTCCAAGACCTGCTTCAGAATATCCACCGGGTTCTGTCTGGTCTCCAAATACACCAGATACAGAGCCTTGTTGATGTAGCTTCTAGCTCGCTGTCTCTTACCTCCGTGCATGATCATGTTGGCGCAGAACCGCAGAGTTTCGTCTTCGTTGTCGATCTTGAGCACCTCGCCCAAACTCTCGGCTTCGATCACCTGCTGAGCTGTTGGCTCGTGCACAACGAACTCCTTGGCCTCCATTTGCAGTTGCGTCGAAATCGGCTCGTGCTCGCCGTTCAGAAGCTGTGTCTCGAGTTCCTCCATTGCTTCTAGAAACATATCGTAATATTTGTTGATTTCAGAAACCTCAGGCTTCAGTTTCGACTGGTCCTCCAGGGCCAGCTGTCTGATTTCTCTCGTTAACGGACTCGAAACCATCTCCTTATGGTACTTGATCCGAGCTAAATTCACCTCCCGTTGCAGGGCCTTGTACTCCTTGCTGCTGACGTCTCTGAAAAATGGCTCCAGCGGACCTTGCACCAACTCGTGGATCTCAGCAACGATTCTCTCCTGCTTAGGTTCTTTGGCATACTTGCGCATCAGCTGGCCCAGAGTCTCGTCAATAGAATCAAAGCTTGCAAACTTCTGCTCCTCATCAGCCAACTTGGCGTATTCAGCCAGTGTCTCGGCTCCCAATGGCTCGAATCGGGCACGCTCTTCTGTCAAGACAGCTTTGACAACCTCGAACTCTCGACTGTCCAAGTCGTTCAAAACACGGTATATTCCGCTCTGCCCGTCAACAAGCAGTCTGTTCAGCTGGTTCTTACGCAAATTCAACTCATCTCCTTCTTCCAGAGTCCGCACCTCAGAATAGAGCACACCAAACCGTGGATCAACGTCCCGCAAAATGCTATACAAATCGCAATTCTCAAAATCCTCGTACAGTTCCAGGTATTTGAACAGCTCGGCAACAGCAATAGGCTCGGTGTCTTTCACCGGAACATAGTTCATCGTATCGGTGTGCACCTGCTTTATGAGTTCTTGCAAGCTCCCAAGCTTGGCCTCGGTCCATGGTTTGGCAGCCAATTTGCCTTCCACCTTCAGTCTATTCTCCTCAGAAACCGGTCTAGACAACATTGGCCGCACAAACTTGGCCAGACTGCTATCCGTCTCTTCCAAATATTGATAAACTGGCGACTTCTCCACATCCTCCACGTCGAACTGAAGAATTCTAATCAAGTCCCCAGCAAGATCAACCTTGAACGGCAAGGCCAGCTGCTTGTCAAAGGCCTTCAGGTTCTCCTCAATTGCTTCCTGCTCACTAACGGACTGATGTATCTGCGATTTGACCCGCGAGTCAAGCCTCTTGCGCAGCTCGCCAATCTCAATACCATTTTCCTCGGCAAGAAGTTTCAACTTCTGCTCAATCAGACTCTCCTGTTCCGCACGCACCTTGGTCATGTGCTTGTATAGGTTCGACCGCTTGAATGTGTCTTCGGTATAAAATATATCCTTTTTTAGATTTCCCTGGTTGTCCACCCCAATCTCCTTGACAGTCTTCCTGAACTGGTTTTCGAACTTCCGGGGCAGGTCATGCTTCAAACCTGTGTCCCGACGAGCTCCTCGAACCTGGATCCGCGGAGAAAGAAGCGGCCGCGGCGCCAAACCTCTTGTTCTTCTCAACATGCTCTACCTAAACACTGTACTGAAGGAAAAAATTTTCCGGGCTACGTATTTAACACATCTGTACACCACAAAGCACAGTCCATGCTGTAGCCTCACACAGCGGTGCGCTCTTTGATGCTGTCTACCTCCTCTTCGAGGTCTGGGAACTCAGCCTTGATCTTCGCTGACAGCGTGTCGCGAAATTGCTGAAAAGCCAGCGATTTTCCGTAGAGATACTGGTTCAACTTGCGTACCACGTCCACAAACTCTCGAGTGTAAATGTCTGGATTTCTGCCATCCTCAATGTAGTTGACAATCTCCAGCGGCACAGCCACGTCGTCAAGGTTTCTTTCGGACGCTAGCGATTGAAATTGACTGATGAGCTTGTTGATATTGTTCGAAAGGCCAGTCTTGGCCTCCTCGGTGCCCTGGAAATCGTGCACTTGAACGCCGAGATGGATAAGCGTCTCAACGACAGATGCAATCTTTGTCTCGACACCGGCCAGCGGCGACGCGAGATCCGGATTCGTAGTCTCAGTAGTCATCGGTAAATGATTAGATATTAAATTATTAATTATCGACGCGTCGAGTCACATGACATGGCCTCAGCATTATAAATCAAAAAATATTTAGTTGAATAAATCCTCCATCTTAGTGAGTATTATTCTTCATGACGGACATAGTGATCACCGATTTCCAGCTCCAGCATATCAACAAGACTTTGGCGAAGCTCTCGCCTCAAGAAATCCTTCAATGGGCCCTGGTGACGTTCCCGAACTTATATCAAACCACAGCCTTTGGTCTCACTGGACTGTGCATTCTGGACATGCTCGATAAATTAGATATGGACCCTATTGACCTGGTTTTCATTGACACACTGTATCATTTCCCGCAAACCCACGAGCTTATCGAGAAAGTGAAGGCTAAATACCGTAGATTCAAGCTCCATATCTACAAGCCAAAGGACTGCGAAACGGAGGAAGATTTCCAGCAGAAATACGGTGACGAGCTTTGGATCACGGATGAACTCAAATATGACTTCTTGGCGAAAGTTGAACCTCTCCAGAGAGCTCATAGCGAGCTGAACATCAAAGCTGTGTTTACGGGCCGAAGACGGTCTCAGGGCGGAGCACGGTCCTCTCTGCCGATTGTGGAGATTGACAAAAGCTTAAACGTGATAAAGATTAGTCCGCTGGCAAGCTGGGATTTCAAAATGGTTCATGACTATATAAAAGAGCACGATGTGCCGTACAACGAGTTGCTTGATCTGGGCTACAAGTCTGTCGGTGATTGGCATTCGACCGAACCTGTGGGTGCAGACGAGGACGAAAGGAGCGGTAGATGGAAGGGGAAGGCCAAAACCGAGTGTGGAATCCATCAGACTTCGAAGTACCAGCAGTTTCTCAGCGAGGTTAAATAGTAGTCTGCTACCACACCCGTACACCGGGAATGATGGAGCGTTTTGGCTCACACGCTATTATATAAAAAAAGATCTCGCGCACACACTTTAGAGATTTGTTTGCTAAATTGCATATTTACGGTAAGTAACATGGCGACGAGTCGCTCGGACACGTAGTGGGGACATTGGGAAGCACCAGGTGAATTCCGGTGTCCAAAGTTTTGCACTCGAGCATAGAAATCAAAGTTGGCAGGAGTGCAAATTTGAGGCGTCGTCAGCGGGTTATTTTTGTGGCGATCTGGTGCGAGAAGACACTCGAAACACGTGCAAGACCGGATCGAGAGTGTTTTCCCGTCCTAAGTCGCCCAGAAACTCCTGTTTGGTGCCCCCCTCCTAGTGGATGTTTTGGCAGGGAATTAAAGCGTGCAAAACCCGTTTTGTGGTTGCCGGCACGTCGGTGAATTTGGCAGGGCTAAATGAAATTCGAAAATACAAACAAAAACTCAACAGCCACCAGAAAAGCACCATCAGCTCCTTTGCCCTTTTC
Source organism: Ogataea minuta (assembly GCA_003706195.2). Classification (NCBI taxonomy): domain Eukaryota; kingdom Fungi; phylum Ascomycota; class Pichiomycetes; order Pichiales; family Pichiaceae; genus Ogataea; species Ogataea minuta. The sequence continues at coordinate 730,682 of PPKR02000006.1, forward strand.
GACTCGCCCGCTTACAAATACACGTACTAACTCATAGAAGATGGCCGGCCTAGCAGAGATCAGAAAAAAGTTGGTGATTGTTGGAGACGGTGCGTGCGGTAAGACATGTCTTCTGATTGTTTTCTCCAAGGGTGCTTTCCCAGAAGTTTACGTCCCAACGGTGTTTGAGAACTACGTTGCCGACGTTGAAGTTGACGGCAGAAGAGTGGAGTTGGCTCTGTGGGATACCGCCGGACAGGAAGATTATGATCGTCTTAGACCGCTTTCGTATCCCGATTCCAACGTTATCCTGATTTGTTTTTCTGTCGATTCGCCAGATACCTTGGATAATGTGCAGGAGAAGTGGATTTCCGAAGTGTTGCATTTCTGCCAGGATGTTCCGCTGATCCTTGTTGGTTGCAAGATCGATTTGAGAAACGACCCAAGGATCATCGAGAGACTGGCCCAGCTCAACCAGCAGCCTGTTTCTACCGCTGAGGGACAGGCAGTTGCCGACAAGATCAAGGCTTTGACCTATTTGGAATGTTCAGCCAAGCTGAACCAGGGTGTTAGGGAAGTTTTCGAGACCGCTACAAGAGCTGCGCTCGAGACCAAGGAAAAGAGAGAAAGGAAGAAGAAGTGTGTCATACTGTGATTACGCTTCCTGGTTCATTCGATTCTCTGCTTTATAAGTTTTTGATCATCTTTTTTTATAGGTCAATAGGTTCTACGAGCACAGCCAAAATATTTAAAGAAAAATTATTCAAAGTTCATCGTGCTAAGTGATGGTTCAAACTGCACTTCCCCTTGTTGATTTCAGCTTTGGAGCCGATCCACTGTTTAGTTTCAGTGCACATCCTACAACGAGTGCCATCGCCGTTGGGTCGGGTACTGGCCAGGTAAAACTGCTGAAGTACGATGTGGATCAGCTCCAGGACTATCTGAAACAATCAAAGGATCGACAATGGGCTGAATACACTGTTGGTGCAAAGGTGGTTGATGGACCCGCAGGTGTGACGACTGCATGGCGCACAAAGCGCCACCAGGGAAGTTGTCGCTCCATTACGTTTGATCCAACGGGTGAGTATGTGTACTCTGCTGGGCTTGATCGGCAGATCAAGAAGGCCAGAGCAGAGACTGGAGTGGTGGTAGCCAAGTCTGCCACTCTAGAGTCTAATATTACCAAGCTGCTCACTGTGCCGAACAAGAAATTTCTCATAGTCGGCACTGAAGATGGAGACATACTGTGTCTCGATAGCACCGATCTCAAGCCTATCCACAAGGTTTCTCGTGTACATGAAGACGCGGTCAACTCCATTAACCACTATGTTCCCAAATCTGACTATCAATTTGTCTCTACGGGCTCCACAACGCTGGCACATATAGATATTCGAAAAGAGCAGCCGTTACAACAGAGCGACGACCAGGAGGACGAATTGCTCTGTTCCACCTGGCTTGACCCGACAAATCCTACTACTATGCTCTGTGGAATGAGTGAGGGCGTTGTGACATTATGGCGACCCGATATGAACAAGTTTGTGGACCAGATCTCGCGAGTGCGGGTTACTAAAGAGCCAGTGGAGGCTATAATTTCCGCACTCGACAGCGACGGAGACAGCTTCTGGGCCGGCTCGTCTGATGGAACAGTAGCCAAGGTGAGTAATCGAACGGGGAAAGTGGTTGAGCGCAGACAGCACAGTGAAATCGACGAGGTTTCCTTCTTGGATCTCGATCATGAGTATCGACTGATAAGTGCGGGAATGGATAAATTGACTATCTGGGGAGAAAGAAAGGAAAATGAAGATGAGGATGAGGATGGCGATGGTGAGAGTGAGGATGGCGATGGTGAGAGTGAGGATGATGATGATGATGGGACTAATAAAGAGACGGAATGGTCTGGGTTTTCTGATGAAAAAGCGAAGCTGGCAGATGGCAGCTCAGACGACTCAGAGAGTCCAAGTTCTAGCAACTCCAGTTCAGACTCAGATTCAGACTCCGACTCTGAGGCACATGCCGTTCCTCTCTCAGAGATTCGGGACAAGCTTCTGGCCCGCCTAGAAGATTCAGACGATGAGCCTGAAAAACCACCTAAGAAACGCAAGAAGCCAGCAAAACAGCCGAAACAGAAAAACGTCCAGGAACACGGCATTAAAAAGTTCGACGGACTGTAATATAATCACTTGGCTTGGCCCAGCTCGTAGTAGACCTGTCTGCAATTGCATGCGGTCCGACGAATTGACCTTTTTGGATCGTCCAACACTTTTTCTAATCTGGAGTTGATCTCTTGTTTGTAAGGCACAATCAAATGAAGATCAAACTTAGCTAGCGAAGTAAGACACTCCAGAGCACTACGCTTCACCGTATCATTTTTGCTGGTATTCAAAATCTCTAAGAGATTTGGAATCACGGAAACAAGGTGGCGTGAAACTAGATCTCCAGACTCGCTCACAGCGATAGTGAGGATCGAAAGAGCGCATGTGACAATCACGACCGATTCTGTGTTTAGTGATCTAAGAACCAGTGGCAGAATCAGCTCAATATGAGGGACAATAATCGACTTGTCAACATACTTCAGCATTAAGGACAATGCCAGCAAGTATGTTTGCTTGTTGGACGACTGGAATTTGGAGACTAGCAATGGAAGCACATTGTTGACTAATCGTTGTTTGTAAAGTAATCTGACGTTGACATTGAAAACTATAGGCCGGCCCATAGGTCCAGCCTTTTTGAACTGCTGGTAGCATTCGACGTCGGCAATCAAGATTTCCAGAATCTTAGGAGTGTAGACGTTCCATTCTTCGTCGTCGAACAATGAAAGAAGGTAGTCTTGGAATAATTGGGCCTTGGTGTCTTGCTTCATGATGAGGGCCTTGGCAATCCAAATCAGAATCTCAAGGGACTTTGCGCGTTCATTAAGCGGAATAGACGTATCTTTAAGAGTGGTCTTCAAATCTTCAAATCTTGCAAGTAGATACTCAGGATCTTTCAACCATTTGTTAACCACCAACGAGATGCATTGAAGAATAGGTAACTTCGAATATTTCACTGATTGGAGACATGCCCTGAATAGAAGGTCCAGAAAGTTGGAGGCCGGTAATGGTAAAGTAACGGCCTTGTCCAGGACTGAGATTATCTTGGTGAAGATGATAAATGGAAGCTGGTTACCTGATATGATGTCCAGATCCTTCGAAAGCGGTTTCACCAGCATCGCTGTTTGTTGTCCGTTGATGAAAATGTCTATAGAGTTTTGTGCAATAGCCGGATGCTGAACCAAGTCGGTTTGAACCACGATCTTCTTGACAATTCTGCCAGTATATTCAAGCACGAACTCGTCCGAGTTCGTGTTATCATTTTCCAACACTGCAAACAGCAATCTTGGAAGCAGCCGTTTGGTGTAGTCATTCGTCGAGTCCTCAGCCGGAAGCTTGGCTATGATCTTGGACATAGTCAGGAAGACTGAACGCATGTAGTTCTTGGATGCACTATTAATAAGAATCTCAGCTTTTCCAAGCAGCCGAAGTAGTACTGCATCAACAATGAGTTTCGACTCGCAAATCGATAGCAAAATCTCCAGGATCCGCTCCTTAGTGTTAATTGGATCCATGTTGTCATCATTATCGGGGAGTAACGCAAAGATCTTGGAAACAGTCATTTCCAGGACTGCTGACGGATGATACAATGACAGCGATTTAAAGCATTGCATTAACTGTTTTTCGGTAACGCTGTTATCATCATCTAACAAGACATCTGTAACTAGTTGAGTGATCAGTTGGGCCTCTTGAGTCGACAAGAAGAACCTCAAGGAAACAACCTTTGCTATTAGCCTGATTGCCAAACATCTCAGAGAAACCTCGACCTTCGAGGTGGACAACAAAGCCCTATTCAACAACATGATCAGTTCGTCCTTGTATGTTAGCATCGGGTTTTCCTGGTGAACAGCTTGTTTTTTCTCGTTGAACAAGATATAGTAGCTGTCCATCATGAAGGAGACATTGGTGATCACCTGTCTTTGGACTCGCACATCGGTGTCTTCGGAAGCAAGCAAAATTGGCATGACCTGTGGAACCAGAAAGTTGAAAACGTTGATATTGGCGCAACAAATTGCGGCCAGAATGACAGTAGACTGCTTGGCCTTGTTGTCATCCGGCTTTTTGATGTATTTCGACAGCTCGTCGACCATGATGGCCAAATAGTCCTTGATATTCAGATCCTCATCGACAACCTTGAATTTGTTGCTGAGTGACTGTAAAATCTTGAGCACCGCAGGAATCACTCTTTCGTCCTCGCTTTCTGCATTTTCGTAGTATTTAAACAGGTCGGTCAAGGTTTCTGCGGAAGCGAGTTCATTGTGCAGCACTTCAAATTTTAATGAGTTCCACAGGGTAATCCAATATTCTTCCACGACGCTGGTTGAATAGGAATCGACGCACTGGTTGATGGTTAGCAGGACGTCCAACTTGACAGATGGAGACGTCGCAGATAGCTTCTCAAGCAGGTTTGGAAAAGCGTCTTTGGCATAAAGATCGCTGGCACTAAGACAGTCTCTAAGGGCCTGTTTGAGCTGGTCGCCGGTGATTTTGTATGGGTCATTTTCCGGAGCTCTGAAGGAGATGGGGAAGTAACAGAACACGGCATCGAACATCTCTTCAGCGATGTGACCGATGTCGAAGTTCCGGGCAACCACACTTGACAGTTTGAAGGAAAGAAGCAGGTTCTTGGGGTCCTTTTCGTTCTTCGAGACATGCAAATAGGTTTTCACTATCAGATCATTATACTCCAGGGCTGATTGGAGATCCTTACTAAGTACCGAATTCAGCACCTCAAACCCGTAGTATCTGACACTGGCAAGCTTTCCAAGCGGCGAATAACTCTCTGTGAGTCGCGTGAGCAACTTTGGAATCAGTGACGGGTTGAACTGATCCATGAAAACAAGACAACTGAGACCATGTAGCACCTCTTTCAAACACGGATCGTCGTCCAGTTTCGAGAGATAAAAGTCAAGTAGTACTTCAACATCTTTCTGAAACAGCTTTTTGCGATTTATCGTGGCCAGGACTGAACTCAACAGCGTAACTGCCTTTGTTCGTATGGTATTAGACTCGTCTGTGAGATGGTCTCCTAACGGCTTGATGAACTCCAACAGGCTCAGCCTGTTGGTATCTATAAGTTCTGTGATGTTGCTCACTGCCTCAGTGCAAATTGCAGAGTCTACATTGGTGGCAACCATAAACTGGTTGATGGAAGTTTTGAAAGACATGGACAATGAAAAACCTAAAATTTAAGCTATCTAAAATCATTCAGTTATATTTTTCTCCGCCATGTTCATGAATCATACCTGTTTGCACGTTTCCAGCCTTGCCAAATCAGTTCAATGGTACTCCAAAACCTTTGCCATGGAGACTATCAAGCAATTGGACACTCCAAAGTATAGTTCTGCCTTTGTTGCGTTCAACAGCTCCGGCCATCCACATGCGGGTAAACCAGTTGCCGAGAGAGACGGTGTTGTGGAGCTTCGCGAGCTGAAAAACTCAAAGGCCAAGGTTTACGACGGTAACTCTGATCCTTACAAGGGATTTGGCCATCTTTGTGTCTCAGTGAACAACATTGTTAAGGCCCAGGAAGACTTCTTATCGAAGGGTGTTACTTTTAAAAAGAGACTTGAAGACGGGAGACAGAAGAACATCGCGTTTGTTCTAGATCCGGATGGATACTGGATCGAGATCATCCAAAATCCTTTGGATGAGTCTGAAACTGTTAATCCTGCGTCTTTCAGGATGAATCATACCATGATCAGAGTTAAGGATCCAGAGCAATCGCTCAATTTTTACCGTGGGTTGCTGGGAATGAAACTTTACTCTATTAGGAAATTTCCCGAGGCAAAGTTCACGTTGTACTTCCTTGGCTACGAGAAGCCAGGATATGTTGAAGGCGAGGAGGACCATCCAACGCAATCGTGCAGACAGTCTATTGTGGAGCTCACCCACAATTACGGCACCGAATCGGATCCAGACTTCGAAGGGTACTACGTTTTTGACAAAGACACCGATAAGGTAGTTGGGTTTGACCACATTGCTGTCTCGTGCGAGAATGTGGAGCAAATGTTGGCCAAAATTGGCAGCAATGCTAAATGGAGCACCAGATTTGACACCGACCCAGAATTGAAAAACGCTGGCATTCTGCACGATCCTGATGGATACAAGATCCAGCTGCAGTCGTTTGACGCATACAGGTAAGTTTACAGTTTTGACTACTAATGAAAGTTCTGGGTCCAAGCTCTAAAAACATTGGTCGTTCACTTAATTGATTTGTGCTATTTGTTGTCTTCTGCCGGCTCGAACTTAAGACAGATCGAGTTGACACAATGACGTTCATCTGTAGGCGTTTTGTAGCCCTCTCCGCGGAATATGTGTCCCAGATGTCCGCCGCACGTGCTGCACATCATTTCGATGCGGTGCATTCCGTGAGTGTAATCTTCCTTCGTGGTGATCGCCCCTGGAATAGCGTCGTAAAAAGCTGGCCAGCCACAATTGCTGTCAAACTTGGTGCTTGACTGGTACAGTGGCGAATTGCAGCCAACGCAATTGTAGACTCCCTTCCCCTTAAACTCATTATATTCTCCAGTGTACGGTCTTTCCGTTCCTTTCTGCCTCAAGACGGCAAACTGCGCCGGGCTTAGCACCGCACGCCACTCCTCATCTGACTTCTGAACTTTCGCCATTGTTGATAGAGCACGGGCTGCTCTTTTGAACATAAACTAAAAAAAGAGCAAATTTGGAGATCTTTCGCAAATTATTATCTCTATTTACATTTAATTAATGGAGCCATTAGAGCTGGCACAAGGTACGCAATGAAATACTATTTACTAACTTCTAGACCCTCTCCGGACAACTTTGGCTTGCATATTAGAGGATACGGATTATATCGTGACGAACCACACTGCCAGTTGGGCCGATGTCGTTGCACAGATTGGTCCTTTGATTCGTGCAGTTGTGGTAGACTTCTATCGTGCGGACCTCGAATATCAGTACCAAATGCCGTTTGGTAAATCCTCAGAGACCATAGGTGAATTTGTGGACCGACTAGGTGCCCAATTGGTCTGTGAGTTCTCTCGATCTCCTCCCTTCACCATATACCATCTGGCTCAGACGCTCGTCTTGCAAACGCCAGGATTCGAGCCGACGCACGGCTTGAAGCCAGCACTGAAATTCTACAATACAACTGTGAAAAACACCGTTTCCAATGAGGAGACGGTGGTGGAGTGTGCAAATAGCTACTATCAGCCAGGAAGGGAGATGGCCACAACTCACGAAGAGGAGGCGAGTGCCTTAAAATATCTGCGTGCGTTGGAGCGCAACGTTTATGTGCGGACTTCTATAGACGAAATCAACGAGCATCTACGCGAATACGCCTCCTCGAACATGACACAGTCTCAGGAGACCGATAGCCAGGAGCAGAATGGTTCTATTCAGATGATCAAGATCGATTGGTTACACGAGGAGCACAGTTCTGATAAATGGGAGGTTGACGCGTCGCCGAAACGCGCAGGAATACAAACTGACACGGAGAGACTGGTGAAACGAACGAAGAGTATAAGCAACATGAAAGAGGGCGAAGCTGAGTCAGACGAATCCGAAAGCGTCTCGCATCAGACTGAAGAACACAATCAAGATGCACCATCGCCTAAAGTTCCTGATGTTGTCAGTGACGATACCAATTCTGAGACATCTACTGGGGATATGAGTGTGGATTAGATCTGAAAAAAATAAAAGTATATATTTTTTCGCGTGCATGGTGGAGGTGGTGATCCATGAGCGGCCTTTCAACCATCCATATAAGCCGTACGACGTGCAAGTAAGGCTGATGGAGGCCATATACGATACATTGGCTGGCGACTACAAGGTTGGCATCTTTGAGAGTCCGACGGGGACTGGCAAGACACTCTCGATCATCTGTTCCACAATGACGTGGTTGCGGGAGCTTAAACAGCGCCAGAATGCTGTGATCGACGACGAGGAGGACGGAGATGAGCCCGATTGGGTCCGCCAGGCGTACCGTGAGAAGATCGTAGGCCGGATGGTGGCAGAGGCAAGGACGTATGAACAGCATCTAGACCAGCTGGCGAGAACGGAGGGGAAGACCATTGTTCGCAGGCTGGAACAGCAGGAGCAGGTGAAGCGGACCAAGAAGAGCGTGGCGAAGACTGAGGATCTGATTCCTGAGGACTACTACGAGGAGGAATCATTGCAAGACAGGAACACCAAGATCAACAACGAGATCAAGCAGCTGCTTGCCCAGGTGGAAGGAAAACCACTGCATCAGGATAAAGTATCCCAGATCAGCCGATGCGACAGCAAGATCTTTTTTTCCTCGCGTACGCACTCGCAATTGAGCCAGTTTGGCCAGCAGTTACGTCTCACTCAATTCCCGTCGTCTTTGGAGGGAGTCGAAGAGAAAACCAAATATCTGTCCCTGGGATCACGACGACAGCTATGTATCAACAAGAAGGTGAGTTCTCTGGGGGATGTGTCGCAAATCAACGAAGCTTGTCTGGATTTGCAGCGTAATAAGGATGGAAAGAAGAACTGCGAATTCATGCCGAGGATGGATCAGGACGAAGCTACAACACAATTTCGCGATCTTACCTTTTCAGGAATACGAGACATCGAAGAGTTGCACGAGATTGGAGAACATTACAAGGTGTGCCCGTATTACAGTCTTCGCGGTGGTCTTGAGATTGCAGAGATAGTGTCTTTGCCCTATCAGTTGCTTTTGCAGAAGACCACCCGTCAGGTTCTAGGACTGGACTTGCGCAACAGCATTGTTGTGATCGATGAGGCTCATAACTTGCTCGATACAATTTCTTCGTTGAATTCTGCGAGCGTCTCTTTGACTGAGCTTTTGAATGTGCGTAAGGCCTTGAAGAGCTATACAACTAAGTTTCAGGCACGACTAAATGCCGGAAACCGGATCAATTTGGCAAAGCTGAGCAAGATGGTGACGATACTTGCAAAGTTCTTATTGAAGGACGGCGACAAAAAGAGCTCGGGCTCCGAAATCAACCTGACGACGATTTTTGGTGAAACCACTGGTGATATGCTGAACTTCCATTCGTTAGAGAAGTATCTTATCAAGTCAAAGATTGCGTACAAGCTTGAAAGCTACATGGAACAGGTTGACGAAAGCCATATCTCTGGTACACCGATCCTCTTCAAGATCCGCTCGTTTCTAGAATGTCTTTCGAATCCGTCGAAAAGCGGTAAGCTTTTCTACGATAGAGACGCCAACGGAGGCGTTGCGATGAAATATCTACTTCTGGACCCGAGCGAGGCGTTTCGTGACGTGGTTGAGGAATGTAAGTGTGTGATTCTGGCTGGTGGAACCATGGAGCCTATTTCCGATTTCACCAACTTTCTGGTGCCTTACATTGGAGCAGATAAAATCAAGCATTTCAACTGCGACCATATTATCCCTGCAGCCAACTTAAACGTTTACCCAGTGGCCCGATACGGTGGAATTGAGTTTGAGTTTTCGTTTGATAAACGGAACGACAGTAAAATGATCAACGCGCTGGGCGAGAGCTTGTTAACGATGACTACAGCCGTTCCTGATGGGGTGGTGGTCTTCTTTCCGAGTTACAAGTATCTAGATCAATTGGTTGCAGCATGGAAGAAAAATGGTATCTATCAACGCATTGACCGCGCCAAGAAGATTTACACCGAGCCCAGAGAAAGCACGGTCGATAGTGTGCTACAAAATTACTCGCAGAGTATATTGCAGGACCATGGAGCCGTGCTATTCGCTGTGGTTGGGGGCAAGATGTCGGAGGGTATTAACTTCTCTGACGAGCTTGCGAGGGCAGTGGTCATGGTCGGTCTTCCATTTCCTAACTTGATGAGTGGAGATCTGATTGCCAGACGCAAGTACGTGGAGTTGAAGACGCTGGAAAGTGGTGGAACGCAGCAGCAGGCGACGGCCAATGCGCGTGATTTCTACGAGAACATATGTATGAAGGCTGTGAACCAAAGTGTTGGAAGAGCTATCAGGAATATCAACGACTACGCGGTGATATATCTGGTTGATGTTCGCTATGGTCGTCGAAACATCCAGGAGAAGCTTTCAGGATGGATCCGCAAGCGATTGGAACGCGGTGGAGATGTTAAAGAGGTTGTAGAGTGCACGAAACAGTTCTTCAGACGAAAATCATAAATGCATACAGTTCAGCTAATTTTCGATGAATTATTTTATTCGTCTTATTATTCTTTTAAATTCCATGGCGGATTTCGACGTCGAACCTAGTCTTAGAGATATTATTGCTCACGAGAGCTTGAAATGGATCTTCGTGGGTGGTAAAGGAGGTGTTGGTAAAACGACCACCTCCTCATCCATTGCGATCCAACTTTCGCTCCATAATCCAAATAAGAACTATTTACTTATTTCGACAGATCCAGCCCATAACTTGTCTGATGCTTTCGATCAGAAGTTTGGAAAAGACGCAAGGCTTGTGGAAGGAATCCCAAATCTGTCGTGTATGGAGATTGATCCATCTTCGTCTCTCGAGGAGTTTATTGCTAACAACGGCAACGGAATGGACCAAAGCGATCCTCTAAATGGCATGATGTCTGAGGTGACGGGCTCAATCCCCGGCATCGATGAGGCATTCTCGTTCATGGAAGTGTTAAAGCACATCAAGAATCAGAAAAACGACGATTCGTCGGTCATCAAGTACGATACCATTGTGTTCGACACCGCTCCTACAGGCCACACATTACGGTTCTTACAGCTTCCGTCCACGTTGGAGAAACTGCTAGGCAAATTCAACGAGATCAGTGGCAGATTGGGCCCGTTGCTTAACATGATGGGTGGCGACCAAAAAACTGAGATGTTCAACAAACTGGCCGAGATCAAAGCCCAGGTCACTGAGGTCAACAAGCAGTTCCAGGATCCGGAACTTACGACCTTTGTGTGTGTGTGCATCTCTGAGTTCTTGTCGCTGTACGAGACCGAAAGACTGATTCAGGACCTGATGAAATACCACATGGACGTCAACTCCATCGTCGTCAACCAGCTGCTTTTCGCAGAGGGAGATGAGTGCAAGCGATGCCAGTCCAGATGGAAGATGCAGCGCAAGTATCTCGATCAGATGGACGAATTGTACGAGGACTACCATTTGGTGAAGATGCCGTTGTTAGGTAACGAGATCCGTGGAGTGCACAACCTGAAGTTGTTTTCCAAGTTTTTGATTGATCCCTACGACCCGAAAGCAAACAAGGACCTCGTTTTTGCTTTGGAAGAGAGATGATTCGAACTCGTCTGTAGACTTAATATAGTTAGCTACCAAATAGTTATTTTTTCCGGCTGTGCTGAAATGCCTGATAGTTGTGTCTGTTATGTCTATTATGTCTCAGTATACCTGTCAGCGGTGCAAGCTTCCGCTGATGATTGATGAGTCATTGCAAGGGTTGAGTAATGCCCAGAAGCATCTGCTTACATTGAGCTACGGCCAGAAACCTAATGAAGATCACGTCAAAGATATCGAGGAATATCCTGTTATTCCACATGATCGCGTGAAATTGTTTGAGGAGGCGTTGCAGATGAGCGGTGGCAAGCCTTTGGTTTCCAGCAAGGCCTCTGATGGATCTCACATGGATGATGGGTCGTTTGTGATTTTGGAGGACAAAAAGCCTGCTGTTTCAGACAAAGTCACAGTGAGTGAAAGAGTGGCGTCCTTGGACAACATCTTCAGCATTTTGTCTTCGAAATACGAAATTGATTATCCTATGTGTACCGACTGTGCCAGCATGCTGATTGATGAGCTTAAATCGCAATTTGAGCAACTCAACAAGGAAAAAGACACATACATGCAATTTCTCAAGAAACTTACTGCACAGAGCGGGCCTAACAAAGAAAAGGCAAAAGACGCATTGAACGAGTTATCAGTGCTCAAAAGCGAAGAGACAGAATTGCTGAAGGAGCTGGAGAGAGCGGAGTTGGAGCAGGAGCAACTGACACAGCAGTTGGTGGAGATAGAGAAAGACCTGGAGCAGCTCAATGTCCAGGAGAAAGAGTATTGTTTGCAGAAGAATCAGAACGAACTTGAGCTATTTGACTTTGTCAACGATCGGGAACGCATCAAAGCACTATATGAGTACAATTTGAACCAGCTGGACTCTTTACGCAAAACCAATGTGTTTAATGATGTTTTTATGATCTCTCACGATGGCCAGTTTGGCACAATCAACGGACTACGATTGGGCAACCTAGATGATGTGAAGGTGTCGTGGCACGAGATCAACGCTGCTCTGGGCCAGCTAGCGCTTTTGCTGGCCACAATAGTGCGCATTTTGGACTTCAAGCTCGACGGCTACCGTATAGTCCCTATGGGGTCTACATCGAGAATAGAAAAATACCGAAGAGACAAGAACGGGTCTGTTTCCAAGCAGGTACTGGATCTCTTCAGCACAGGTGAGTTCTCCATCGGAAAGTTGTTTACGCATAACAAGCTAGACGCTGGAATGGTAGGTTTGGTGGACATTGTCGCTCAAATAGGTCGCAAGTTGAAACAGCTTGACGACTCAAACGATCTACCCTATAAGATGACCGAAGATAAGGTTGCCGGATACCCTATCCGACCCTCTGCACGCTCCTCCAATGAAGAATGGACCTCAGCATGTCGGTACTTGCTTACAAATGCCAAATGGATCCTGACATATTGCATCGCACGGACCTGAATAATGATGTGGTGCACGGATGTTTTAACGAATTTGACCAAAAATAGGGGGATTATTAAGTGCATGTAAAAAATTAGTACGGTTGTCTGTTGTATTGCTCATGCCAAATAAGTTATGACGGCAGAGACGAAGACGGTTGTAAGAGATCCTCGCCGCGGGACTGAGGCTGTTTTTAGCAGGGGTAAACTGCGAGATTATCTGGTTTCGCTTTGTCAAGGGCTGAACATGGACTTCCTGGATGTGGATTCGTTACTGGACAAGGTGGTGAGCGGTCTTCCGTCATCATTGAGCGTCCAGGAGCTTATGGACTTGACCTCAGAGGTATCCGCGTCGCTAACCACCAGACATTATGACCATTCCATCCTGGCTGCCAGAGTGCTAGTTCGCCATTTGCAGAAGCAAGTAAGCCCGATATTCTCGGACAACATCAAGCGCATGCGAGAGTACGTTCCTAATGGCTATCGACGTTTCAAGTCGTTGATTGCCGAGGATGTGTACGAGGTTGTGCAAAAAAACAAAGATGTCATTGATAAGGCTATCGATCTAGAAAGAGACTTCACGTTGGATATTTTTGGGTTCAAGACCATGGAGCGTTCATATCTACTGAAAATGGACGGCAGGCCTTGTGAGACTCCACAATATCTCTTCATGCGTGTTGCTTTGGGCATACACAAGGAGAACATACGAAGGGTTCTGGAAACCTATGAACTCATGTCTTTGAAATATTTCATCCATGCATCGCCCACGTTGTTTAATGCTGGAACGGAGACGCCTAGCTTGTCGTCTTGTTTTCTTCTAGCAATGGAGGGTGACTCGATCAACGGTATCTTTCGCACAGTCCACAAATCGGCGCTGATTTCGAAATCGGCTGGTGGAATTGGTGTCCATGTATCCAATATCCGTGCGTCAGGAAGCTATATTTCTGGGACCAATGGAACGTCCAATGGATTGGTCCCGATGCTTCAGGTGTTTAATAGCACTGCTAAGTACGTTGATCAGGGCGGGAATAAGCGACCAGGTGCGTTTGCCATGTATTTGGAGCCATGGCATGCGGACATTTTCGAATTCCTAGACTTACGCAAAAATCATGGGAAGGAGGAAACACGTGCACGGGATCTCTTCTATGCGCTATGGATACCCGATCTATTTATGGAAAAGGTCGAAAAAGACCAGGACTGGTGTCTTTTCTCTGAGGACGCGTGCCCAGGGCTGACAGATTGCTACGGGGCAGAATTTGCTAAGCTTTATACTAAGTACGAGACTGAAGAGCGGTATATTCGCAAAGTGCGTGCTCAAAAGCTTTGGCATGCAATTCTGGTTGCGCAAACTGAGACAGGCAATCCATTCATGTTATACAAAGATGCTTGCAACAAAAAATCCAATCAGCAGAATCTCGGGACCATCAAATCTTCTAATTTGTGCTGCGAGATTGTGGAATATTCTTCGAGCAAGGAAACAGCAGTCTGCAATTTGGGATCGGTCGCACTCCCAAGTTTCGTCAAAATTGTGAAGGGCCAGGCGGAATTTGATTTCCAGCTACTTCACGATGTGTGTAAGATTTTGGCTCGCAATTTGGATACTGTTATTGATGTTGGATCCTACCCTTTACCAGAAGCTGAATATTCGAATAAGAGAAACCGCCCAGTTGCCATTGGAGTGCAAGGTATGGCCGACGTTTTCTTTAAGCTTCAGATGTCATTTGGATCACCGGAGAGTCGGACTTTGAATATACAAATCTTCGAGACCATCTACCATGCCGCGTTGGAGATGTCTATGGAGTTGGCCCAACAAAAAGGATCTTACGATACCTACGAGGGCTCTCCTATTTCGCAAGGTATTCTCCAGTACGACTTCTGGAAGGTGGATCCAAGTGATCTGTGGGATTGGAAAGCACTCAAAGCTTCCATCGCTAAGCACGGAGTAAGAAATTCATTAATGGTTGCCTTGATGCCGACTGCATCGACGTCGCAAATTTTCGGTTTCAACGAGTGTTTTGAGCCTATCACCTCCAATATGTACTCGCGCAGAGTTCTTTCTGGAGAGTTTCAGGTGCTCAATCGATACTTGGTCGACGATTTGATTGGTCTGGGTCTTTGGAACGGTGAGATGAAGAACGAGATTTTGCGGCAAGATGGCTCTATTCAAGCCATCCCGGAGATTCCTACTAATATTAAAGAGCTGTACAAGACTGTTTGGGAGATTCCACAACGAGTTTTGATAGATATGGCAGCAGATAGATCTCCATTTATTGACCAATCTCAAAGCATGAATTTGTTCATGCGCAACCCAACGATGTCCAAACTAACCAGCATGCATTTCTATGCCTGGAGGAAAGGTTTAAAGACGGGACTTTATTATTTGAGAACGCAGGCTGCTGCGTCCGCGATCAAATTCACACTGAATCCCAGCAGCTCTAAACGAAGTGCCTCCGAGCCCACAGAAACCCTAAAGAAACGAAGAGTTGTCGTACCGGAGGACGGAGAGAAAATCGACATTTACGACAATAAGGTTTTGGCATGCAAGCTTGAGAAGCCAGAAGATTGCGAGGCATGTTCGAGCTAGCCCTGTATATATATGTAATAAGTCAAAATGGGAAATAATTCAGATACCTATCGAATTTGTGGGCTAACATACCCGAAGGTCGGTCAATTTTGGCGATAGAGGCCACGCTGACGGCTGCCAACAAGGTATTGAGGAGAATAAGGGCATATGTCGTTTTGCGGGCCCTGCGACTGAACAGTCTCTGATAGTGTAAGACACCCGCCGAAATATGGTAGGTTGCCACGGCGGTGAGCAACACAAGCCCCACAGCTGTTGAAATTGGATGCTGCCCCAGTGCATACGCCACGTATGAGAGATCGACCATGGACGAGTCGCCTTCCACAAAAAGTGGTGATAATCGCTCTTTAGCCACATGGAACGGAAGCAGTGTAGCCAAAATAAACCCGGAGAAACTGAGCGGAGAAAGACCAAGCATTTTGAAACTCAAAGCCGGTCTGGAGCCAAGTCCTAGCAAATAAGTGATTCCGCCTAAGCCACTGACTTCGTCGGATTCCTCCTTTTTGTGAGTCAGACTGGTCGCCTTCTTGTTCCTCTTAGCCTTGGCCTTGCCATACTTGACATAATTATCCCACTTGCGCGCAAATCGCAGAGCTATTCCACTCAGAACGTGAACAGTGACAGATCCTAGCAAGACAGTTTCAGACGCAGCAACCTGGTACACCTCTCGGCCCATTGACACCAACTGTTCTGCAAAGGCAGGTCCTGCCACCGCAGGAGCCAGAACAACGCTGGTGAGATGAACAACACTAAACAAAGTCAAAGGAAACGTGGAGAACTGCTGGAGGTAACCGAGAACACGCACTACTTTCAAGCTGAGTCGATTGGAAGAAGGCGTGGCAGGAACTCCCAAAGGAACCTGCTCAACAGGAACAGGCTGCGGGGAAATAGGGCGCAAAGAAGACATAGTAGCCAAAACACCAAAATTCGAAGTGCAAATTTCAAGTGCTGAAATTAGGTAGGTAGCTTGCTGATCTAGTCTGACTTTTTTTATATACACGGCTGAACTAGAATTTACTAGTACAATCTTACACTAAGCGATGTTGACGAGGAAGAGATAGTACATTGACCCCAGCCAAGACTCCGATGTCTTTCTATATAGCGTTTGAGAACGTGATGATAACGTAATCGGAGGTAGATCTGCCAAGTGTTGTGCAAGTAGCTTCCTACATTAAGTCCTAGCGAGACCCTTATGGTGATGGCAAACGAATCAGGTTTCGGGTATTAGTCAGTTCAACTTCAAACTCCGAGCAAATCCTCCTATGGGCAACCGGTACTACTTTACAGTTTGAGATCCTAAACACATGGCATCACCTGAACTATTATCAGCTGATGCCTATAACTATCTTAGTGGTGTCCCTTGGGTGTGCTATTTATTCACTTGCCATACTTTTTTTATATGCACCCAAGTTTTCATGCGAGATCAAACCGGAGAAAAAGTTAATCTCCTCGTCTCGAAAGATCGTGTAACATCAGATTTTAGTCGGTCTGTATGTAACTCCGTACGGAAATAAGCGACAAGAACATGAACTTTGAGCTCCGGTGAGCTATGCATAGAACCGCACCAAACGTTATAAAAGGCCTCGTTTTTGGCTAGGACTCCATTTCGAAACAACCATGTCTTCCATGATCTCCGGTCCTACTGGCTACGGCCTTATGTCTCTTACCGTTCGTGCTGATCCAATCTCGTATGAACAGGCTTTCGCTGCTATCAACAATGCAATTGCAGATGGTGTTACCTTATTGAACTCGGGAGAGTTTTACGGACCCAACGGCTTTGGCTTGGATCCAACAACCGAGAGAAAGCCATTTGAGAATCTTAAGCTGTTGCAGGCATATTTTGCTAAATACCCTGAAAATAGGTCCAAGGTCACGGTGAGCGTGAAGGGCTGCCTTGGTGATGCTGGTTTCGACTGCTCTCCAGAGGGTGTGAAGCGCAGTATCGAAAACATTGCTTCTTACTTCCCAGATAAGAAGTTTGAACTCTTTGAGCCAGCCCGCATGGACGGGAAGACTCCTATCGAAGAGGTCGTGAAGTCATGCATTCCGTACGTCGAGAGTGGAGTGATTAACGGAATCTCCCTTAGTGAAGTTAGCGCACAGACAATCCGTCGGGCTGCTGCTGTTTACCCGATCTCTGCTGTTGAGGTTGAATTCTCGCTTTGGACAACAGATATTCTCAAGAATGGAATCATGGATACTTGTAAAGAGCTGGGGATTCCAATTTTGGCCTACTCTCCGCTAGGGAGAGGTTTTTTGACCGGCACCATCAAGTCTGTGGATGACCTGCCAGAAGATGATCACCGTCGTCATTTTGACCGTTTCGCTTCCAACGAAGCCCTTGCGAGAAACATGTCAATTGTTACCATAGCGGAGGAATTTGCTGCCAAGAAGAAGTGTACTCCAGCACAATTCGCTCTTTCTTGGATCAGAAAGTTCAACGACTTCCCTGACAAATATGCAAAGATAATCCCTATCCCCTCTGCTTCGACAGCTGCTAGGAATCATGAGAACAATACTCACTTCGATATCTCTGATGAAGAATTTAAAGAGGTTAACGAGAAGCTGGCCAATATCAGTGTTTATGGATTGAGATACAACGCATGGTTGGAGCCAATGAACAATGCGTAAGTCCTAGCAACTTAATAACAGACAAATACAGAAAAGAATATGGGATAGAACTCAACGACGCTATCTTGAGGAACAATCGTTCTAGTGACTTAAGAGGCATTTTTAGGGAATACACAAACGATACAGTTTCTCGTCTGGACTCTTCTATAAATTGCCTAAAGTATTGCACTGTCTCTATGACGAGTACGTCAGTCTGGGCTGTAAACCTTGTAGTAATTCACACCGACAGCGGAGAACTGTTCTGCAAAAGCTGTGAAGTTCAACAAGAGCTTAGATCTGTTCCTTAATGGTTAAGGAAGCTAATACATCAGTAAATGTATAACATAATCAGCGATCTCTGATCTTGAGCCTTTCTTGCTCAATCTATTTTATTAGAGCTATTATCTTGCGTGGAACACCACATTGAACTGAACAGCAAGACTCTGGCCGGGCTCTACGGAAACTTGTGATGTTCTCATCGCTCTCTTTTCAGCAGACCAGCCCGACTTCCCTCCATACGAGACATAGCCTGTGGAGGCGTCGTATCCGAACTGCGCGGCTGGAACACTACCACCACATGCAAAATATCCGTCCGAGTCCAAGCCACAACTTCCCTTGGATGAGGTGAGTTCGTAGCCCCCAAAACTGGCCTCCGTCAGTCTATAGGTAGCGCAAGTTCCTGAAGCGTACCACTTTCCGTTGCTGATCAGACACCCAACTTGATTCTCCAAATTAAGATATCCAGCCATTCCCGTGGCAGTGGCGGTGCTGGTGGCCATCGTGGTCGTCGTGGCGGTGCCAACACTGGTTGTAGGAACGGCACGTTTAGGAGGGTATCTGATACCAGCAGCCGGACAGTTCGACGAGGGAAGTGCATCGATCGGCACGTATTTGCCGTTAGTTATGGAACCCTGGATGTTGTAGAAGTACCAGATTTCGTTGATGGCATGGTTTCTGTCGCATTTGAAATAGACATTTTGACCAAACTTGGAGTTCAAAGCATCTGCAATCTGCTGTTTGGTGTAAGTCTCCGATATGGACGGAGAAATCCCTGCAGCTTCAAGCCATTTATAAGTAGGCAGATCCTCAAACAGCTCGACTGCCTTCCTGTAGAAGTCTACAACCTCACGATTGGTCTCATATTCTTGGTAGCATGCTGGCTTAATAGTACTCATACAAGTTCCGTGCTTGTTGAACTCGTGGACCCAAAGATTGTTATCGTTTCCCTGGTAGTCTTTCCAGTACTCGTGCATCTTGTCGAGCAAATCAGTCTCGTTGTATGTCTTCAACACCGACTCTGCACTTGAAATCTCCAACGACCGATCACAAAACTGACTGTATGAGCCGTCGCAATTGTCTGGCCAGAGTCCGTGTAACGTGAACAAATCTTCTGGTCCTGTGGATGGGCTATAATCCCAGAACTGAGTCAACAACAACACGCCTCCGGGGTATTCAAAACAACAAGTATCCGTAATTTCAGTACTATTAGAACAGGAAAGAGGGATATCAGACGAGCAGGATTGGCCGTCGGAGCGGCTGAAAGCAGAATAGCCCGCCAAAGCCGGAAGAGCAAGTCGGCCAATATCCTTGAGGGCAATCTGCGGAGGCATTTTGTTATATAAAATCTTTTATCAACCGAGGGTGTTATCAGTAAAACTGTCAAATTTTAGCCATGTTATTTTCTTATCAACCGAGAAAAAAGTAAAAATGGCATGCATTGCAAACAATCTATTTATTCCTCTGCTGAATCCTCGTCCATTTCGCTCGCATCAATCGTATCGCTGGCCTCGCTAGCATCTCCGGTCTCAGCCTCCCGTAGAACCTTCTCACGGGCTTCCTTCACCTCCCGTTGAACAGAAACATAGGCTCCCAGAGGAGTCTGCTGCCACTCGACTTCCCGAAGGAAAAGATTGACTTCATCTCTGTTATTCGGCCCAAACTCTACTTCAGACCGAGCTTTCTCGATGTACTTAGCATTCGCGTTCAGTTTCTCGACAAGAGTTCCTAGTTGTTTCACAAGCCGCACATTCTTACTTTTCTTCATGTACCGTCTCAAGTAGATGACAGGAGGGGTGATTAACTCGGGAAATGCTATGCTTTTGCAATGCAAAACAAAGAACTCGGCCATCAGCTCCACGACCTGCTCGATGAGTCCGTCCTGGTACACCCTCGTTCCCAGATACTGCTTAGCCACCTTGATGACATAATCAAATGAGACAGCCTGGAGATGCACCTGTTTCGGCACTCTGGTTATTGCCGACGAGTTGAGCACTTCGCTAATTAACGGGAACAGTGGAATGTACACACCGGTGTTTTGCGACATTCTGATTAGGGATCTGATCAGATAGAAGCGGAGCGGGAAAAATTGTGCTGTTGGTAGTAATTTTGCTGCTCCCAAAGTAACCTGGACTAGAGGATAGATCAGCTGACGCAAGGGACTCTCTTTCTTGCTGGAGCTCTCGACTTCGGGGTTGCAGTGCACAGAGATCATTCTAGACCAGAAATCTAAAGAATGACAATACTGCCAGTTGTAGATTGCCTTGTAGCTGTCTTTGGTTGTATTATTCACACTGTTTCTAAGATGGATGGCCAGTTGACGGATATATTCAAAGCCGATCTGGAACCCGAGCGTCTGGTCGACTCCAAAGAGCTCGACAGCTGAGTTCTTCTGGAAATTTATCATTGGCATGGTATGCACATTCGTTTGTCTGCATCTTTTGATGAAACTGGAGTATGTTCTCTTGAGCACCAGTTCCAAAATAGCCTTAGGGAACTCTCTGCTCGAATTATTCAGGAACGCAAAAGCAGCGATCTGAGTATCCACTTCTTTTGTAGAGCTCCAGACGTTCACCACGGCACTTATGATCTCTTTCAGCAGCTTCCTATGCGAAACATAGTAGGGCAGTAATTCCTGGACAGACTGAAGAACCAGAGTGGCTGTTTCTGCGTTTGTGATGTCGTTCAGCAGAAGGATCAATGAACCTGCATGCGATTTTAGGAGTGTGTTGAGCTGTGCAACTTTTTTATTCGATGGAATGTTTCTCGTACCATGCGATGAGACTTTGTAAGCCACAAGTTTTTGGACACTCAACGGCAGTTGCTGCAAAGCCAAGAACATCAACTTGTGAAACACTTTCTCGTCGGTGACACTGTATTTATAAGTATCAGAGGAACCCGTATTGACAGCAGATTTAAAAGCAATGACGACGGTTTTCAGAGTCCTGATAGTTGGCTCTCCGGATCTAAGATTTGCTTCCCACTGCTTCACCATCTCTGAAGTCACTTGGATTGTGGACTCTTCCTGTACCTCTTTTTGTACCTCTTCAGGCTCCTCGTCATAATCACCCTCCTCGTCATCACTCATAGCGTCCAGAGGGTTCACAGGCTTGAAATCAAGAAGATCCTTGTCATTATCTTGCAAATATTTGTAGAATTCAGGATCGTCTTTCTCCAGATCCTTGAGATCTCGTTCATGAAGCTCAGTCTCACTTTCGCTGCTACTTTCATCTTCAACATTCTTCGCAGCTTTTCCTTTCTTTTGTTTTGGGACTTCCATCCCAGCGTCGAAAAACTCCTCCACATCCATATCCTCAAAAATCTCTTTGTCTCCCTTGTCCTCCACGGGAACCGCTCCATTTGAGCTGCTTTTCTTGTGGAGCTTATTGTACTTCTGTACTTTCTTCCGCTGGTCAATTGTATGTTTCAGGTTCTTGGCCTGAAACTTCTTGGTGGACTTCTTAACTTTGCCCATACTATGAATAAAATTTTAAATATTTCAGAAAAAAATTTAAAAAAATTTATCAGTGAAAATTATCGTCTCCATGATTTAGCACCGAAGGGAAGACAAGCATAAGTATTTAACTTAGGCGAATCCTCGTGGCTCTTTTCTTGAACTTGGATAGACTGAGACTCTTGCTGATGAAAAGCGTTACTGCTGGAGACGCTCAACCTAGTAATTCGTTAGATCATCTATCAAAAGTGTTACACAGCCCGAGATTGAATTCATAATGGTAGCTCCATTAAACTCATATCGAGCATTTTTTGATACTCGCCCTTAGTTTCCAAAGATGTCTGATACCGATCTTGGCAACAAAAGGAAAGCCACCGTCTGCCACCGTCTACGAAAGAGTCAATCAAAAATTTGACTGCTCTGATTCTCCCATTATTGGTCCTTGTAATACATATTTCGTCTATAGGTCATTTTCTAGAAAACATCCGCCATCTTCAATCTTGGCGCGATGTTCATCGATATCAACTCCTGGAAAAGCAGTTTAGCTGCATATGGAATTGTCATCTTCACCACTCCCTCGCTCGTCTTACACGATGGACACCAGCCGTTGTAACCCATAAGACCACAAGAGCTGCAAACATCCACATCGAAAGCGTCTGAACTCAACATCAGACGCTCTAGAAGTAGCTGCGAAGCTCCATAAGCAATTACACAGTCTCTCTCCATCTCTCCGAGTCTCAGTCCTCCGTCTCTCGAACGACCTTCAGTTGGCTGTCTCGTCAAAACAGCCCGCGGACCCCTGGCACGAGCATGCATTTTGTCCACCACCATATGCTTCAGCTTCTGGTAGTAAATAGGTCCGAAAAATATGTAAGCCTGTAATGCCTCACCGGTGATTCCACTGTAAAGCATATCCTTTCCACTGTAATTGAATCCCTTGTCGATGAGGATTTGAGACATGTCTTCCAGCTTGGAACCTCCAAAACACGTTCCATACTGCAGTGTTCCATCCAGAACACCAGCCTTTCCAGCTACTAATTCCAGCATCTTTCCGACCGTCATTCTCGAAGGGAAACCATGAGGATTCATGATGATGTCGGGGCAGATACCATCATCGTTAAACGGCATATCTTCTTGCTGGACAATAATACCACAGACACCTTTCTGGCCGTGACGCGACGAGAATTTATCACCCAGCTCAGGCCGTCTAGTTTGTCTCATAAGAACCTTGATCAGTGCCTGGTCATTATCGCTCACAGACATCATCACTTGGTCGACATAACTCGAAACCGGTGCTCGATAAGTAACAGGTGTTTCTCTATGCTGTTGCTGCTGATTAATTGTTGGCTGGCCACCAACAACACTCTCAGTAGCATTAGTAGGCACACATTTGTTGATGTAGGTTTGGCCGCTCTTGACTTCTACACCAACTTCCGCAAGACCATCAGGACCTAAAGCTTCGTGCTGGAAAATCGGTTTCCCATCATCCTTCACTTTCATTCCGGCCAAGATATCCTTGGAATGGTTGGGATACCGTTTCAACACTGCGGTCGTTTTACGGAGCATCTGACACCGTCCATAACCACGGTCAATCGAGGCCTTGTTGAGCACCAAAGCATCCTCAATATCGTAACCTGAGTACGACATCACGGCCACCGTTGCGTTCTGGCCGGCAGGCAGTTTGTCGTACTCGATGAGCTCGATAGTCTTTGTTTTCACCATCGGCTGTTGAGGATAGCACAGCAGATAGAGCAAAGTATCAATCCGACGAAACTGGTTGTACGAAATGGCTCCAATCGCCTGCTTACCCATGGCACATTGGTAAGTGTTTCTAGGTGACTGGTTGTGGTGCGGATATGGAATCAAACCAGCAACAGCTCCAAGCACAGTAAATGGCTCGATCTCCAAGTGCGTAATCGCAGGCGAAATGTCCTTTTCGTACAACGCAATGAAAGAGTCATTTTCTTCGTTGACGTCCAAATACTCCACTAGCCCATTTTTAAGGAAGTCGTCAAACTCCCATTCGCCGTCACGCAGCTTGCGCAAATGATCAGCTGTAACTTTTGATTTTCCATCTTGAATTATTATCAAAGGCCGACAAATTCTTCCTCCGTCCGCAGCAATTTGCACCGCAGAGTGATGAACGTTGATGAATATCGAAACAAAACTGGAAATCTTGCCGGTCCTCCTAACTTGTCTGAATTTCGACACAAATGCACCTGGGAACCGAGTCGTTCCAATCATGGTACCATTCAAATACACTCCAAAAGTTCCGTCGGTGTGTAATGTCGTGCTGTCTGCAATAGCTATATCTTCTGCTCCCAAAATATAGCAGAGTTTCTTGATAGGATCTTCTTCATCGTCGGTAGTGATATGGGTCATGAGAGCCAGATTTTTCACCAGTCCACAAGCTTCTCCTTCTGGAGTATCTGAGGTGCACAACATACCAAACTGAGACGGTTGCAGTGCACGCGGGCCCGACACCTTTCTGGATTTCTCAAATTGCGACGATATTCTCGTCATCATACCCAACGCAGAAATATATGACAAACGACTTAACACATGGGTCACACCTGCCCTTTCCATCTTGAATCTCTTCAAAGACCAATTTCCGGTCGATATTGCTCTGTTCAGACCGGTGGTAATGTTGTTAGAGTGAATGTTGATATGCAACAGAGCATCAAACTCAGAAACCCTACTTGGCTTTTTAAGGATCTTATCCAAGTTGGCCTTGAAATCGTTGTTGAACTTCTTGAATAGATCCTCAAACAGTAACGACATCAACTGACCAGCCAATTCCAGCCGCTTATTACCGACATAGTCTCTGTCGTCCACTAACTTCGGGTTATGCATCGCCATTATGACTCTGCGTGTCATGATTGCAATGTACAGTGCCTTCTCCTTAAAATCCAGGTTCTCAACAGTAATGTGTGCAATTACAGTAGTTGCAATGGCTTCGATACCCTCTTGCAATATGCTCAACTTCGGAGCATTTAGTCTTCTGATAGTCTTGACTTTGCGACCAATGTACTCCAGCGCCTCCCTTTGCGAGTAAACTCCAAGCTTGGCAGCCTCCTCGAAATTTACAGCAAACAGATCCTGATAGACTGAATCATTACCGCAAACGAGCTGCAAGATCTCCAAATCAGAAACTACTCCTGCGGCTTTTAATACAATCACGATCGGGATTTCTTCACTGATGGAGTTGTGTTTCAAATAGATCTTGTCGTTCTTAGTGACGACGTACGTTTTAGATTTTCTTTCGTGGGTCGATGAAGTCACCGACGCTTGAACAATGTTTTTCTTCTCGTCTGCTTCCACGATGATTCTGTTCTTGCTCAACTGCTCTTGAACCAAAATCACTTTCTCCGTACCATTGACAATAAAGTATCCTCCCGGATCCAATGGGCATTCGTTGAGATATGCCATCTCAGCCTCATTACGGCCATTGAGGATACACTTATTGGATCGTAGCATGATGGGCATCCGCCCAATCTCCAGATCTCTATGAATGATGATCTTCCGGCCACGTGTATACTCAACGTCAACATAAATGGGAGCACTGTAGGTAAGGTCTCGAAGTCTGCACTCGTGTGGTGGTAATAAAACGTCTGTCTGAGTT
Source organism: Ogataea minuta (assembly GCA_003706195.2). Taxonomy (NCBI): domain Eukaryota; kingdom Fungi; phylum Ascomycota; class Pichiomycetes; order Pichiales; family Pichiaceae; genus Ogataea; species Ogataea minuta. The sequence continues at coordinate 755,910 of PPKR02000006.1, forward strand.
GGATCAGATCCACTTTTGTATCCGACTCTAATGTCTAGATATTTCAGATAAAACTCCGGATCCACGTCACTGAGCACTTTCTCATTAGCCTGGATGATCTTTTTCAGGTCTGTATCCACAAAGAAGTTAAATGAATCGAGATGTTGTTTGACTAGCCCCTTCACTTTCAAGAACGCCGGCAACAGGTTCCACTTATCTTCAGCAGTATTGATTGGGTCTGTCAATGCCTTTCCCTTGAACTCCGGCTCAAGCAGCTCCTCAAACGACATGATGAAGTATACTGTGCTCAGATGTTCACTAGGGAAAATGCTTGATCTTAATGAAAAAAAAATTTGATATTTATCTGCACGACCACAAACTAGGATCATGTCAGACTCGCCCGCCAATTCTGGGCAGTCTGAGCTTTTCAAATCAACTATCAATGAGTATTTGGATAATCTGCCTGAGTCTGTTCATTTGCAACTATACAAATCTCCGGAGACGTGTTTAGCAGTGTTCAGGTTGCTGCCCTCGCTAGCCAAGTTTTACATTATGAGCATGTTGTTCCAAGACACAGCCATCCCACACAACGACCTAAATCGATGGATCAAGTCTAATTCCTTTAACGGTTCTCGGAACTTGAGCAAAATCTATCAGAACGACTCGCTGAAACGACTGAAGGCTCTAAATTTGCTCAAAGAAACTAGACGTATATTTACTCATCCACAGACGGGTCAGACCACGCAGCTACCGTTTGTCTCGCTTAATCCCACATTTAAGCAGAGTTTTCGAAACGCATTGACGGGAAGCAGGGAGGCCGAGGAGGTCATTGACGACAATAATCTATTTGAAAGCATCGAAACCATTTCCGTGGAATTCCTGGACAAGTACTGTCTGACGAAGTGGGAAAGCATTCTGCATTTCATGGTTGGATCGGAAACTAAAGAGCTTCCAAGCATAGGTGTGTTGACTTTGCTCAGATACAGTGGACTGATGGAATTGCCTTCAGACAGGAAGCAGCGAGAAGACATGGGTGACGATTATGAATATCACCCGAACTTGCATGCCAATACTTCCTTACAGGCCCTCCGGAATCTGCTGATCACACAAAACGGGTTTCAATTTCTCTTGCAGGACCTTAATGCGCAAATCTGGCGACTCTTACTACAATATCTCAAGATGTCTGAGAAATTGATGATGAATCCAGTGGAAGTTCTTAACTTCGTGTTCATGCTCGGCTCGCTCGAACTTGGTCATGGCTATCCCACGGACCAGCTCAGCGATACGCAGCTCATCATGCTCGACGACATGACTGATTACGGGCTAATCTATTCTCCATCGAAAGAGGACAAAAAGATCTTCTATCCGACGAGGCTGGCTACGACATTGACCTCAGAGCACAGTAGCTTCAAGAGTGCAGCCACAGTTATGGACCGGCAGATTGCACACTCTAAAAACAATACTACGCAGGGCTCTGTTGTGGTAGAAACGAATTTTAAAGTTTACTGCTACACTACGTCGCCGCTCCAGATCGCCATTTTGAACCTATTCATTCACATGAAAGCCCGTTTCTCCAACATGGTGACGGGCTCGCTTACCAGAGAGTCCGTGCGTCGCGCATTGGTCAACGGAATCACTGCAGAACAGATCATTAGTTATTTGGAGAGCCACGCCCATCCGTGGATGATCAAGCAGGCAGAAGACAAGCTAACGCGCAAGGCGGAGCTCGAAAGCTCAGCAGGGAACCCGGCTGGAAACAACCAGCTGGAGCTTGAAGTCCTCCCCCCAACAGTGGTAGACCAAATTAAGCTTTGGCAGCTGGAACTCGATAGACTTCAGACATTCAAAGGCTACTTGTACAAAGACTTTTCTACAGACTTGGAGTTCGAAAAATTGCTCAGCTACGGTGACGAAATTGGTGTTATTGTCTGGAGAGACAGACAGAGAAAACGATTCTTTGTCACTCAAGATGGCAATGGCCAGCTACTTGACTACGCAAATAGGATAATCCGAGGGGGTACCTGAACAATGACATTCTATTACTGCACATCAGCTTCAATTCTTCTCTTTCTCCTCTTCCTCCACATCGGTGTCGGTGTCTATGTCCGTCCAATCAACCTCCTCCTCTTCCTCCTCCTCGGACTCATCATCAGAGCTGCTATATTCGGACTCAATCTTCCGCACGGTCTCCCCACGCATCTGTGCAAGAGCTCCGGCGAGCGAATCTTCAGTAGGATCTTCAATCTCATACAGGTCTTTTTCGATGACATCCATGGGCTTGTCTTCTACCTCCATCACCAGAGGAATGTCGAGGTCAGAGCCAAAGTAAACTAAATGTCTCAGGACCAGTCTGAACTGGAACTTTCCAACTTCCTTTGGTGTTGGTGAAGCTAGTGGGAACTTGAAGGTGGATACCACAGCCTGTGATTCCATGTATTGCTCCTGACTGAGTTTCAAATTAGATAAATCGACTCTCGACACGAATTGTGGGCTATCGCCAAGCTTTCCATCTCTTTGGATCACCAAGAAGGCGACCCAGCCATTATTCCCCTTGAGATAATCTTGGTCCGGGAAGTATGGAGGAATAGCGGCGAGTTTGATCGCTGGCTGATCCTCGACTATCTTCATTGGGTTTCTGAGATCCTCAAGTGTTTCTCTTTCGGCTAGCTGTGTTTCCTGCACTTCTTTGGAAAGATTTGTAATTTCTGGCTTCGATTTCTGGGCTGGAGACTTAATCAAAAATTTCAAGTTGATATGAACAGTAGAATTAGGTGGAATAAACGATTCACCAGTGACTTTAAAACCGCATTCCAGTGGCTCAATTAATGGCACCTGAGCCGCAAGTCTCAAGATCTCCTCTGTGTTCGTCGAGTTGAGAAATTTTGCTGGCTCGAGTGTTGGTTTCTTCAAGAGCTTTCCCAAAGTGTAAATTGGCTGCTTGGTGTCCAGATCAGCTAGCGAAACGCCTGGTAATTGTAGAATCTGTCTGTACCTGTAAACTTTGGCATCGGTCTCAATGTTGAGTGCCTGAATGATGCACCTATGAGCGTCGACTAGCTTCAAGCACAAATCTGTGTTTCTGAAGTTCGAGGCAATATCAATGAATCCAACAATGAGCTTTGGAGCAACGGCCACTATTTCGAGCTTGAGAGACTCATCGTGAGCGTCTAACTTTTCTCTATTTAGATGAGCCATCAGCAAAGACTGCACTTTTGCAGGAGTCAGCCGGCTGTTAATCGATTTGAATTCGGTGGCTGCACTTAAGTAACCCAGAATAGTGTCAATCTGATACAATTTAGCAGGGTTGTAGTTGATCAGAATGTCAAGAAAATGAGCAGCTGTATCAACATGGAGACCCTGTTTAGTGTAGGATCTCACACCATTCCACCAGAAGCCGACCACAACAGGCAAAATGATGGCAATAAGCAGAACGTAAGTGACCACTAGCAATGGCGATGAACGGCCTTCAACGAGGAACTTGGGTAGTGCAATACCGTGTTTTATATCTCCTGGTCCGTCTGGATTGCCGTACTTGAGGAAGTTCTCTCTCACCGCGTCATCTGTCAAAGCCTTATAGGCCTTGTTTATGAGGACATAAGCAGAGTCGACCTCGTCAATCTCCTTCTGGCTCATCAACGAGGTGTCAACCTTGTCCGGGTGGAACTTAAGCGACAGCTTTCTGTATGCGGCCTTGATTGCCTTCTCAGGTGCTGATTCGTCGATCTGGAGAATTTTCCACGGATCAAAGCTGGTTTCGCCAACAACAACTTCGATGTAGGCTATTTGGTACATGAGGGCAGCCACAAGGGCCCATCCAAAAGCAATGAGCGCGAACTTCCGTGAAAACAAGTTTTTGGCGCGCTTTTTCGTGCCGTACTGCTTCTGCGCGGCCTCGTTGTAGGGCTTAAACCATGTCACGGGGCGGAGTTCGTCCAACGACTGTTGGACCTGATGCAAATTGTCACTCACGAGCGACCATGTCGCTGGCACTAGCGGCACGAGCAGCCCTGTGAGAGCGAAATACGGCCAGGTTTCTGAATTCTCGTCGTAATCGTATCTTGATTGCGACATTACAAGAATAAGAATAGCGAAAATATTTAGAAAACGGGAAATTAATGAGGGAAACGATGAGCTCTGAAACGAGCAAATACGCGTAAGTGCGGGTTGAACAGCACATTTGACGTCAGTCAGCATCAGCTGGTGCTACTCGTACGTGCTGGTTAGTCATAGTAGTTGTGGTTTGAGGCTAGTTTTACTCTTCCAAGGTCCCATACTACTCGTAGCATACTTAGTATTTTGTGATTTAACATGATCTAATTGTGACTTAAGTACAGCACTTGAAAAACGTGTAGCCATCAGAACGTACTTTGCTCTCCGATTGGTGTCTCTCTCATTTCACAAGCACCTCCGCACCTCCCATGTTGACATCCTCGATCTCCAACTCCTCCAAAGGAGAGTATCTGAATCTAGGGGAGAGGAAATTCCTGCTCTCAAAGGGAATAGGAGCTGTATTACTGCTACCTCCGCTGGCTGCCTTAGTTGGCATCACGGCGTCTGGGGCACATGGATGTGGCATAGCAGGCCCGGCATTTTCTTTGGTTAGTCAAAAGCGAAAGGCTTACTTACTTGTAAACACATGTGGACCACCCACAAACTTGATACTCTGCACATATTTGGCAAACGTCGCAATACTAGCTCTCATTTTCGAAGACTATGCTAAGATGCAATGTTAATAATTAGTGTACCGAAATCGAGTCCGAGTCGAAACGACGATCGACGGGTCTTCGTGGAAGCACAAAGTCGTGAATATTTTTTAACTTTTGCCACTCAAAAAACCAATAATGAACCACGATCCGTTCCACTGGGGTAAGCCATTGGATGCCGTTTACGGCCCATACAATACGAAAATTGCGCAGGCTCACAACCAGCGTCCGGTCGATGTGAAGACAAGTGCAGATTTCCCAACAATGCACACTCAACAGCCAATGATCACCGGAACATCTGTGGTCGCGGTGCGGTACAACGACGGAGTTGTCATGGCAGCGGATAATATGGGTGCCTATGGGTCGTTGATGAAGCTGGATGACGTCGAGCGGCTGATAAAGGTCGGTTCTGACACTATTGTGGGCATTTCTGGAGATATCAGTGATATGCAACAGTTGGAAAGAATGTTGGACGATCTGGCCGTCAAAGACTCGTACGACATGGAGGTGCCGAATCTGAAGGCTAATTATGTGCATGAATATTTGACCAGAGTGCTCTACAACCGCAGAACCAAGATGGATCCGCTTTGGAACGCGTGTATTGTTGCTGGTTTCGACGACAAGGGCGAGATTTTCATGAAATATGTCGATCTGCTGGGAGTTGCGTATGCATCGCCTTCTCTTGCTACCGGATTTGGAGCACATTTGGCTGTCCCTTTGCTTAGACAGAAGGCAGATACGGAAGCAGATGTCCAGAAATTGACCAAAGACGAAGCCGTGAAACTGATACAAGATTGTATGAAGGTGCTTTTCTACAGAGATGCGAGATCGCTTGATAAATACTCCATGGTGGTGGTGGAGAAGTCGACAAAGAATATCGAATTCCACAAAGATGTGAGATGCGAGGGAATGAAATGGGAGTTTGCCAAAGATATATCTGGTTACGGCCTTCCACAGTTGTGATTATGATAGTAGTCTATACAATATAACTTACTCCAGGCATGCAAATGGAGAAGTTGATTTGCAAATTGTACTTGCTGTTCATTGCATTAAGGACGTCTAATATTTTTTTGCGCGGGTCTCCCAAGTCGTCAAACGTCTCTTTTACGTGAATGATTAAGACATTGAGCCCCTTCAGTGGCTGTGGGCCTACCTCCTCATAGTTCAGGATCGTGCGCTGGGAAATCTTGTCAATGCATATTTTTCGCAATTGTAAGAACTCAGCTATTAGATTGGATGGAGTCATGTGTCCAAACAGCGGCTGACCAGGTTCCTTGTCCACGGTCGAGCATTCTATCACAACTGCCTTGAGCGTTTTGGAGACTATGTCACCCGCTATCTGGTTCCATAATTTTTGGTTATAGTTAGAGTCGGACGACTGGTCGCTTTCCACGTCGCCGAAAATTAGAATTTTGGTATTATTTTGTGTCTCTGTGAAGAGGAACGCCGAGCTCTTGTAGGCATGGTCGACTTTGCTTACAAAGCCGTGGCTGACTTGAAACGTTTGCACTTGTAGCAAGCTGGCTATATTTATGCTATTTTCGGTGCAAGGATTTAACGATTCGAACTTGACGAGTTTACCACCTTCGAAGCTGGTTAGATCAGGCCAAACTTTGCCATTGAAAACGTGCTGTGCTAATGTATCGAGGGTGTCTGGCGTCCCATAAATAGTTGTTTGTTTCGTAAAGGATGGCGAGTTCATGACGAGACCGGCAATATGGTCCAAATGCGGATGTGTAACTATGTAGCAGGAAACGTTCCCTAGCAGCTCTTTGGCAAGTTGTAAGCTTGAAATGTGTTTATTTGAGCTCAGGAACTGCGAGCCAAATGGTCTCTCTGTCATTAGGCAGGAATTGTTCGTGTAATAGTCGAAACTTTCTGAGTCTTCATATAATTGTGTCAAACTAGAACTGACGTTATTTGTGCTATCCTTGCAATCTGAGATAATATCGGCAAGCGCTGTCAAACCTACGCCGGCGTCCACTGCTAGCAAACAGTCTAACTTAGCTTCGAGAAGCTGCTCGAAGGAAACGTAAGCCGGCTTAAGGAGAAAACCGCATGTCCTGCCGTCAACTGGGCCCCCAGAGCATCCCAGGACGATAAACTCGAAAGAATTGGTTTTTTGAACCTCAGACATCCTCTAATGATTACAGCTTTCTTGAAGATTTGTTTTCTGCTGGATTCGAGCCTCCAACCCGAGGCCGTTAATACGCACTTAATAGTTTTTTTCTTATACACTTTAGTTTGGCAGCTTCGTTTGCTGCATAGAACTGCCGCGATGTGGAACATTTTTACCGTAGAAGAACTAATATGCAGCACGTTTTACCCGATTTCAGTTACTACATGTTATAAAAAGAGATAAATAAACCTATTGTATTCGGTAATTTCGCACGGCAACGCAGTTGCTATCTCGTCAACGGAGCGTACGGCATATTTAAAAATTCGTCTTAATAAATTCCTGCACAAGAGTCATAGCTGCTTCAGCTGCTCCCTCTTTGGAAGTAGCTGCCAAAGCATGCGATCCTCCATCAATGACGGTGCTTAGAGGAGACCAATATTTCTTGTCGGTAGCAGCTTTAAACTTGTCCAACAACGCAGCCTTGTCCACAAATTCGGGAACAAACTCGTCTGCTCCGCTGTACAGGAGCAAAATCGGTTTGTTAACCCGACCAAAAGTCATTTTCATGTCGTCTGCATCCAAATAGCTGGAGAAAAAGTCGTCGTCTCCACGTTTGGAAGCCAACGAGTGCCATCTGTATGCGTTGATTGGAGTATCGAAAAAGAGGGTGCAGTATTCATACGGCATGAATTCCTTTTCACAGCCTTGGTCGATCATCTTTTTGGCCTTTTCAACGCTGATGTCCACCTTCTTCTCACTGGTCATGTGAACCATTGCCTCTCTGTCAGATGCAGACGCTTGCATGATGCCGAAATCAATTTCCATTTCTGGTGTTTTCTGCAATTTTGCAAGATAATACATGGTGTCCTGACACCCGGTAGAATGGCCCATCAGACCTACTCTCTTGCGATTGCCGGCTGGCGAGACAGGCGATCTCAAATAAGCCACCAGTTTCGAAATCTCGCTTGCGTCACGCGAAAGGGAACCAGATCCGAACCCAACGTACGAGCTTGAAATCTGAATCTGCACCAAGGACCAGTTGATGGCAGCCAATTTTTGTGCCAACAGTGGTAGGTACGGCACAGTAAGAAAACCGTCTCCAAGACCGCCAACGAAAACAACCACATTCTCAGAATGCATATTGCCAAACTCGAAGGCCGTCAAGCGCGGCGAATACTCAAATAGACGACCATCCACAAGACTCATTGATAAAAGCTGATTACCTTATTGCACTATTTTTTTTCAACATTTAAGTAGTCAGTGGCAGCCATGCATATTTCTATATATTCTCCTTTCCAGCCAATTCGTACGCTCTTTTCTCAATTGCCTTGAACATTAAGTTTGCCACTTTGGTTGCGAACAGCGAACTGATCTGGTTGTAAAGCTCGTTCTTGAACTCGTACCGTAAGCTTAGCACAGCCTTGCAGTGTAAGTCGTCAAGGCTGTGCACACTCCATTCGGTGCGCAGGAATTTGAAAAGAGAGTGAGTGATTGACTGAGCAACTATCAGGTTCGGCACTTTGCATTCGAGGTCACACGTGAACACCTCGTCAAACTGCTGGAAACCGACACGAAGTCCTGCTGTTTTCGGCTGATTCGCCTCATCTCGTGCGCTCACAAATGACTCTGTACAGTAGGGTATAAACTCGTGGTACTTATCTACCTGCGAAATGATTTGATACAGCAGCAGCTGCGGATGGTTGAATTTCTTCTGTAGTGTGTATGCCTGCTCCGACGGTCCCACCAGCCTGGAAAAATGGAACGAACGCACTCTGACGTGGGATTTAAGCATGGTGAAAAATTGGTCGATCGACGAACCAAACTTTTTATTGCGACGATCAACCAAATTACTCCTTTAATCTGATGAACAATCCATTTCAACTTGCCATTGGCCGTCTTGCCGCGGTGTCCGGGCTCGACGAGGGTTCGTGCAAGATTCTAACCTGTCTTGCCCTGTCGTTTCCGCTCAGCGCAATCTTCAAGCGGATTCCCGATCAGAAAGTGCAAACAAAGAATTACTACATTGTGGCCGTCAGTGCCGTCTATATTTTCCTAATCTTGGAAATATGGTCCGGCTTCTTTGTTCTGTTGTTCAACGCGCTGTTCACCTTCATTATCACCAAATACTATAAATCCAAATTGATGCCATGGGTGAATCTGATCTCCTTGATGTTATTTCTATGCGCCAACCATCTCAAGGCTCAGTTTTTCTCATCAAACTATGATCCTTCCGTCATTGATATCACGGGAGCCCAAATGGTGCTCGTCATGAAACTGAGCTCGTTTGGATGGTCCATCAGCGATGGCCAGATGTACCACAAGAATCTCGACATGTTCAACCAATTGAACACTTACCAGCGCTCTAGAGCCATTCTTAAACATCCTCCGCTGATTTACTTTCTTGGATACGTGTTTTTTTACGGTTCGCTTGTGACTGGACCCTCTTTTGACTATGCCGACTACGAGAAGTTCATCTTGACAGATATATTCGATGATGTGCCGCTAAACAAGCGACCAGGGCGGTCCAAGAAAAGAAGAATCCCACGCAGCGGCCGTGTGGCATTGCGTGGAGTGGCCAAGGGTGTTGCTTGGGCTGTTCTTTGGATTTATATCCGTCCGATAATTACACTGAGTTACGCAACGTCTTCAGAGTTTCAAACGAGATCGTTCATTTATAAGGTAGGTTTTCTGTGGATACTGGGAATGGTGCACCGAATGAAGTATTACACCGTTTGGTCAATCAGCGAAGCAAGTTGTATAGTTGCAGGTCTCGGATATAATGGTTATGATGCAGCCAAGGACAAAATGTATTGGAACAGAGTGCAGAATATCGACCCTTACGCTTTCGAATTTGGTCAGAACGTTCACGATTGTCTAGAAGCCTGGAACATGAACACCAACAAGTGGCTCAAGAACTATATCTATCTTAGAACGTGCAAGACAGATCCAAAGACCGGAAAGCTTAAGCCAGGCATGCTTCCAACTTTCCTGACATTCTTGACATCAGCTTTCTGGCATGGCACAAAGCCCGGCTACTACATGAGCTTCGTTATTGGAGCCTTCATGCAGACGGTGGGCAAGATATTCCGCAGAAACTTCCGGCCGTTGTTTTGCTCTAAGGACGGCTCGAATGTGTCCAGGTATAAGTTTATCTACGACGTGGTGTGCTGGGTCGTCACTCAGGCGGCATTTGGGTACGCATGTCAGCCGTTTGTGATCCTGGAGTTGGTTCCATCGTTCAATCTATGGAAAACATGCTATTTTTGGGTACATCTCGGCTGCATGGCAACGCTAGTGCTTTTCGATATTCCAGTTGGTAAGAAGTTCGCCCAATTCATACAGAACTATCATCTGCAACCAGTGCACTCGTTGAAGCCCCAAAAAAGTGAGACGTCGCTCGCTAAGCTCAAAGAGCATCTTGATTCAGCCACCGATCTCCATGATATGGTGAAAAAACTGCCGCAGTTTGATAATCAGGAGGAGCTCAAGATCGAGAATGTCATGGTGCCCGATATCGAAGAAATCAAGAACAACTACGACAAGCTCGTGAACGAGTTCGACGATTGGATCCAAGTCAACGAGGGTGTCGCGGTTGATGAAGAGGAAATTGAGCAAGTCAAGTCTGCTTTGGCAAGCTTGGGAACAGACATGCGCTCGTATTTGGAGAAAAACAAGGCAGACTGAATCTCAATCATCGTCCGACTCGTCGAAAAGATCAATTTCAGCCATAATAGCGGCTGCATCTTTCTTTTCTGGACTGGCTGAGCTCTTGAAACTGTTACGTCTCTCAGGAACAAATTCGTACTCCTCTTCCTCCTCGACTTTCTCAGTCTGCGTTTCTGGAACTGCCTCAGGCATTTCAACGTCTGCTTTTTCTTGCGCCTCGCCGTTCTCACAACAGATGATTCTCTCTGGCATCAGTGATGCAGTCGCCAGCATTCCCCTTCTCATATTATCATCCCCGGGCCAGATGAAATTATTCGGCAAGAGAAACCCATCGAATGTGCGCGGGATCTTGGAGAACTTTGAGAGCTTCATCGCGTATGCTAATAGCTCCTTGATGGCATCAAGATTAGGCTGGCTCACCTTTTCAGGGTGTTCCAATTGCAGTTGTTCGTTAGTTGTTAGCTTAGGTAGTTCGTTCAGCTCTTTTCGGCAATCGATTAACGTTGTCAGGATCTCTTTAATATTATCATTCAATCGCGTATTTTCTTTACTTTGCTCGAATAGCTGACTTCTTTTCAGATCGTGAAGTCGTTCTAGTTGTCTCAACTCCTCGTCAATTGTGTCCATTGTAGTTACAAGTTTAGCTGCCAAGTCGACATTTGGCTCATATTGCTGTATGGAATTCGTTAGTTCCTTCAAGTATGTCTCGAACTGCTCTACCTGCTGGTAGATATATGTGTTCTCGTTGGCATACGACGTCATGTCGAGATGTATTTATTTTCCAGAAATATTTGACCGGTCGATCGACGTATCGCAAATACAAAACAATTAAATACTCCAGCACTTTTGTTTCGCCTAGCATGTCAGACAGCATTTTCGGGGCCTCAGACCCCCTCGCCGATGAGGATCCGTGGGCATTGCCTACAACAAGGGGCAATCACAACCTTCAATCTTCAGTTCTGGAAGACAACAATTGGAGCTCGTACAACTCTAACGACATTCTTGCAAATAACTTTAATTCCATGACGATCAACAAACCAACATCAGTCCTGGAGGAGGCGCCTGTGGATCCAGTGCTTGCCGTCACAGATCCACTGATCAATCAGGAAGTGGGCCAGGATTATAATTCGGAGGAGAACGATATGAGGCAAAACTCTGTCTGGTCGGAAGAATTGATGTCCTCGTTCAACCCATTAGGCTATCACAATACCGAAGATAAGACGATAATACGCGTCAAAGAGATTCCAGAGAAGGAGGGTTTGGTATTCAAACACATAAACTATCTCATTAGCCATAACCTTAAATTCCCGAGCGAATACTATCAAAACGCAAAGAGTAGCGGATCGGAGACAAAAATCATTAGGAGATACAGCGACTTTGCTTGGCTACTGGAGGTGCTCTGGAGAAAGTATCCATATAGACTAATTCCCGAGCTGCCTCCCAAAAAGCTGTGTGAGTATCACGTTGATATTATCAGACATACTAACAAAAATATCTAGTAGCATCCTCCACAGATTCAATTTTCCTGCAAAAAAGAAGAAGAGGTTTACAGAGATTTCTGTACCAACTGAGTAAGCATCCGATTCTTTCTAAGGAGAATTTGGTGATTATGTTTCTTACAGTTCCGAACGACTTCTCTAATTGGAAAAAATTTGCCAATATCGAGCTGAATGATGAATTTGAAGGAGTTCGCGTCACGCTTCCAAAGCGGTTCAGGATTAATCTGGATCAAGTGCTTAAAGGTTTAAAAGATCACGATCCTGATTTGGAAGAACAGGTTGATTACAACGTTAACAACGATAGCGTCATTAACGAAATTACTCAAATTTGGAACGAAAGCCCTCTAGACCACACGAAGTTGGATTTCATGGAAAATCTGCAGATGGTGAATGGTAGTTTGACGAGATTCGCCGACATTTGGGCCAAATTATGCATTTTGGTAGAGCGCATCGAGAAAAGAGAGATGGCTCTATCTCTGGACAACCAGCGGTTCTCAATATACTTGGGTCAATTTGTAGATCACAGCAGCAACTTCTATGGCATAGAGAATTTGGTAGGGTCTGAGCACCAAGCTGATGACTCGCAGAATCTGTCAATTATCAACACCATCCTGAAACAAGTGATCAAATATTTTACTAATACTAAACAGTTGAAAGACGACGAACTCATTAGCCTAAGTTCAGACACGTTGGAAAACTTTAAAAAGCTACAGGACTATTTGGCCTCTCTGCACTTTTTGATCGAGCGAATGGTGAACTTCAAAAACATTTCCGAAAAACAGGTCCATGTTCTTCTGAACCGCATAACCAAAACGAACGAGCGATTGTTTCAAATCAAAATCAAGTCAGATATTAGGGGTTCGGAAGTGGACAAGTTAGTTTCCTTACTAACAGAGTCGTCACAACAGCTGAATCTCCTGCTCACTCGCATCATTCTTGTTAAATCAGCCTTCTTGAACGAATTCAGACTTTTCCAAAAGACTAAATATCTAGTGTCTGAAACTTTCCAAGACTGGTTTGTAGAAAGAGTCAAGTATGGTGAATTGCAACAGGACGCTCTACAACGTGTTTTTAACGATCTACAAGACATGCCATTGAAATGATCGCATATTAGTCTATTTCTTACATCATTCTATGCATTGCGCTATGCTATCTTCTTGGAGGCGTTCGTGAATCCAGAACCTTTAACAGTTGCATACATGGAGCTTTCCATTTCGTCGCTCTGCTTGAAATAAAATTCCGTGCCAAATATCGTTTTTATGTCTCTGAGAAGCATTACGAGATTTGCATCTAGTTGCTTCTTGTTCACCAACAGGCGACCAATATCTTCCCTTCCAATGACCATATAAATGAGAGCTAGGTTGAGCTGGTTGCGTCCCAAACACCCACTCTCCTCAATGCATTCCAATAAGCGGAATGCCACGCGCTCGCCCACGTCCTCAGGAGTTTCTCCACCCACTCCAATGTCCTCAACAATGTATCTAAAGGACGTCTTTTTCGATTCTGTGAATAGCGTGAGACCGAAACCTGGCGATTTTCCTGCCATCTCACCTCTGCAGACATCGGTGGTAATATTGACCTCACATCCAGTGGCTTTGAGTACGGATCTAGCAGAATCGACCAATCTGTTGGCCACAGATGGCGAAACTCTGGTACAGTATGCGACGCCTCGGATAGCGGAGATTTTCTGATAGTCTAAAACATGAATTGTGAGCGGTTGCAAAATAAGCGAATTGACAATTAAATGGACCTCACCTCCTCCCAATGGTGGAGATCCTCGTTTGAGGGTGTGTAACTCTACTTCCCGCACACCGAATTTCTCCATCACTGGAATAAGTCCCCATTTGATGAATTCCAATCCAGCGTCATCCTTGGAGGCGGTGTGTCCTTTGAAGACAATAGAGAATTTGTTCTTGGAGAATGGAGCAAGATACAACATTGCCTCGATAAAATATCCACAAGGCTTGCTTTCTGGGCATTGATGGGTAAGGTTTCCGCCGATGATGAGACCAGGTCTGTACACGACGGTAGTACCTGTATACGAGATCTCAATAACGGAGCCGTTTGTGACGTTTTCTAGCAGTCTGAGGAATGAGATTTCATAGTCTTTGAGACCAGGGTTCAGGTCTTCAGACCGGATTTTTTCGACTTTGATAGACTTACCACCCAGAGTCGCAAGAATCAGCCGCTCCCTGAAGTTCTCATGGCCCTGAAATGTGACTAGCTTGGATCGTGATGACATGAATGAATGTAAATTTGAAAATTAATTTTTTTGTACACAGCCAGAAAAAACCGGTTAGCCCTAGCTTAACAGCTTACCCTACCTACGGAGTAAACAAATTGCCACAAGAATTTAGCATTTATTGATACAATAATGGAAGAAGGTGGATCTGCGACTCCTGCTAGCAGGATGGGAACACCCCAAATAGCAACCCCAAGTGGGGATGTGGCCAATGTGGCAATTTCGAACGTGGGCACCCCCAATATGGAGTTCTTGAACGATTTAATAGACCAGCCTGGAGATGAGTCGAAGGCGAGAGCTAAACAAGAAGCAGCGCAGCAATTGGGATATAAGCCGGCAGAAAAGCGAGCTCCTGGTAGACAGAAAGGAACAGGCCGTTTTGGCGAGCAGAACCCGGAGGAACTGGCAGATGCAGTCGCAGCAGCTGGAGTCAACCTTCGTGCTGAGGAGGAAGCTATGGTTGGCGGATTACAAGTCTCGCGGCGACAAATTAGTCCAAACAACTTTTTGAGACCAGGTCAGGTGGCGTGGTTCATGAACAAGACAATGGACGAACAGGGCTTGAGACGGATGGAGTTTGACGAGGAGCTGATAAATTTTATGTCAAGTGCGTGCGAGGCGTACATGGCTAGCGTAGTGACAGACTCATTGGTTATATCGCGTCACAGGCGTCGTGGATTGCGCACTAAGCAGAAACAAGCTGCTGGAGGCACAAAATCAGAGATTTCTCGAGCGCTCAAGGACATAGCTACAAGACAGAAGGAGCAAGAAGAGAAACGACTAAAGAGAAGAATGGCTTTGGGACTGGATGAGGACCAGAAAGAAGGGGATATCATTGCCGAACATAAGCAGACAAATATCACTGCCTCGCTAATGATGAGCGGGTCGAAGAAAAAGTACTCGTGGATGCAATCACCGTCAAAAACAGACTCCGTCACCGTGCGTGGAGACAATGGAATACGATACAGAGAGGCACGGGAGGAGCAAGCTGTGGTACTCAGAGATTTGTTACTGGCGCTAGAGAGACGTCGCATGGGGGCCAGCAACGTCATGGTGAAAGGCTATGCTAAAATGAAAGACTAAGCGGTCGTGTATAATAGTGTACAAATAGTACTTACGAAAAGCCACATTTGGTCCTATGCTTTAAGTTTCTTGCGTACAATGCCAAGCGTAGGTTTTCTGCGTTTCAAAGTGACCGTTTCGTCGTCCGAGGAAGAGTAGCCAGACAGGAGGCTAGTTGAAGACTCGGCCAGCTTTTCCACATGTTTAGGTATTCTCACTTTGTTTTCACTCATCTTGAATACTTCCTGTGCTTCTCGTTCATCGTCTAGTTCGTGATCGACTGCCACTAAAAATTTGGCCTTCTCCAGTCGTCTGTTGCGTTCCTGCAGTTCCTCTATCTCCTCGGTGGCTTCCTGCTCTTTCTGTTGTTCAGTGAGCCGTCTTTCAAGCTGCTCCATAGCAGTTTCGTCGTTGGATTTCTTTCCCTCCTTCGCTAGCATCTCTCTCTGCTCTTCCTCCTCCAATCTTTCCAGCATTTGGTCCATCGTCTCGTCTGCAGCGATCTTATTCTCCTTGCGTTCATAATTGCGACAGCAGCCGGAAACGCACTCGAAATCGCCGTTTTTAGGATCGGTTCTAAATATCAAGTCCGCGAAACACTTTGGACATCGAAAATGGAAGTTGATGATACGGATTCCAAGGTAATCTTCTCGGGTATTCTCTTTCTTTGCATTGAATTTTTTGGACTTCGAAATATATTCGCCACAATGGAGGCACTTCATCGAAAAGGGAATCATCAAACGGATCGATGGCCATCCTGCTGATCCATGCTTTCGCACCTTTTTCACTGGCTCAATCTTGGATGGGTCATAATCTGGCGGGTAGTACTTGTTGATGGCTTTTCTTTCAGACATCCTAAATAGTTAAATTGAATAAATCTCAAAAAATAATCAGTAGTATTCTCTTCTGTCACATTTTTTCGCGGGCTCGATCCAAAACAAAAATAAACAAACACGATAAATAGCTGTATACGAAACCATAGATAGGATTCCTTGCGATGGAGGTTGACTTTAATTTATCACAAAGTCTGACTTCATTTGCTGAGAATGTTGATTCATTCGAACTGAGCACAGACAGTGACCCAGAAGTGTTCCTTAACGCCATCACTGAAGAATTAGCCGTTAGATGTAACGCAATTCAGCTTGAAGAGTACTGGGATCCATTGATGGACCTCACACATTGCTATCCGCAGTTGGATCATCGATTACAGTTTAAGTTGGCGTATTTGATTTCGAGTTCCCTCTCCCATCAGGCAGATCAGACACAACAAATAATTAGCTCTGGAGAGGTTGATATGTTCGCAAGTCACAAGAAGCTGCTGGAATTATATGGTTATCTGATTCATGTGTTAACTGTTTACATTGGACGAGAAGATGTCAATCTAAAGACCACGGAGGGTAAAGCTTACTGGAACAAGACAAGCAGTGTGCTGGAGAATATTCTGGCTTCGGTGATCAATGTGTTTAAGTTGAAGTTGAATCTGCTTTTTGAGACCACACCGGAACGCAACCTGTTTGTGGGGACGCTGTTTCTAAATCCAATCAATGCATTGCTAGAGAATCACGACAGAACGAAGGTCGTGACAGTGAAGATGCATGCTTTCAAAGCTATTTGCATGGCCATCAAGTTTCACGGTCAGAGTTCGCATGTACAAAACGCCATTCTTCAGCATCTGACATACTTTCAGCATTCAAGTACGGTGATGGCAGAACTTCTCGATACGCTTAGTAAACACTACGACCATTATCAATTGACCGACGAAGTCTTGAAAGAGGTTAGCGCAAGACAATTTAATGAGAACGACACAAATGGACCTAAAGCTATTAGCACATTCATTATTAAGCTTTCTGAACTCAGTCCGAAGGTGGTGATGCGCCAGATTTCACTGGTTGCTCAATTATTAGACAACAGTTCCTTTACTTTGAGGTGCGCAGTTGTCGAAGCAGTCGGAAACATCATCACCACTCTGGCACAATCACAAGATGAATACGATGAACACAAGATCCAGGCAGATAGTTTTTTGGAGCTTCTGGAAGACCGCTTTTTGGATATTAATCCTTATGTGAGGTATAGAGCGGTACAGGCGATTACCAGGCTTACTGAAATGACCATCAAATTCGTGGAGCGCAGATTGCGATGGACCAAGCTTGCTGTTAGACACCTGGAAGATCGGTCTGGAATTGTGCGCCGCAATTGTATAAAGCTTCTCACTTCTTTGATACTGACTCATCCTTATAATGTGATGCACGGAGACAGATTGGAGCTGAGTGTCTGGCAAAGGAGACTCAATGAAACGAAAGAGAAACTCAAAGAACTCCAACCAGATCTATTTGATGACGAAGAAGCGGAGGAGCAAACTGAGCAAACTGAGAATGATAAGATGGATGTTGACGAAGAGAGTGATCAAGATGAGGAGGAGGAAGAAGAAGAAGATCAAGTCGAAGATGCAGATGAAGAGAATAAAGATGAAGAGGATCAAGAAATGAAGCAGGAATCACAGCCAAGCGAAAAGCTCCAATCGTCCATCATATCTGCCATTGCCAACGCTGACCCTGCTCTGATCAATAAAGTCTCTTTGACGTACCAGTATTACTTGGATGCTATTAGTTTCATCAAACTTATCGAGAAATCCACACAACTGTGCTGCGAGCTTCTTTACTCGAGATCCAAGAACGAAGTGATCGATTCCATGGGATACTTCGTTCTCGCGGACGCATACGGTATTGAAAACTGTCAGATGGGTATCAGAAGAATGCTCCACCTGGTTTGGATGAAGGGAAGTAATGAAGACGGAAATATGGTTGCTGACAAGCTGATAGAGAGCTACAAATCGCTATATTTAAGTGCCCCAGCGCAGTCTTCAATAGCACAGAGAGCTTCCTACATTGCTTCCAATTTAATAAAACTGACATTCAACTCGTCAGTCGCTGATCTCGCATCTCTGGAGAAGCTCCTGGGTGAGCTGTATATTAAGGATTTCATTGATCACCACACCGTACAAGTTTTGTGGCAATTCTTCAGCATAGAGACTACGACCAAAAAGCAACGAATAGGTTCGATTATTGTCTTGGGAATGCTTTCTCTGGCAGACCATAGTATTGCTCTCAAAGGGTTGGATTTGATTTTGAATATTGGCCTCAATCCGCAGAGCGAAGATTGGGTGCTCTGTCGATTTGCCTGTATCTCATTGAGGAGGATGGTTCCTGCCAAAGCCCCTGTGAATGGCTACAGAATGTCCAAGGAGGACGAAGCTGTCCAGAAACTGTCCACAGTCTTGCTTCAATACACTGAAGATGGTGCGTGGTTTGGAATGGCAGAAGAGGCTCTGAATTCTATCTATGTCATTTCTTCCCATCCTGATGAGGTTTGCTCCCAGATTTTGAAAGCCAAGTCCGAAAACGTGTTCAGCCCGGATTTCGATGGAACGCAAGACAAAGTAGTTTCTTTATCACAGTTGTTTTTCCTTGTTGGACATATTGGATTGAAGACGATTGTGCACTTAGAGAAATGCGAGACCGATTTCAAGAATAAAAAGATTGCTTCGGAAAACAAGAGGAATGAAAAGGAGAGCGAACTTGATATGATTGGAGGAACAACAGAAGATGACTTTGCAGACGCCATTCAAGTTGTCAAGGAGAAAGAGCTGTTGTACAGTGAAAATGGTTTGCTAGCTAGATTCGTTCCACTTCTCAAAGAGATTGTTACAAATCAAACAGAGTACAATGACGAGAACCTCCAGAGACAAGCAATTCTGTGCCTCTCGAAGCTTATGTGTATTTCCCCAAGATTTTGCGAGGAGAATTTGGGTTTGTTTCTCAGGATCATGGAGTCATCAAAGGACCCAGTTGTTCGTAGCAACGCAGTGCTTGGACTTGGTGACATGGCAGTTTGCTTCAATAACGTTGTGGATACCAGCAAAGATTTCCTATATGGGAGATTGCAAGACAAAGACATTATGGTTCAGCGGACTTGCCTGATGACCGTGACGTTCTTGATTCTTGCCGGACAGGTCAAGGTGAAGGGCCAACTCGCGCAAATGGCCAAACTATACGTGAATGAAGACGCCGGAATTGTGGATATGTGCAAGCTGTTTTTTACGGAACTGGCTACCAAGGACAATGCTATCTACAACGGGTTTATTGACATGTTTAGCGGATTGTCAGCTGACTCCGAACTTTCTAAGAAGTCCTTCAGGGATATAATAAAGTTTGTGGTCCCATTCCTGGACAAAGACAAGCAGAAGCAACAGCTCGTCAATAAGCTGTATCAGCGCTTGATGAAGGCTGACGATGAAGAGCATTGGAACGATATCGTGTTCGTGATTAAGGAGATAATCCCAAAGCAGGAGGCTACGCGCAAAGAGAAAGAGACGTCAAAGACGAAGATTTATGACGAGGTTTTGACGTTTGTTGAGCAAGGTTTCAAGAGGCCTGAGCAACGAAGCTAGTTAATTTTAGAATGACACCGAACAAGGATTATTTGTATTTACAGTAGAGATCATTTTTTCTCTCCGAATAGCTCAGACGGATGGTCGAAAACGTCCGTTGCACCGACGCTGCCTAAAACGTGATCCAGTGGTAGCTGTTTGGAGTACGGCTCGCCTTTCTCTAAGTGGTTTTTGACGAGATCCACCAATCCATCGATGAAGACTGGATCGCCGTTCATCGACTCGCATCTCACCATTTTATGAGGAGCCTTTAGCTCTTCCCTCAATTCGATGTCGATCTCGTGCAACGTCTCAATATGGTCAGACGTAAAGGCAATTGGCACAACCACCACACCTGGAGCCTGCGAGTCGTCAACTTCGTCCACGAGTTTCTTGGCAATCGTTGCGGTCTGGCCACCAAGCCACGGTCTTGGGCCGACCTGGGACTGCCAGACGAGTCTGTATGGATTGCAGAAGTTGAGCTTCTCCATGACAGCGTAAACAGTAGCGGCGACTTCAGCTGGATATGAGTCACCTCTATTCACGATCTCCATTGGCAAGGAGTGGGCACTGAAAAGTACCACCACCTTGTCTCTGATCTCCTCAGGAAATTCACCAAGCGACGCCTTGATATGGTTGGCAAACGCCGTCGTGAGTCCCTCGTTTTTAGGCCATCTGTCAATTATTGACCACTCAATCTGGCGATCTTGGTCAACCTTCTTGGAAACACGGTAAAGATCGTTAACAGAAGAGCCGGAGGTTGAGTAACTAAATTGAGGATATTGCGAAAAGGCAACTGCCCTGGTAACTCCGTCGGCAAGCATCTGTTTGTACGTGTCCTCCGTTAGAGGATGAGCGTACCTAAAAGCAACATATGGCCGATGGGGTGCAGTTATCGGGGAAAGGCTGTCAAGCTTCTGGCACACCTCCTTCGCCTGATACTCGGACCACTTTCTGATTGGTGATCCTCCGCCAATTTCCTCGTAATGGCCTTCAATTTTGGGGGTTCTGCGCTTAGCGATGATTTTAGCAATGAAGTTCTGGAATCTGCCAAAAGGAATTAAATCTCCGTCCGAAAACAGTCTGAACAGGAAGTCGTAGGTCTCTGGTACAGTCGAGGGGCCTCCCATGTTCATGAACATGACTGCAGTGCCTTTAGAAGGCCTGGAAGTGGACTGGAAGCGTACCAGTTGTCTAAACAGTGAATATCTCAACATTTCGGATAAACGAGAGAAAAAAATAATTCTGTAAGAAATTCACTATGTCGTTCGATATTAACTGGGAGAGCATTTCGTCCGATGTGAACATTAATACGCAGCTTTCGAGCATTCTCAACGATAAGCTCTCGTCAATTAGTTTGCCCGACTATTTAAATGGATTAAGGGTGGTCAAATTCTCGCTTGGTGACAAATCTCCCGAGCTGGCAATAAAAGACATAGATCAGCCTTTCGAAGAGTTTTACGCAGATACCGAGCGCAGTCCGCTCCTCCGGCCGAAATTGGTGCCGACGACATCGCTACGAGCTCCTTCGTCGAAGTCAGGATTCGATATCTCGCGAAGTCCCTCGCCGGCAAGCATGCTGGTGAGCGGACTTTCTAGCCCCATAGGAGGCAGTAGCTCTCGCGGGTCGCTCTTGCTGCCGCGATCCAATTCATATGGTGTGGGAATTGGAGGTTTCGGGCTTCGCGAAATCCACGAGGATTGCGAGCTGAGTCCTGGATCCAATGGGTCTGCAGTACCTGAGCCCGAGCCTACCAAACGCCAGGAACCACACAGATCGGACAACGATGTACAATTCACGCTAGACTTCAAATTCGACTCAAATATCTACATAGAGGTGGTTTGCAATCTACTGGTGAACTACCCTGCCCAAGAATTCATCAAGCTTCCCGTGCGACTAAAAATCACCGACCTCCAGATCCATTCACTTGCGGTAGTGGCGTACTTGCGAAAACAGGTGTTCATCTCGTTTCTATGCGATATCGACGACGACGAGGGTGTGGCAGATTCCGTCGAGGAATCTCGCCAGGACTCGCACAGATCGTCGGTCTCTGAGGTCACGCCAGCAGTGCTCTCGTCGCGCGACCGCATAGACGTCATACGCAAGTTAAACATTGAAGGTGAGCTTGGGAGCCATCACCATGAACCAACGACGCTGAATCAGGGATCGATTTTGCGCAACATCGGCAAAATAGAGCGCTTCCTGGTTGGAACAATTAGAGGAATACTCATAGAAGAACTTGCTTGGCCAAGCTGGATCCAGCTTGACATGGAAGAATCGCAAACCTAGACAATTGAAACGCAGTTCTATCAATTGTCCAGACTTTTTTATTGTTGCGTCGCTGCGACGATTCTTATCGGATTTAGTGAGGGGGAGAGGAAATTCTTAATTTACATTGTTCATAGTAATTTAATGGGATAAAAGCCAATGTGAATCCTAAAATAGGAACTTATGACTCTAAAATCGTGCACACGTTTTCGACAGGGGCTTCTCAACCTCTATGGATCAGTAAGATTCAATCATACGAATCATTATCGCAATCTTGATCTGCCTTCTCACACTGCTTCACCCACAGAGATCAAATCCAATTTCCGCGAGCTGAGCTTGAAATACCATCCAGATATTCTCAAATCACAGGATCTGACTCCAGAGGAACAAGATTCTAGAAACCAAAGATATTTATCCATCAAGAAGTCGTATGAGGTTCTTATGGATCCTGCCCAACGTGCCACCTATGACCAATCTATGGTGCCTGAACTGAGAGAGAGGCCGCGGCCTCTGCACAGGTTCAGACCTGCGAGCCAACACGCTCCGTACTCGTACACATCCGCGTCGTCAAAGGCAGACGAGGTGCCGCACTTTGACTTCAACAAGCATCTAAGACGCAACATTCGCAATGAAAAACGGATGCGCGAGAAACGAATGATGCAGACGAGCCATCTTGTTGATCTTGGGTTTAGCAAGACGCAACCCGGAACGGGACTGTATGATTCTGCACAATCGAGGCATTACAGCACCACTTCGCCTGCCCAGAGTCCTGTGTTTGGTATTCTGGGTCTCGTGATTGTGCTATGTGTGCTTGGAACTACATACGAGAGCTCTCGGGAGCCTCAACCTGAACCTGCGCGTGCCAAGTCGGAGCAAATCAAGCCAAAAGCTACGAATAATGATTACAGCTCCCAGCTCGTATCCAACGCGTTGATTGGATCAAACCGGACATGAAAACAAATACTATTCGATGCGTCTCTTATTTATTAGCGTAAATATACATGAAGTCAAACAAAAAAAGAATATTGTTCAGTATCTCATTTCTTCTCATACTCACCGCTACTCGATGCTGCCTGTAGCAAATCGCTTATTCCCTCTGTGGTCCCTACTACAGTCTTTGCACCCGATGTGTTCAGGCGAAACGGATTGGGCAATTGGCGAGTATTCTGACTGATAGGCGGCAACACAATACGACTATCATCCTTGTGAAGCGGGGTGGTATTTGTACCGGTAGGCGAGATCGATCCTTGCATGTGGGAGCCTGAGAAGTTAGGGATTTTCTGCTGGTTGTACAGATCCTGATGCTGTTGTTGAAGATACATCAGTTCGTTATTTGGAAAAGTTGACACGTTGGGACCAGTCAGACGGAAGTTCTGAGAGGTCAGTTGCTGCGAGCCTAGATTCTGCGGCTGCTGCGACGACATTAAGTTGAACACGTCGATATTGTTATGCGAACGACTGCCACCAGCTTTTGTAATTTGGAGTTTGGAGTAGATTTCATTATCAAATACCAGATTGAGTATATTGATGAACCGATCCATCTGCTTGAAATCAGATCGAAACATATTGAGCCAGCACACAAAACTGGCTTGGATATTTCTTGTGATGTACTGGAATTTCGCGTCATTGGTCAACTGAGACTTAACAGATTCTTCTGGTTTGCCCGAGACATGTCTGGACTCCTTGATCGAGCCAGCGAGTCTGCGCAGCTTTTCATTGTTGTTACTGAACTCACCAATAGAAATGCTATTCGCGCGGCGTCGTTCGCCCTCCACAGGGCTGTTCTTGTCAAAATTGCAGCCAAGCTCGTTAATAACGTAGAAAATGACAGCTAGAATTATGCTTTCGTCCTCATCGTCTTCGCTTGGCTCGTCATCATCCGAATTACTAGTAAGAGATGACTTTGGATTTTGACCATTGCCGGAAATATGCCAGTTCTTCTCCGAAGGAACAGAAAGATCAATAAAATATTTCTTCTTGAAGAAATTCAGTATTCTGATGAGGATCAGGAAGTTCCCTATTATGAACTCGACTAATATCACATTGTTCACCGGCAAATTGAGCGCGTGCCGGTAAAGCGACAGATTTTCGGTCGTAAAGACCATTGAAAGGATCAATGTGGGCAACATAGTGATACCCAGATTGTTGTTGATGATAAAATTGGAATTAAATGGAGTGGAAATGAAATTGTGCACACTTCGGTAGACCTCATCGTCACTGAGTTCACCTGAGGGGTTGAGTGAATTGCTGTCCATGTAGAGCACGTTAAGCATTTTCGAGAGATCAAATTCAATTATGGGCTTGTCGTTGTTCAGGAAGTTCTTATCATTAATCAGCGATTCGGTTTCAAATATGAACTCTTTTAGGGTCAATGCAAGGAGAATCCAGTTGTAATCGTACTTGGGTATCACTAGGTAGTTGGACAGCAGATCGGTAAATTTCAGCGGACAATTGATTAAAAGTTTGCGTTTCATGACAGCAATTTGTTGGCTGAATTCCTTATCAGAGCTGATAATTGGTTTGCCACAAAAGTTGAAGTTCTTGTTGGCGAGGATTATTGCATTGTGAAGGAAGTTCTTGTTGTCCTTGAATAATCCCTGTTGCAATATCACGTTCTTATTGAGTTTGTTAGTCTCATTAAATTTCACCATTTGAAGCTCATTCATGAGACCGCAGATGATAATCTTCTCCTTCAAACTGAGCTCTTCGTGATTGACAAAGCTCTGGAGAGATGTTGAAATAATCGATAAACTGTTGATCAATTGGCTCAATGATTCTTCTGAGGGTCGATGCTCGTCAGATTCATCCTGTGGAAGCGGCTTGTTCAACAGGTATAAATGCAATGAAGAGGGTGACTTGTTGAAAACAAAGGAGTAATGTGACAGAAGCAGGTAAGCGTACCAATAAAATGGCTCGATATCCTGGACTCCGTCTGCTGAGGGGGAATCTCCATGTTTCCGATTATCTGAGAGAGCTGGAGTGTTTCCTAAAAGCCCATCTGTGTTTGCCATATGAGTGCTAATAATATTGTTCAAATACTCAAAGAGAACGTCGATGGGGATGGAGATTTTCCTATGCAGCTGATCGTAGCCCGGCTTCGAACAGTTGGCAAAGTTCATGAAATAGTTGAGATACACATAGCTGAGAATGATGAGGTTCTCTACAAACCGGTTGAAGATTTCACCTGAGTTATAATTGATTTTGGAATTGCCAATCTTGTCAATGAGAATATCCCAGGTGCGATTAAACATGATTATTGCGTCATGAAACTCGTGCAATTGGCATGCTCCGAGACAAATGATCAGATACAGGAGCTCATCAGATTCGTCAATGGAGAGCAGTTTGCTGACATTGATGTTTGGCAGATCTGCCTGCCATTTTTTACAGCTACCAAACACCACGATATAGTTGGCGATGGAGCATTTGAGGCCGAGGTCGAGGTGGCTGAACTTGTTGGAGAGTGTGAGCAGCGAGATAACATTCTTTTCGGCGGCCAATGCTGCACCATCGTCAATCGGATCTGTATCGCCTGGCGTGTTCGTAATAGCCGATAATTGCAAATTTGCCGGCACGGGATCGGTAAGAGGCGCTGCGGAGTTAGATGGGGATTTCAGCAATTCATCATTGGTCGATATGTTTCCATCAATGCTTCGTTTGAGTACGAGCCCATGCACAGTCCTCAGATGTCGCTGTAGCAGATCACGTCTGACAAATCCGTTCTTGCAAATAGAGCACTGGAACGGTTTCTCCTTCGTGTGCGATCTCTCATGTCTGAGCTTGTGCTCGGAACGTGAGAACGATCGAGCACAAAACTGGCATATATATCGTTTAGTCATAACGTCCGTAAACAATAATTGTACAGATATATTTTCCTACTTATATAAACATTACTGTCCTTCAAATGTGATTATTTTGCATGCTCCCCCGCGCATAATAGCCGGCATCTGTGACATGATTCTATGTGCGACCCTCTCGTGGTACCGGGCAACATCGATTATTGATACCCCTCATATGACGGAATGTAGATCCGCTAATAATTCTCTTGCCGTGCGGGGAGCCAAGGCGCGACCACTTCCAAAGTAGTGGCACCAAAAATTCGAGACGGAAAAAAAATTACCAAAATATTTTGATTTGCTCGGAGTCCGTTATATAAAGTGTATACCTAGTCCCGCTCGCTCAATGCACACAAAGCGGCTCCCACGGACGATCCATCTTTGGCAATGTTTATATGCAACCGTCTTTCTCCCTTAGGACCGATTTGGGTCAGGGCAATAGCATCTCTCATCATGGTCCGGAATCCTGGATAGAATTCCACAACCGAACCGTCAGCACCGACGTCGACCTCAATGTTGTGGCCCTTGAACGATTCGGTCATGAGCAACAATGCAGCAATTGGAATTGCAGCAAGATAGGCAGCTCTCTTGGCCACCGCACGAGTAAGTCTCTGGATTGCCAGTCTTTCCTGTGGAGTAGTTGGCAATCTCAAGGTTTGTTTCAGAGACAATTCGGTTGCCTTGAGGTCAGTAGAATCATCAATCTCAACCAAGGAGAGCACCTCAGAGTTCAGGTCCCATGGTGTTCTCAATCTGTGAGGTAGAGACTCGTAATCAGGGTATTGGCTGAACATAACCTGCTTGGAGTGAAGGTCCACCAGTATTTGTCTTAAAATCTCTCCCAAGAACATGCCGGAAACACGTTTCTCGAACATGTGGAAGCCCTTATTGGTAGTCAATTCGTCCACCACAATATCATATTTACTAGTAGGCAGAACCTTAAGTTGGTTGTCAAAAGAACCCCATTCGGTGTTGACCACCATGTGAGTGACACCCATGGCCTTCAAATTCTCTCTCACATCCGCAGGAAGTTTCTTGATATTTTCTAGCTTCTCATTGTAAGCACCGTTAGTTCCTGTACCAAATATGCAACCAATCACAGTAGTTCCTTCCTTATTCGAACCAGTGTACGATCTGGCCAGCAAAGTACCAACGGTATCGTTCGAAAGAGCTGAAACTTGCACTGGAATCGATTGAGCGTCCAAATGTTTCTGGAACAGAGCAATCACATCCTGACCAACACAATCAGCAATATCGAAACCCTTGGTCCATCTGAGCAGGGTTCCGGCATTCAAAGCCGTCTGTGAAACTGGGAAACTAAAAGTGAATCCCATCTTGAACTTGTTTGCAACAACGGACCCCTCAGCCACGTCGTGATGCTCTTTCAAAAATAACTTCACCTTGCTAGAGAGATAAGAAAATAGCTCGTCGGACGTCGACGACATGAGCTCAGCAGGCATTAATGACTTCTGTTGGACCAACTTGAAAGTATGATCACCATTTAAAGCAACAGAACACACTCTGAAATTGGTTCCTCCCAAATCAGCAGCGAGCAAAATTCCCTTTTCCTTTCCAGTAGGAATTGAGGTCACGTAGGTCGGAATCATAGGCAAGCCGTACTTGTCTTCGTCGCTGGTCAGACCTTTCTGAGCCAGCTCTATGAACCTGTCCACACCTCTACGCAAAGTCTCCTCCGAGACCTCAAACTCATCAACAATTTTATCAACTTCGCTATCTAAAGTCATTTTCAATTACCAGAAAAGTGTTTTTGTGCGGACTTTTGGATTCCTTATATATTGCGGGTGGATGTCAAACGGTTTGGCGTGGACACGACACGGGGTCAGATGGTGTGAGAAATTATGGAGAGACGGAGAAAAGTGGAGTGCGTCTGTATAGGTTTTTCCGAAACTCCTTCAGCCATCTGCACGTGTCTCCTGATCGTCTTTGAGGTCATCCATATAAGGTGGAGGAGCTTGACCTCGCTCGAGGAATGCAATGACATCTTTTTCACGTGATACGATCCACGCTGCGCCCGTACACCGCATATAATTTTCACTTGGATTAATTAATTGATTATTTACTAATTTATTTATTGATCTATATATTATCTTCGCATGTCTCCAGGAAAGACCATTTTGGCGTCGAAGATCGCCAAACGGTTCACCGACGAGATTCAAGCTAAGGCTGCCCAGCTGGCCAGAAGACCCAAACTGGTCGGGCTGCTTGCCAATCCTGACCCAGCCGCGAAACAGTATGCTGACTGGACGGGAAAAACCAGTGAGTCTATGGGCTTTGATTACCAGCTGATACAGGTGGAAAAAGAACAGCTTGAGGACCAAATATACAAATGTAATGACGATTCTTCGGTGAATGGAATAATAGTATATTTTCCAGTGTTTGGAGACAATCAAGATCAATATCTGCAGCAATGTGTTTCCATTGATAAGGACGTTGAAGGCTTGAATTTCCGGTATATCTCCAACATGTACCATAATATTCGGTTTCTAGATGACAAAAATGAGAAGAAGTCCATCCTTCCATGCACCCCGTTGGCCATTGTGAAGATTCTGGAATACCTGGGTGTGTATAATTCTCTACTCAATTACGGCGATAGACTCTACGGTAAGACCATCACTGTGGTCAACAGATCAGAGATTGTTGGCAGACCACTGGCTGCTCTGCTTGCCAATGATGGTGCTACTGTCTATTCTGCCGATATCAACAATATTCAAGTTTACGAGCGCGGGGATGGTCTAAGACTCAAAAAGCATACTGTTTTGGACTGCAGCAAGACTTTAAAGGAAGTTGCTCTTATGTCTGATGTTCTCATCACCGGAGTTCCTGGAGAAAATTATAGATTCCCTACTGAGTACGTTAAACGAGGAGCTGTGGTGATCAATTTCTCGACTCATAAAAACTTCAACGATGATGTCAAGGAGAAGGCGTCGCTGTACGTGCCGTCTAGTGGCAAGGTGACGATTGCCATGTTGCTGAGAAACTTATTGAGATTAATAGATAATTCAAATAAATAGAGTCCGGAGTTAGAAATTACCTCGACGGGTCGCTCGTCCCGACTAAAAATCAGGTATAAATATTTTTACTTCGCTCGATATTTTTTAAATTTTTTTTTCAGATCTCTCGTTGAGTCAATCCGGGGGAGAGCATTCAACCAGATTTTGATTCAACATGACAGTATCAAATATTCGCATTTTTCAACGCATCGCAGATGTGCGTGTGTTCCGCAGGGAGTGCTGGAACAAAAATCTCACAGTTGGATTTGTTCCCACTATGGGATATCTTCACGAGGGTCATCTATCGCTGGTAAAGAAGTCGCTAGAGAATAACGACGTGACGCTAGTTTCAATTTTTGTGAACCCTTCTCAGTTTTCGCCAAGCGAGGATTTAGACGCATACCCACGTAACGTCGAGCGTGATCTTGAACTACTAGACTCCGTTGTGTCGGAGGACAAATCTAGACGAGTTGCGGGTGTGTTCACCCCGTCTGTGCATGAAATTTATCCGAGCGGAATACCATTAGAGGTGGAGAAGCAACTGGGTGCCTTTGTTAGTGTATCCGGCGTCTCAGAGCAGCTCGAAGGCCGGTCTCGTCCCCAATTTTTCAGAGGAGTGGCTACAGTTGTGAGCAAACTGTTCAATATTGTGCAACCGACCAACGCTTACTTTGGTCAGAAGGATGTACAGCAATCAATAGTCATCAAGAGAATGGTGTCTGATCTTCTCTTCGGCATTAACATCGATGTGGTGAATACTGTCCGAGACGAAAGTGGTCTTGCTCTGAGCTCAAGAAATGCATACTTGAGTCCTGAAGTTAGAACACAAGCCAGCGTTCTATACCACTCGATGAATAGGGCTCTTCAAGTTTATCTGGGAAACAAGAAGCTGACTGCTGGGGAACTCAGGCAGCAGATTAAAGACGATATTCTTGAAGAGAACGATAAATTTCAAATTGATTACATCTCATTCAATTACAACGACAACCTCGAATACTTGGACGATGCTGCCAGCATTGACGAGACGAGACGCTGCATCTTGAGTCTCGCAGTGCGAGTGCCTAACAGCATCACAGAAGACAAGGGTACTACCCGTCTGATCGACAATATTGTCTTTAAGAAATGATTTTTCTCTGCTGCTCAACAAGTTTTTGGAACTCATGCTCCTTGCGCGCCTGGTTCTCTCTTGACGTGATGCCCTTTTCCTTTACAGCATAAAAAATCTCGCCAAACTCGCATAACCACTCTCCATCCACGGCTGTGACATAGTTCATGTACTCTCTGCCGGTAAGAAGCAATTCGTGATAGATCACATATTTAGGCAGGTCACCCATCCCGTACAGTGAAGCAGTTGGATGGAGCTTCATTTGAAGCCCAGTTCGCAAGTTGACGTATTCGCCGTACTTTTTGAACTGAGCCGCTTGGTGGAAAAAGGACGCACACAAGCATTTTCGTATTACGTCCCAATCTGGGTTGCTAACGATACCGAGCTTTTGCGAATTCATGATTTGACAAAGTTGTGCATGTATATCCACGGCTCGTCTGAGCGACTTGTATTGTAAAAAGTTTTTGCTGCACCAATGTTCTTTGCAACCATTAGCTTTGAATAGATTAAAAATGTTCACCAGTGTAAGATGATCACTTTCGGCGACCTGGAATTTTTCCCTTACAGAGTCAGACCGTCTTTGTAGTGATGCATCATGAGTAGGACGAACAAAGATAGGCGGAATCGAAAGCATGGCCACTATGGTGGTGACTTCCTTGGAACACTTAAATTGTTTGAACGATGATATTATTAGTAAACGGGATAATGCAGGATCGATCGGAAAGCTGGACATCTTCTTGCCCAAGGCCGTCAATCGGCCAAAATTGTTTAGTGCTCCCAAACACCATAAATCATATTGTGCGGTGTTTATCGTCTCGATAGGAGGCCTATCTAAAAATGGAAATTTAGCAAGATCCTCGACTTGCAGGTACTTCAGTAAAAGAATGGTATTGCTGAGATTGGTTCTTTGAATCTCTGGAATAGGTTCTGGAAACATCTCTTTGACAGCCGCGGATTGAGTATACAATCTGTAACATGTTCCAGGCCCTGTTCTTCCTGCTCTTCCAGACCGCTGATTTGCCTGCGCTAGCGAAATAGGCGTTATCTGTAAGGTGTCCATTCCGAGCTTGGGATTGTACACCTTGAGCTTCATCAGACCTGTATCTACGACAAACTTTATTCCGTCCACAGTGAGAGAGGTCTCCGCAATATTGGTTGCAACCACGCATTTTCGATATTTAGACTTGCTAAAAATCTTAGCTTGTAGGTCCGCAGGCAGGGTAGAGTAAATTGGAAGGATTTCCAGCGGTTCTATCGAGTCATCAGATTTCATTAGAGTTGTAAGTTCCTTCTCAACCTCCTCGCAGGTAGTTTCAATATCTTCCTGGCCTGTCATGAAACAAAGGATATCGCCTGGCTCACCCCTCAAATGGACTCTTAATATCTGTTTAACAGCACTGACCACATAGTCCTGCGCAGCGATTGTTGAGAAGAGCACGTCAACTGGAAATGTCCGACCAGGAATGGTAAATTGCTCAGCATTTCCATAAAATCGCGAAAACTTGTCGGCATTCATGGTGGCAGAAGTTATGATCAGCTTCAGATCTCTCCGTTTTAGAAGAATTCGCTTAAACAATCCCAGCAAAATGTCTGTATTCAAAGACCTTTCGTGAGCTTCATCCATAACAATGCACGAATATTTCTCGAGTTCGGAATCCAACAATGCCTCACGCAACAATATACCGTCAGTCATGAACTTGATTTTGGTCTTAGTCGAAGTGTGATCCTCAAATCTGATGGTAAACCCGACTTCTTTTCCAATCTTTACACCCATTTCGTCTGCCACCCGTTTTGAAACGGAGAGTGCGGCCACTCGCCTGGGCTGAGTCACCCCTATAAGACCACCGTTCTTGCAATATCCTTCCTCATACAGAAATTGTGGAATCTGCGTTGTCTTCCCTGATCCTGTTTCTCCAATAACGACAACAACCTGATTCTCGGCAATCACCTTCATGAGATCATCGCGAGCATGATATGCTGGGAGTCGTTTCCGCTGCTGTTGCAGCGCCTGCTTGCCAAACGAGCCTTGCTCTAGAAAGAATTTGCTGTCGGCCCCTGTTCTCTGAACTTCTTCAACTTCTTTGTCCTTCTGGCCGAGAACCTTACCCAATCGCGTATGAGTAACATTAGCAGCATCTTGGGCACTCTTCTTGCGGTCCTTATTAGCACGGCGCTCATTCACCAATGTGGATCCGGTTTTAGCATATTTGTAAAGGTCTCCAGTCTTATCACGCACAGTCTCAATAGCCTCAAGCTTTTTGGTCATAATAGTTGCGGAATCGAGAAACGGAGGCGTCAGGCGATGGACCACAAGATCAATGTCGGGTGCAACCTCTTCCATGTCAAATCTTGTCTTCCCGCGAGTCTGACCGGTTTTCCGCTTGAAACTCGGTTTTATCTCATCCTCCAGTTCATAATACTCCTGATCGTCCAGCACTGTATGCGCAACAGCCTCATCCTGGGTATACCACTCGCGGTCATTGTCTATATCAGATTCTGAAGAGTCTAGGTCTGGGGTACTTGGTTCGTTATTTTCCTGCTCTCGCGCGGCTAAGGTCGATAGCAAGCTTATTTTTGGGTCTTCCTTCGGCTGCTGGTGCTTTATTTGATCACTGTGTTGCTCAAGTTCGGGATCGAAGTCCTCTCTCAGCCGTACTTCCTCCTCCTTCAATCGGAGAGCATCTTCCTTCCTTATGCGCTTGAAAGTTATCTTTGGCCGTCGAGAAACTTCCCCAACCTGAATAGGCCCCTCATCGTCGGACAAGTGTAATTCAAGTGCAGTCTTTTTCCGTTTCGCAGCACCATTCTCTTCCATTCCTATCCTATAATCAGATGCAAATAATTTTGCATCCTTACACTGGCCGTTGGGACACCTCGCACCGACGGCTACCTTTAGGAGCGACCGATTTTTCATCGATTGGTCGAAAAGCATACCAGCAGGAACCTAAATAGACCTTTACATTGGTCGGATTCGCTTGATATCCCGACAATCGTACAGTTGCCATCACGTTCGCTTGTGATCTACAAATTGGCCGAGTTCTCCTTTCCACAATCCTGGACTGTCC
This sequence comes from Ogataea minuta, assembly GCA_003706195.2. Classification (NCBI taxonomy): domain Eukaryota; kingdom Fungi; phylum Ascomycota; class Pichiomycetes; order Pichiales; family Pichiaceae; genus Ogataea; species Ogataea minuta. The sequence continues at coordinate 788,889 of PPKR02000006.1, forward strand.
AGTCCCGCACCCACCATGAAAGTGACGAAAAGATGCAGAAAAGAAGAATCCGGACCCCCCAAGCCTGTTCCAGAGTGCACTCCGGAACTTTCCTTGTCTACGGGACGGATGGAATTTGACATCGCCGTTCCTTCTTCATACCAACAACCCGGGATAACAGATTCGATAGGTTTACAAGGCCAGAGATATGATGGTTCTGGCAACTCTATTAAACTTGAATCCTCTCCTACATTATTACCGGTATTGTCTCCAACAAATCTTATTCCGCCTTCATACACCAAGAAAGTATGGAGAATCAATAGATTCAAAAGCGAAGAAGCAGAGAAACAGTCCAAAATGATACAAAATGCACAGAATCTCGTCATGAATTCTGCGACTACAAAAACAAACAAGTACGGATTCCGCAAAACCAATATCAAACCGAAGGTTAGCAAAGAGGGGACTCCGATGGAGTTTTTATTTGTCAACTGCACTCCCACGACTGCTGCAGAGCCGTGTGCAGCTCCTGAGGAAGAGAAAAAAGTTTCAGCCGGGCCCGGCAGAGTTTCGCGGCTTTTTAGAAGTCGTTCCATAAAACGAGATGATAAGGGAGCAGAACAGGATGGAGACGATTCTGTCTCATTACCAGCCCACGCGCAGGAAGACAATCGGTATCCAAGAATGCTGTTCGCCAAGACTCCGCCAAATTCGTTCGGTCCGGACACCTCTAAGAAGTCTTCACTTAGAAAGCTCTACACCAGGAAGATCAAGCATGATCCAGCAAGAAATGGGGAGACTTCTGCGATCACGTCTCCCTCTGACTTTTCGCTCACTCCGTCTTCTGCCACGGCTACGGCCAATCCACCTTTCACTCCTATCACTCCGATACTCTCTACAAGCTCCTCTGTCACCTCAGTAGTCTCTGGTCCGACGCCTCAGCCAGATTACTTCTACTTTGCAGGTGAGTTTTCGGCCTCTGCTCCGAGCGGGGTCCGAGAACGTTCCAATTCCAGCAATTCGATGATCCAAGCTATGCAGAACAAGCAAAGTCTTGCGTCTCCGATGGTGAACACTCCCTACCAACACGATGATGAGGAGACTGGTAATGGAAACGATTATGCGTATGATGAGCTGGTGGAGGTCTCTCCTGTCAGCACTTCAATTACGAAAAAAATGAAAACTCTGAGACGCTCGAGCTCCATTGTCTCGGTCAACTCGGTGTCTTCCCAATCCCTATACCCTCCATCCACCATTTCATCATCTACCTATTATGGACTTGCATCAGCGTTTTCGCCTTCGAACTCAACATCGGGTGCACCAGGCAATCGGATGTTGCTCCGAAATCGCTCAATTAGTAATGCAACACCCGGTCCTCCACAGAAGTCACCTCTGGTTACTTCTGCCCTTTACCAGAGTCCAACTTATCCGCCACGTGTGGTGCCAGACCTTCAAGATGTTCCTCCTAATCCTCCGCTCTTTGATCCACGACTTATTAGTTATCCAGAGACAAACAACTTCGCGAACAACAACCAGATTATAATAGACAATTTTTTCAATGGGGGAATGGCTCCTGCTCCGATCCCTGAGCAGCAGCAGTCATTGTCTCTCGATGAATTGAGAAGACAGCACGACAATCTTATCCAGCAGCATGAGTCTAGCTTTTATTCCTTTGAGCGCTCTGACAACGGGGATTTGTCCAGCAGCGGCCTCAGTACAACCATGACCGCTTCTGCCAGTAGTTCGATCAACCCTGCGAATATTAGACCACCCATCAGTGCTTCAACTACAAATGACGCCATATCTTTGCAGAGAAAGGAACTTGAAGACGAAAACTTCGATTTATATGCCTTCATCAACGGAATTCACAATGGCTGAATTGAGGCTGGATCTATGATTGCAACCACACCTTCCACCGAAAATAAAAGCTCTTTTAAATATTTACTAAAATATTTTTTATATGCATAGATATTCAAAGAAACTGTCTTTGATCCTTCGTCGTTTGATCCACATGTCCTCGGAAATAGATACCTCCCACTTTGAAGTCCTGAAAGAAGGATCTGCATCTGTGCTTTTTGCACCGAACCAGGTGTTCTATAATCCTGTACAGCAATATAACAGAGATCTTAGCTCATTGGCTATTCGGGCCTTTTCTGAGCTCTACCTCGAAGGAAAGTTGGCAAAAAAACGCAAACACATGGGAGATCTTCCTACTGCCAATGAAATTGAACCTGAACCATACTTAAATGTCCTAGAAGCTCTTTCTGCATCTGGATTACGGGCAATCAGATATGCTAAAGAGATCCCCTTAGTTTCAAAAGTGGTAGCCAACGATCTATCCAAGGAGGCAGTTAAAGCTATAAGCTTGAATATTGAATACAACCAGATTGGCCACAAAGTCGAGGCCAACGAGGGAGATGCTATTGAGTACATGGCCACCTCTAAAGACAAATTCCACGTGGTCGATCTGGATCCTTACGGAACTGCCGCTCCCTTCTTGGATTCTGCTTTGAATGCTGTAAAGGATGGGGGACTTATTCTGATTACTTGTACAGATCTAGGGGTTTTGGCAGGGAATGGATATCCAGAAAAATGTTTTGCTCTTTATGGTGGCAGCCCATTGCATGGTGACGCTACTCACGAGTCTGCTCTCCGGCTTGTTTTGCATATGATTGCAACGACTGCAGCTAAGTACAAGAAATGGATCGAGCCTCAGCTTTGCCTCTCGATTGATTTCTATGTCCGATTGTTCATTAGAGTGCACACGGCACCTATCAAGGTCAAGGAATTGGCTTCTCGTACAATGATTTCCTATAAATGTTCAGGATGCTCATCTGTTCACAACCAGCCTCTCGGTAGATGGACACAGAACCCTTCAACCACCGTGAAGCAGCATACTAAAAAGTTTGGACTCAGTAAAGGTCCTCCAATCGGTCCCCAATGTCCTTTTTGCGGATTCACCAACCATCTCTGCGGCCCCATGTGGGCTGGCCCGCTTCACGATGTTGGCTTTATTGACAAAGTGCTTGATCTTCAAAACGATGCAGATGAGTCCATTTTCAAGACTCTTCCTCGAGTGCAAGGAATGTTGACAATGGCAAAGAATGAACTACCAGACTCGCCGTTCTATATCAAGACCACCTCACTCTCGCGTGTACTTAAAGGTCCTGCTCCTTCTCTTGAAGTGTTGTCTGCTGCACTTGGAAATTTGGGCTATGAGGCATCGCTTTCTCACTCTACGGCAGGTGCTATCAAGACGAATGCTCCATTCGAAGTGATCTGGTATGTTGGCAAACTGTGGGCCATTAAAAACGGTGTTATCGTGGAGAATTTGGGCAAAAATACTGCAGGCTACCAAATCATGATTGACGACTCTATTGGAAAGGATATTGATTTATCGTCACTTAATACTGAAAAGGTGGTGGACGACTTGACATGGCTCTTCCAGCCGAATGAAGTAAGCAACAAGATCAAGTCCTTGAGAAACATCAAGATTGTCAGATACCAGGAAAATCCAACTGCAAATTGGGGTCCCAAAGCTAGACCGCATTGAATAACAAACATAAACCTGTATAGTAGATCTTATTATAAATCACACGGCATATAGTACGGACGATTCAGAAGTTGTATTACTTCAGGCTTTGTAATTTCGTTGTATGGCTATCCTTATCTCGCTTATATCTTGGGCGGTGAAATCAGGTGCGCGGAGTACAAATAACTGTTTTCCATTAGGGGAGTCTATCTGATCATGTCGCTGGATACGGAAATCTTCGTGCTGAGCGAGCTAGTTGAAGTGCTTATATCTCCTCCAACGGTACACGTAGACACAGAGGCACTTTTTTTGCTTCTGAACTCGTCGTCGCGACAGATGTCGTCCTCTGGCGTCGTGATCCGCACGATCGATTTCCACAGCTTTCTTCAGCTTGGTTACAGGCTCACGGATCCTTCGCTCACCATCCAAGACTTGACAGGACTCTTGTCCTCGAACGTATACATCAACAACCTGCCAGAAACCCGCCAGCATCAATCGTCCGAGTATCTACCAGATCTACGGTTCGTGATAAAAAACACGTTTGTACTCCTCATCGCCTTCTTCAAACGCATTGATACATCCAGTCCTGAGCTTACGAATCTGGTCATACTGGTAAATGTGTCGATCGTCAACAAACTGATAAAAATCTTCAAAAGTCTCAATCCGCAAATTGAACTGAAGAGCGAGGAACTATTGCTACGTCTAATGCAATACGAGCGTTAATTATGTATTCTAGGAATATATGCGAGTGGCTATCTTTAGCCAAATGTAATTGGCGAACCGTCGCCCCATCATTCTGCCAAAAACCGGCAAAAGCACAAAATTCACTAACGTCTTGAGTTGCACAAGGCTCTCTTCCCACTCTTTCTGCGGATTGTTGTAAACTAAATCCGTCTCATATGTATATTCTGAATCCTCATCGCTGTCCTCAGCCGAGTATGGGTTGTCCTCTGCATGCAAAGCGAGGTTCTCTGTACTCAACTCCATAAACTTAATTCACGAAACTTATAGGTGTAGGGTGTATTCGAATATAGTTCATGAAACTTTTAGGAACCAACCCTTACAGTCGTCACAACATAAGCCAGTATGAGCACGCGACAAACTTCCGCTACGATAACACAATATCTAATGATACCTTCATGCCAAAATCGTTCGTATCCACGCGAAATCAGCGCCTCAATTTCGACCGCCTCAACGACCGAGATTCGATTTTGGATACAGTAAAGGACCCGCACGACGAGATAGGCTACGAGCAGACGGCCGATGTTACGCATGAGAAAATAAGAATTAGTTTAGAGGCTATAAGACTCAAATTACCGCTTCTGGAAAATCTGATAGGGCATAGACCGAGCAAAACGCAACCTGGGAGCAACAGAAAGCGGCAGATTCAACTCAGTTACTATGGTGAGGAGACTGATGACGACTTAGAACCCCAGACACTCTTTGGGAGACATACAGGGATTAAATATAAAAGAAAGCCGAAATCATTATCTCTCCAGAAGATTAATTCCACAGAAATCCAATACATCAAACCAGCAACTGTGCTCGAAAAACCACTGTGGATCCCAAAACCTCCGAAATCGTATATTCCCATCAACTTCTCTGATAAATCATACCCGCAACCAGAATTGAGTTTGTCAATTCATGATTATCAATTGGTACTCGAAAATTACAACTATATGCCCATTTCGGACCCTGACAAGAAACTTGACCTTTATATGTACGTTCAGACACGAATCCACGACTCTGATGCTCCAACAGATGCTTCAAATGAACTCTTACTGCAAAATTACCTGAATTCATTTACAAACTCCAAATTTACCGAGTCACGAGAAATAACTGACGGAGACGAAGCACCACGTCCGAAACACAAGCTTCGGCGGGTCGAGCGGTCAATTGAGCTCGACAAGCGTGTGTTACGCAAGCTGAACCTTATATGATTATACTGAGATGTTAACTTAATGAGAGATCGCCCAACTGTTGTCGCAACTTGAGATCCCTGGCCTCTTTAATTTGTTGCTCTTTTTTTATCTCGTTAACTCGGCCACTTTCCGTTTTCCAAACCTTCTGGTCGTGCGAATGCTCTGGCTCGTCTACTCTGTATCTCGCGGACTCGTCGTCTGGCTTCGCGAGTAAGTTTCGAATGTCTTTGGATGCAACGTAGTGTAGATTCAGTTCAGATCCAAAGATATACTTCAAGTGCACCAACCTCACATACTCGAACCAGCTAGTGATCGGTAACGCTTTGGATTTGTTCAACTTAAACCGCGATAGCACCTCATTATCTTCATTTTCCTTAGCACCCACACTTTTCTCCAGACTTCTCAGTACTTCTCTGAATATGGACCGCGACTCCTTCTTATCCTTCTTGCTTACCCTTTTGGAGGATCCCCTCACCAATTGTCCTAAAATGTCTCTTAGATCATTGAAATCATAATATGGCTGGTCACCGTCTTCGTAGTCAAATACTTCATACATCAATGCAATTACAATGGCTGCCGTCTTTTGTACTTTCTTGCTATAGTCGCTAGCCAAAAAGGCCATCACGCGAGAAATGTTGTCTTGAATCAAAATATTCACTTCACGGCCAGCTTTGTAGATGAGACTCACCACAATTGCAATAGCATTCAAAGAATTGACCAGTGTGTCCTCATCAGTCTCCGACAAGTTTCCTCCCGTGAACCCCTCAGCCATCTCTACCAAAGTCTCGACACTGTCTTCCAAGCCATAGCAGTGCGATTCGTCATAGATAACCAGCAAGAGAGACGCATAAGCAATGACGCAACTTGAACGCACTCCTTCTATTGCTTCGTCGCTTGTGTACATCTTTTCCATCAAAACCGGGAACAAGTTATCCACCGCTATCGTTGCTACCTCGTCCACATCACTAGCCACATACGCTACCGTGGCCCGCAAAGCAAGCCCAAATTCCAAGCTGGAACGTGCTCCCTTCACAAAAGAGATCATCATCAGCAAGTCGCTCTCGTTCACTACTGTGCCGCTCACACCGAGTGGTCTTTTAATGATCATGTGATACAACTCACCCAGTAGGAATTCTCTGGACGAGGAGTTGATCTTGTTTCTTGAGCGACCCAGCGCACCTATCACATCCCCAATGGAGTATATTTTCACCACCCCACCTTCTTCTCCAGAGTCAGCTGTACCAGCGCCACCATCATCTTCACTATCAATGATAGACCCTATGGCAGAATTGGCCCTGCTCTCCTGCCGACTCATGGAAGAACTAGCGTTCACGGCCATTGAGGAAAATGACTCTGTACTCTGCATTTTTGTCCTGAGCATCTCATCCAGTCTCATGAAGCTCATATCCATCATATCCTCATCGAATTCATTATTGTCCGCTTCCAGACTGGGACTTCGCAAACTGCTCCTCAAACTTGACCTCAACTCCGTTTTGGGCGTTGTTCGTGCCAGTCCTCGTTTGGGTGACGTTAATTCTCTGTGTAATTGCGACATGTCAAAGCTCTGTTAAATAATTAGAATTTATTATATTTTTCTGTCTTTATCTTTGCGGCTTCTCTGCTAGTCACCGTTGGTAATTTGAAAGTTCAAACGTGACTCTTTATTAATCTCCCACGAAATTAGATATCATTCGTGATCATCAACTCTAAACGGGCTGATGCTACTGCTATCCTGGCTGACATTAGCACTTTTGATCATGTTAAGCTCCTGCTTCAATGCCATCACCTCCTGATAGAGATCCTTATTCTCCTCACGTAGCAACTGAATATATTTGGACGAAAGCTCCACCGTAGTTGCCTTCGACGGCACAGTCGTTTCGGTTTTCAGTGACTCTGGAATAATCTTATCCAAGTCCTGAATGGCAATATTCATTCTGTTTCGGCGTCCTTGCTCTGCCAGCTTGTGAGTTGTTTTCCTATCAGCGTGATTGGATTTCAACGATGCGGTCGAATCCCGGCGCTGACTCAATCCCAAATCGTCCGGACTATATGTCGGCTGACCGTCATCATCATTCTGAATCACTGGGGATGTCTTCAGTGATGATGATCTCGAAGACATCTTCGAGAGTCTTCCGTTGGCCATGGGGGGCATCATAGCGCCTGGGAGCTGTTGATGATGATCATGTAACAGAAATGAGCTTGAAGATGGAAGAATGACCGGCGAGGACTGTGCAGACCTGGAATTATGGTTTGGATTCTTCAAAACGTTATCGGCGCTCGACATCATTCTAGGAGAAAACTTCCGTGATAGCTCTGCCAGCGTGAATGACATCATAGTGGCCGGCGTGGCTGCCAAATGGCTGTCGTTATCGTCCTGGTCTTTTAAGGTTGAAGTCGAGAGACTTCGTTGCGAAGCCTGCTGGGATTCAAGAGATGGGAATTGTTGGAAAGCTTGGTCGGAGCCAGTTGATCTGCTTTTGGTTTCCCCGCCAGTGTAGGTGTCGTCTTTTATTGGCGGAAGCGAAGGTGGAAGCATAAGCTCGTTCGAAGTGGCAGACTCTGGTAACATATCAAACTGACTGACAGTGTTCTGGTTGTTGTATACCTTCTTTTTCGGCTTATACGCTCTGCGGATGCCCGAAATCACTGGAGACGCCGGTTTGACCTGCGGCGACTGCTTGACACGAGCTGAGGAGCCAGCAGAAGAAATACCTGAAGAATGTTGAGGATTTGTTGGTCCGAAAAGTGGTGTTCCATTCGGGGTCTTCGACCGCTTGTAGGAAGATCGCCTAGAAGTATGATCGTTGGTCGACGGGGACGAATTACTGATAATCTTGTCATCTTTCCTTTTTTGCCTCAAAGCGTTCGTACTGCCTGATTGTGAGGAGAACCTGCTCCCCTGGAAGTCTAAAGCCGGCGAAGTCAACGGGCTAAATCCGACTTTCTTGCCGTTCATCCCCGAGGCCTGGTAGCCGGTGTTATAAGGTGGATTCACCGATTTTTCCAACGGAGTCACAGCAGGTGATGCTAACGGAGTGAACGATTCGTTCATCCTCACAGCACTGGTCGGAGCCACATCCTGTTGTGTAGGCTCATATCGCGACTGGGCCTGATGGCCTACCATGTAGTTATGCTGGAAAATTTCAGGCGATGTCGGGTAGTAAACACCAGACTGTATGTGGGTTTGTAGATCTGTCTTGCGTGCGAGGACTTCCTGTGCTGGCGCAGTCGTCATCTGTTTCTCCCTATTTAGAAAGGAACAATCATTATAATGCTGTTGCTGATGAGCTTGATGCAGCTGGTCCGGAGAGTCGTTTGAAGAAGGTGTTGTTCTACTGTCAGTGAGATTCTGATTGCGGATCAAATCGTCAAGCGTCTGTATCTCTTGTAGATTTGTGAATTCCGACCACTGAAGGTCCATACTGTCAAATTCAAGATCATTGAAGTTGGGATGGGCATGTGCCTGACTGTGCTCGTCTTCAGGTGAGAAAGAGGGTTCGGAATCGGTTGATGGACGATGAGAGTTGGAAATTTTGGATTGGTCAAGCGAAGAGTCTAGTTTAATGGTATCCATTAGATTTCTGTCTTGTTTCGACAAGTCAGAATGCTGAGCCACACTCATAGTGATCTGCTGAAATACACAGAGAAAAGCGCTGTTGTGCAAAGCTCAGGCGGACCGGGTCCTTAAAAGATCTTGCAATCAAGCTCTTCTCCTCAACAAATAATTAATAGAGCTTACCTTTCTCCGAAACCCCTGACAATAAGAACAATAGTGCAAAAAAGAATTATTGGCATATAGAGACTCGGATTTTGTGTTTTACCAATAGAGACGGGTTAGGAAGCTGTCCACGCGCAGGAGTATCTGCACAACGTGAAGTGCTAAGTGCTGGGCCCAATGAATTCAGGGTATTCACGGCCACGCACTCTCTTTACCTCACTGTTTTGCAACTGCTCCGGGTAAGAGCCACGTGGGGCAGTAATAAAGTCAATCACACGAGCAAATTCCTGCATAAGACAATAGACAGATAATCCCCGCGTAATTAGTACTGGTGCAAGGTTGTGCAATAGATAAATAAATACTGTAGATAAACAGATCTGATAAATATAATAAATAAGATGCCATTGACCTCTAAACGTGGCTGGTCTCCTTCATCTGAGTTGCAAAAGCATGTTCACTTGGCATGTGAGGTGACACGGGTTTGTAAATCTGGTTTCCAGGCTTAAACACCTCTTTTCCACCGTCATCCGGAATCTTCTTGGTCAACCCGAGGCTCTTGAAGACGCAATCGTTGAGCAATGTCTCGGCTTTCCGACAGTTTTTCAATTCCATGTTAGAATAGTTGAGACATTGGAAATGCAGCTCGAATTCTCTCTTACAGTGAGCATTCAAGTCTCTAATCACCGAGGACGCACATCTGGTCACTCGTCTGCCCTCTTTCAAACAGTTAATCGTCCCGTTATCTCCACTCTCCTTGTGACACTGCATGAAGTCATCATTGTAGTTTTTGCACCGTTCGCCAATGAAAAATGAGGCACTAAGTAGTGGTCCTGTCGTGGCACCTATCTCCTTGACATGGGGGATTTCGGGAGGCAATGGCGCATTCTCAAGCACGTATTGAGTGTCCCTGAGCTTGTCGGTAAAGCTCGATGTTGAAATAGTGTCCGAGGTGTTCGTAGTTGACATTATAACGAGACTTAATTGATATATTTCTTACTCCTCAAATCGCTCCGGGTAATTTTTTGTGCTGTCTAAGAAAAAGATAGTTTGAATTGGTCAAATTTATTCAAACAAATCAAACATGTTTGAATTTGTGTCGCTGGCTCCACCGCGAGAGAAAATACAGCCGGTAGATGAGGTAGACGAGGACTCTTATGATCCTCTGGAGGAAGAGCAAGCGAAGGAAGACGAGAACAACAATCACAAGGAGTTGGAAGTCGAACAACTAAATAACATTTCGAAGACACAGGCAAGACTGCTGACATTCGATGGCCATATAAATATCCTGGCGGATCCAGGATGGGACGGGAAAAGTGATATTTCATTTCTCGAGCCATATATATCGAACATTCACCTCATTATCCTTTCGCAGACCACAGCTGAGTACCTCGGTGCCTTTGCTTACCTTTTGTACAAGTATCCAATTCTTCGAAAAGTCAAAACGTACGCGACATTACCTGTTTCCAAGCTTGGAAGACTTACAACTCTGGAACTCTACAGATCAGCGGGACTTGTGGGACCCTTGAAAGGCGCCATATTAGAAGCTCGGGACGTTGAAAACTGTTTCAATGCCATTAACATCCTCAATTACGCGCAGTCGGTCTCTCTGACTGGAAGTTTATCTGGCATTACGATCACAGCATACAATTCAGGACATACCCTGGGAGGATCGTTCTGGCTTTTGAATAAAGAGGCAGAAAAGGTGGTATATGCTCCATCATGGAACCATTCCAAGGACTTTTTCTTGAAGCCAGGTAGGTTGAACCAGCCAAACCTAATGCGCGCAACGACATTGATCAGCGGGTCTGATCTCGGATCATCTTTGTCACACAAATTGAGAATTGACAAGTTTTTGGAACTGGTGCAGCTGACATTAATGAACGGAACGTCAATTTTGCTCCCGACCACAGTAACTGGGAGACTTTTTGAGCTCCTTCCTCTTTTGGACCAGCGCGTTCCTCTTGAAGTGGGCTTCTATCTGCTCTCATTTACTGGAACCAAGTCTTTGCAATTCTCAGCTAATATGCTGGAATGGATGTCTCCAGACATTACAAAAAATTGGGAGAACCAAAACCAAACACCATTCGAGTCTAGCAGACTCAAGCTCATAACTCTCAACGATTTGAACAGAATAGACCAACGGCCGAAGATCATATTTGTAGACGGTACGGACTTGAACGAGGGCTCTCTTTCGAGGAATTGTTTCGTTGAGCTTTGTTCCAAGCACAACACAGCGTTGATCATGACTGAAAGGCCAGAGGTTGGTACGACTGCATATGATATCTACAGGGAATGGGAAAAACAAGTGGAAAAAGATAATAACTTGAAAGACGGAGCGTTAATCATTCTTGACAAGGAGCTATCGCTTTCTACCACCAGAGAGGATCCTTTGCGTGGCTCCGAACTAAATGCATACAACAAGAGTGTTGAAGAGAGAAGGCAGCATCAAAAGGAAATAGAGCTTCAAGAACGGATTAATAATGACTTGTTGGATACGATGATTGGTGAAGATGACGATGATGATGACGACTCGGAAGACACTGACGAAGGAGAGGAGGAGGAAGAGGCAGAATTTGGTGAAAATGGAAATTTTAAAACGACAACTTCCACTGCTCTAACTCAATCGACGAACACCGGAAAAGATGAGGAAGAAAGAATTACAGCTGACCAGATTTTGCAAATGCCTATGGATTTTGATGTTCGCAATGCGAAGGGCAGAAATAGAATGTTTCCTTTTATTGTGAAGAAGGTGACGGTTGATGATTATGGGGCGGTTATCCGACACAGCGACTTTATGAGAGAGGAAGAAAAATTCCCATTGAACAGGATTGGCAACGTTTACGAGGAGGAGGAAGAGGTAATCGAGGAAGAGTATATGGAGAATGGAAAAAGAAAGAAGCGCACGGTGCGGAGGCCGGTGAAAAAGATGAGAAGAAACCTCGTTGTTGAGGAGGTCAAACAGAAAGATACGCTGTACGACTTAGATCCGCTTGTGGACCCGAAAGTGCGTACTTTGCGACCTGTAACTGTGGAGATCCGTTGCGGTTTGGCTTACTTGGATCTTTCTGGTCTTGCAGATATGAGATCTATGCGTATTACTTTCAATTCTTTGAAGCCACGAAAGGTGATTTTGCTTCCAAATACAAGCTTCGGGTTCATGGGAGGAGCTGTTGAGGTGATGGAATCAATTATGACTCAGCAGAAAAATAAGATGATGGATCTGTACAAGCAGGATGCGGCTGCAATACTAGGCACCGACTACATTCGATCAAAATTGAACGAGAAGATAGATCTGGGCAATGTGGTTACGTCTTACGATCTAGTCATCTCCAATGAGCTCAGCAATTCATTAAATTGGCAGTCTATCACTGGTGGGTATTCCATTGCCCATGTCTACGGTGAGGTGCTACCTATTGCTGCTGAGGATGAGGGGTCTGAAAACCAGAAAAATCTCAAGCTTGCTCCACCTTCCAATACCAACATGATGCCTGTCTCAAACTACATTTGTATTGGAGATATTCGGCTAACAGAGTTGCGTCGCAAATTGGTGGAGATGAATTGCGTTGCAGAATTCCGAGGGGACGGTACCTTGGTGGTGAACAATCAGCTGGCAGTGCGGAAAATCAGTGATGGAAATATTGTGATTGACGGAGGCATCAGCCAGCTTTTCTATCAGGTGCGTGAGCTTGTGCAGAATATGTTGGCATACGTTTAATAGAAATAAATAATAGTGCATGCTCCAAATTTAGGTTATTATGAGATCAGCCGTGCTATTGTGTTAGGAGCCCGGGGATCTGAGCCGCATCCCGTAGACCCTTTGAACAATACGGCTGAGTAACTTTTGACGATACTACTTCTTCACGCTTCTTCGTTATGGCGGTTTCCACTGAGTCTACCGCGGGCATCATTGCCGGATTTGATCCGTTGGAGTATCTTGCTTCCCAGCCTTTCACTCTTCTGTTGTTCCAGATGATATTGATTCTAACCATGGCGCAGATTGTTAATTTCCCCCTTTCCATCATCAGACAGCCTCGTGTCATTGGCGAGGTCATCACAGGGATCTTGTTGGGCCCATCTGTTATGGGTCATATTCCGAGGTTCACCTCGAAGGTGTTCCCAACTGCTTCAATTCCAGGGCTGACGGATATCGCCAATATCGGTGTTTATCTTCTGCTGTTCATGGTTGGTTGCGAGGTGGACGTGATGTTTATCAAGAAGAACCTCAAGATCGCGCTAACCGTCGGTATCTTCAACATGGCCGTTCCTTTCGGTTTAGGCTGTGCGGTGTCTATTGGTCTTTGGAACGAATACCGTAAGAACGACGAGTCGTTGCAACCGATCGAATTCACCACTTTTATGGTTTTCATTGCTGTCGCTATGTGTATCACCGCATTTCCGGTGCTGGCACGTATTCTCACAGAGCTTGGACTGGTCAGAGATAGAGTTGGAACAATTGTTCTGGCAGCAGGAATCACCAACGATTTGATCGGCTGGATCTTGCTTGCACTGAGTGTCACTTTGGCAAACTCTTCTTCCTCAATCACTACACTCTATATCTGTCTAGTCACTGTGGGATTTTGCCTGTTTATGATCTATCCTGGTAGATGGATGCTAAGATTCATTCTGATCAAGAATAAAGACATTGAAAATCCAAACGGTCCCTCCCAATTCTCTACTTCCCTTATACTTATCCTGATGCTGTCTTCTGCCTTCTTTACCGACATAATCGGCGTTCACCCTATTTTTGGCGCTTTTATTGTTGGTGTGATCGTTCCAAGAGAGAACGGCTACGTTGTTCGATTGGCTGAAAGAATTGAGGACCTCGTGAACTTGTTCCTCGTTCCTTTGTACTTTGCACTGGCAGGTCTTGGTGTGAACCTTGGGCTCCTCAACAAAGGTATCGACTGGGGTTACATTATCTGCATTATTGTGCTGGCAGTTGTCGGTAAAGTGTTTGGTGGCTTCGTTGCCTCCAAGATTTTTGGTCTTTACAAGAGAGAAAGCTTGGCTGTCGGAATCCTCATGTCTTGCAAAGGTATTGTCGAGATCGTGGTTTTGAACACAGGTCTCAACGCAGGGATTTTGTCGCAGAAGACGTACTCCATGTTCATTGTCATGGCCTTGGTGGCCACTTTCCTCACGACTCCTCTGACTTTGCTGGTTTACCCACGATCCTACAGAGATCAAGTGGAGCAAAGAAGGAAAGGATTGCTGGATGAAAAAGACCAGATCTCGTTGTCGATTGTCAGCTCGGTGGACGAGATCAAATTTCAACGACTAGTTTTACCCGTGACTGAGCTCGAGACAGTCTCCACGGGCCTTGTGCTTCTTGACCATATATGCGAGCCTACTAAATTGCCTCTCCTTGGTGTCAATGTCAAGCCTCTGACGCAAAGAACTACGGATTTGCTGCAGGCGTCTATGATTGGCGACCTGGACATGAGAACCAACGAGCTCCAGCTCAACCCTATCCTCAGTATTCTGAAGGTGTTCAGCGACTTGCACTCTATCCCGTTCAGCTCAGAAATCATGTTCTGTCTTGTTGACGATTATGTCAAGACCGTACTTTCGGGAGCTAGATATGCAACAGATGACTTGCTGATGGTCACGCTAAGCTACAGGGCTTATATTGAGAGACCAGAGGTGGTATCTGAGTTCGCCAATACTTCAGTAACCTCCAAGGTGCACAAGTGTTTGCTTATCAACAATAATTTGGAACTCAGTCGCTCCCTCATTGCTAACGAATACGGCGAAGACAGCGAATCGATTTTCTCCAAGGAAACGTTCTTGAATCCCGAATCTCTGAATTTTTCGTCCTTGAACCTGGTTTTGAGTAACATGGATGTCACTCAGCAGGACTTGGTTGCGCTCAAGCTGTTCTTTGTGATGGCCGAGCATCGCAACATTTCGAGAGCCAATGTCTTTTTGCGAGCAGATAGCAATCTAGTGAAGGTGGTGCAGACTCACTTATCTCTTGTCAAGAACGAGTATGTGAGTTTGAACGTGCACGATTCGAGCGATCTCGTGTCGTTCGAGGAGTATGTCAGTATCACTTATATGCCATCTAAGGCCAATATGAACGATCTGGTCATCATTACGAACAATGATGAATGTGACGCTTTTATGGGGATGTTTGTGGGCAACAACGACAAGTTGATCATCACGTATTAAGTAGCTATCCTGCAACAAGTTATATTTTCCGCTTATGTCATACGTATTGATAATACGCCTTAATAAGCCTCGAGATGATTAGCCCAGGTTTATGCGTTTCTTTGGCCAAATCAAAGAAAGCTTGCAATTCAAGAAACAGTATGAGCTCGGAGGTAAGTGGAACGCTAGAATTAAGTACTGATGGCTAGATGTACTGGGAGTTGGCGCGTTTGGCTACGTGAGAAGGGCAAAGGATAACACCTCGGGAATTGAGGTTGCCGTTAAAGTTATAAGCAAAAAAGCTCTTGGAACACATCAGACATCTGTCAAGAATGAGATACAGCTGTTGGCGGAGCTCGATCATCCAAATGTGGTTAAATTTTTTGATTGCTATGAGACACCCAAATCGTTTTACATTGTCACGGAGTTAGCTACAGGTGGAGAGCTTTTCGACCGTATCGTCGAGAGAGTTGTCTTCACAGAAAATGATGCCAAATTGGTGGTGAGACAGCTGGTGTGCGCATTGGACTATCTACATGGCAGAGATATCGTTCATCGTGACGTCAAGCCCGAAAATATCCTGTACAAGACAGGGGAACCGGACTGCGCAGTAGTTCTAGCCGATTTTGGTATTGCTCGCAAATTGAGTCGATCGGAGCCCTTTATACGTGACTATGCTGGTTCTTTTCTATACTCTGCTCCAGAAACTTATACTAACGAAACATACAACTATAAGGCAGACATTTGGTCGCTGGGAGTGGTATGCTATATCCTGATGAGCGGATTCACTCCTTATGAAGCGAGTACCACTGATGACTATTTGGAGGTGGTGTCGCATCCATTGACGTTTGGAGATGAGTGTTGGCAAATTATTTCCAAGGAAGCCAAGAAATTTGTCCTCTGCTGTTTGGACCTGGACCAAGATACACGATATTCAGCCTCGAGACTATTAACCCATCCCTGGCTTACCCAAGATGCTCAGAAGGAAGTTGACTTGATCCCAAATATCAAGGAGCGGTACACTGCGAAAAAGAAGTTGAAGGCTGCTGTTAACGTGGTTTTGATGAGAGCCAAATTCAACAGGCTGCGAGAGCTTGCAAAGGGGGACAACGACCTTGACATGTTGGACTTATATCTGAATCCAGAACGTCAAGAGCCGAATAAGTCGCGATTGCTAGGCGAGGCGTTCCGCAACCTTGTGTTTGCTGCAAAGGATAACAAGGAGAAGGTGGAGAAGTATCAGGAGATCCATGAGGAAAGCTAGCGGGGCAACTGCGATCAGAAAATAATCCGGTAAAGAATGAATAGAACAAAGAGTGCAATAAGCACTACTGGAGCATACTGTTTCAGTAGCAGTTCAAAGTTGATCTTTTCCGCATATTTCTTGTATTTCTGGGATTGTTGTTTAAGATTGCTGGAAAGATCTTGTAATTTATCTAATGAGTCGCCTCTATATAGTAGGTCTTCGATATTTTTGTTCATGATCATTTTAACATCAACAAGATCATTGTTAAGTTTATCTAAGTTGGACTGGGCTCTTGAGTCGCTGTAAATCTTCTTGGTCTTTGTGATAAAGGAATCAAACTGGATAAACTGATATGGCTTGAGATTGGGCCTGCTCAATTCTGTGCCATAGACATGGTTGAACTCTGTGGAAATTTCTGAGAGATATGAGAACACAAGTTTCTTGGGGAAACTGCTCGACGTTATGCATAAGTATATTATATTGTCGACAATCAGATAATTCAACGTGTGCGATCCGGAGTCAATGGAGGCTCTTGGCTCTGAAGTTTGTGGGCTTAATTTCAGAATAATCATTTTACATTTCTTCTTGAGCTCCGTTAACGTAGAGTCAGAGTCGTCATCAAAGGATCCACAAAGTGGGAGACCTGTTTGTTAGTGTTTCCCAAATTTTTACTCACCGTCTGATAATCGGTAGATTATGGTAGACTCCATATTGTCTAATGTAGATGTTAACAAGTTTTTGATTTTTATTTTTCGACGCGTCGTCCGACACTCGTAATACCTATTTAACCATCAGCTTGTTCACGAGCTCCTTGTCGCTCTCAATAAGATTGTACAGATATTGGATTCCCTGCTGCTGCTTGGAGAGAATGATGACCAGTTTGTTGAGCACAATCTCGTTGTTGGAGATCAGAGATTGCGAAACATTACCATTGGAAGCCACGGCCATCGACTCGTGGATTCTTTCCAGGCTAATGTTCAGATTGATGAGTCTCTGTTTCAAATTGCTTAGCCGTGCCCATAATTCGTTCGATCTATTCAAGCCAATCGGATCATCCACAGACTTGACCAACTCCTTAAACTGAGATATCAATTTCTCCTCGTCGTTGGTTAACTGATATCCTTTGTATTTCAGCACGGTCAAGTTGACAGCTATTCTGAGCAGCTTCAAGCTCAGCAATTTCTGTTTGATTTTGCATTGGGTCAGCCTGTTCAAGGAGTCCAAATCATGTTTATCACCTAGACTTGTCAGGCTCGAGTTGATGTTATTCAGCAGCACTCGTGACTTGCGAATATGTTCTATCTGTGTATTGGATCTGTTCAGCAGATCCTCAAAACCCTTGATTTTAACAGGAATTGTGTTGTAGTTCCGCGGCCTTGATTTCATTGCATTCTCCCAGTCTTCTGCTGACTCGTCAGCCGGCCGCTCGTAGCTGTTAAACTCGGTCGGAACTTTATTATACACGTATGTCTTCATCACACATTGATTGGAATTGGAATCCCAAGAGTTCTTGACCTTCATCAATTGATCTGCAATCGATGGTGTGTACCCGTTTTGCTGCTGATATTGCTGCTGGTTCATTTTTTGAGCTTGAATAACCGTTGGATGGAGAGACTGCTGCTGAGACAGCTGAGTAGACCAGGCAAAAGACGGTTGCACACTGAAGCTCGGCTGCGACTCTGTAGGCTGCGGCTGTTGTGCTGTTTGGGTATTCGAAAAGTTGGGAGTCGGCTGTTGGGCTGGTTTCACGCCTAGGAGACTGTTGTTCCCACCGAACGAGAATCCATTCGATGCAGGAGCATTATTGTTATTATTCCCGCCAAAAAGACTTGCACCAGTCCCCTGGGACTGTGTGGTTGCCACATTTCCCGTATTATTGTTGTTGTTATTATTGTTGTTGTTTCCAAACAAGCCTTGTCCAGCAGAGGTGTTATTTCCAAACATGTTCTGACC
Source organism: Ogataea minuta (assembly GCA_003706195.2). Classification (NCBI taxonomy): domain Eukaryota; kingdom Fungi; phylum Ascomycota; class Pichiomycetes; order Pichiales; family Pichiaceae; genus Ogataea; species Ogataea minuta. Next base: position 807,386 of record PPKR02000006.1, read on the forward strand.
AGTTGCATTACTGTTGGCATTGCCAAAAAGACCACCGCCTGGAGCAGCTGGAGCAGCTGGAGCAGAATTTGTATTTCCAAACGAGAATCCAGAAGCTCCCGTAGCCCCTGTCGCAGCCGAGTTCGTTCCAGTAGCTGCCGTCGTTGAAGAGGTAGGATTGGTGCCTCCTAGTGAAAAACCTCCATTATTACCAAACCCTGTCGCAGGCTTATTTCCAAAATTGAATCCACCAGCACTATTACCTGCCGTTGAGGTAGGTGTGCTGGCATTATTGCCAAACGAAAACCCTCCGCTTGGTGCCGAATTCTGTGTGCCAAAACTGAACCCTGACATTATGTGTTTACAATTTTCAGATACAATTTTTATTCTCAGCGGTGCAAGGTGTAATAGCACCTACAAGATGTATACTCGTATACCAGAACTCCAGTTAAACAAGAAGTAGCGCCATCATCAACCCGTGCCAGCTGATTTTCACTGAGTTCCACTTTTATCATCCCTCGAATGATTTATAAACTCCCATTAGCCTCTAACCTGCCCTAACCATTAAAAACCACCCCCTCTAAGAGAAAGCACTAAATGGAGATCAGAGCCCGCCACAACACCACATTCTTCCAGAGTTTTGTCGTCATCCCTGTTTTGTTAGCTTCTTCTTTGCTCAATACTCACAATTGCTTGCCAGAAAAAAGGAACTTCTGCTGGTGTGGTGGAATCCCCTCCTTCACTTCGATTGTTTCTTTTAGATCACTCACCTTAATAGTTAGCTATTTCATCCTGTACCCTCTTAGGTTGTACTTACCTTATCCTTGAGATCCACATCGATTCTGATCTAATTTGTTAGCAAATTAGCAGGTTTGTCTTGTACTCACCATTCTGCCAGTCAAGCTCTAATAAGGTTAGTTAAGGAAACTTTTCGAACAAGTACTCACTCTCACTTTAATTTCTACCATCGCAGCACCTTAATTCCTCTGTTTGTTGCTGTCCTCCAAACCGTACTTTATTTGGTTTTAAATTAAATTATTTCCCATATTTAACGTTGAATGCTATCTACACCAGTCGTTACTAATATACCTTTCGACAAAATTTATGAGCCTGCGGAAGACTCGTTTCTACTTCTAGATCTATTTGAAGAGTTACAGCCATCTTTGGCGAAGAACAAGTACAATCTTGTCGTTGAAATTGGTACTGGCTCAGGCATCATATCGGCCTTCCTCAACAAACATATTCTAAAAAATGCATTTATCATAGCAACAGATATCAATCCGCACTGTTGCAAAACATCAATAATAACAAACGCCAACAATGCATCCAGCCACAACTTCGATGCTGTCCAATGCGATCTAACGTCCTGTCTGCGCCTAAGAACTATCGACTTACTCGTCTTTAACCCCCCATACGTGCCCTCAGAATGTGTGCCCGCCGTCCCAGACTCGGAGGACAACGACAAGTGGCTTGATCTTGCCCTTGATGGTGGCCCAGATGGTATGTTAATCACTAATACACTTTTGCACAGCCTTGATGATATTCTAGCTTCGAACGGTCAAGCATATATTCTTTTTTGTGCTCGAAATAAACCGGCCCAGGTCGTAGAATCGTTCCAGAAACAGCATTCAAATTTCATGGTGAGGAAGATGATCGAGCGCAAAGCGGGCTGGGAAGTACTAAGCATATACATGTTTCAGAAGAGACCCTAATTGAATAGATCATTGAACATATCTTTCTCAATCTCCTCAACATTTGGATCTGCGAGATTGTACTCACTCTCGTAATTAAATATCGACAGTTTGTCGAAGAACTCATGTAAGTCAAAAATGCTCTTCACTCCGCGACGGCCAGCCAATAAGGGTGTCTTCGATTTTCCGTCTCGATTCAAAATCTTGTCATTTGGTTCGACCGTTCTCATCTGCCTCAGATTGCTGATTTTGTCCACTAACGACAAAACAGGAACATGTGAGTCACGGTAAACAGCATCAGTTGTGTCAGAAACAAACAGCCACTCCGATAGTTGGAATTCCTCTGGCTGCAGTATCAATAAGACGTCCAGCAACTTGCAGGCATGTAGTACCAATTCATTATCAAACTCATCTTGTGCAGTGGTCGCCGCTTCAATTTCTGCTTTAGATTCATCCAATCGCATCAAAAGCTGACGAAGAACGAACTGTAGCTCTGTGTATACCGTAGGCCACAGTGTGCTTAAATGCGGGTCGGAAAACTTGAAGACGATGATCCGCAAAAGGAGAAATATGCATGGTTTCAGAGAATCGTTTGAGGAATTCTTCAGCATGTCTGATATCCTGGCCTGCAAATCGCTGGCGTAGTTGAGCAACGAGTCCTTGGGTGATATGAGTAGCAGATAAGCCACCCTCTTCAGGCTCAGAGTTCTAGTGGACATCTCAGAATCATTCCAATTGAACAAAGTAGAAGAGCCGCTGTAAGGAACCAGCTTCGTGATGAGTTCGTCCAGTCTCTCTTTATCCTCCTTAATCCAGTTGTATAGAATAGAGTTCCACTGTGGTTTAAGAGCGGAATCAAAGAACCTGGCATCCATTAGAATGTCTGCGCAAAAACCTTTCCAAAGTTTCAAATTCAAGCATTGGCTCATGCTTGAAAGAGCCTCGATCAGATCTATAACGTAGTCCGAAGTCCGAATGGTGTTCCGTTGTTTCGCCAGAGGAATGATCGTGTTATTGATAATGGTAGTAAGGCATTGGACGACCTTGTCGTTGTCTTGAACAATAGTCGGAATTTTGGGAACCACGAGCACCAACGTTGAGCAAAGCTCCTCTCTGCCACCCTCTTTGTCTAATTGTGAAGCCTCTTTCATTGGTGACATCTCTTTGAGACCGCTGCCGGCAGCAATAGTGGATACGCTCTTATTTAGAGACGCCGTAGCAGCCAACGGTGTATTTGGGCTGTCGCCAAATTCCGTTGCAGTTGAAGAGATACCCGGGCTTGCAGAGCCATTGCTTGTGTCTGCGCTCGGAAGTAAATTTAGCGGATTTAACATGGATGCTATCAGTTGCTCTTCTATAGCAGAACTGTTTTTGACGTTCGTGGCCATTGTGAGAATTTTCGTAAAAGAATCTATCATTTCCTTTTTCACCTTCTTTTGCTCTCCAAAGCTGATTTGGGACAGTTTGACGCCAATAATAGTAGTAAATTTGAGAATATCAGGCAAAATGTGTTTATAACTCGACGAACTGGTTTGGACTTCTTTCAAAAAAGCAATCAATTGTGGCCAGATATCTTCCACCGAGTCACTGCTCAAAGATTCCATATACTCCGACATAAACGCAGAGATATCTTTATCACTCAAGTCTGCAATCAATGAAGACCTTCTGGATTGATCAAGAGAATAAAGATTGACCCTAGAGACCAACGAGTTCAAAACTAGAGGAATCATTTTCTCTGATTTTGCTCCGTCCAAAACATGAATCACTTTGAAAGTTGAATATTTGTTGGAGTAAACGCTAGGACCTTTTTGACAGCTGATCAAGGTTTCAAGAGTTTCGAGTGACTCAAGTGAATAGATGCTCTCCAAAATCTTTTTCGTTCTGAATTTCAGCCTCGAAGCATTATAATTAAGAGTTTTCGCAAAACTGAGGAATGACGGCTTCTCTTCATCAATAATTTTGGTGCTATTAGTGCTCAGGCCAATAATGGAGTTCATTCTAGTAACCAGTGGCGAGGAGGGGGTCACACTGATGGTATTGGCTTTCACTTTGGAATTCTCATCCGACCAAACCCAGATTCTGTAACAAGTCTCCACGGCCAGTTTAAAAGCCCTAAGAACTTCCAGTCTTCGGACCTGGTCTTCGCCTTTGTCTTCTGGAGCCTCGACTTGAAACACTCCTTGCATCACAGAACCAAAGAAACTTGACTCCTTACCAGAGGCATCACCTGCATGTAGTCCAGAGTTAGTGGCCATCATATATTTGTGACTCACACTTAATATCTCCTGCAATCCATTGATGAGCTCCAATATCGACTCATCAGAGTCTGCACTACCTTCTCCCTGACTTAATCGAGTGTTCAAACTGAAAAATTCGTCCAACTTTTCACAAATGCAAGCAGTTATATTAAAAGTGCTTCTGAACACCAACTCCGGGACATGATTAGCCGCGTTCAGAATTAGCGCATTCCAGGAAGCTAGCACTAGCGAAGTTTTGGAATTGAGAATTCCGTCAGAAACAATCTCTGCAAACCTAGGTGGCATTCCATCCGCTTCAAACTCGAATATCTCGACTGGTATCTTAGACTGCGAAGCGATCTCCATGAACTTCGAAAGGGTATCCAAGTAGAAGGATACAATGGAGTCTTCATATTGATTAGCTTTTTTGCAAAGCGTTGTCACCAATTGAAGAATGGCATTAAATGTTGGTTCTGATCCATCAATGAGAAGCTCCAGCAATCTCAAACAAACCCTGACACAGCTTGAATACTGCTCATAAACTTCCTGACTTAGCTGAGGAAGATCCATAGACAGGAATCGAGAAATGATGGTCACTAGGAACGACTTATATGTTGTGATATCCCATTGATTCTTCCTGATGATCTCCCGTTCAGACTCATTGTCTAAATAGCAGTCCTCAGTTTTAAAGATGGAAATCAGGTTTCGGTCTGTTTCTAACAACTTCCAAATGGTCGTCAATTGGTATGCAAATAAGGTGTAATCCTCGTCTTCTTTGTTCGTGAATGAGCCGGAGCCAAGAAATCTGTTTTTAGACAACAATCCTGAGCAGCAGACTTTGAATATTTTGTTGATCGATCCTGTTGAAATAGTTCCCTTGATCCAACGAGATACAATCAGTACTTCTGTCTCGTTTTCACTGCTCAGATCGTCAAGCAGCAGTTGTAGTGGCCGGATCAAAATGCTTTCAGTATCGTTAAAAGACAGCATATGTGTCCATAATGCATTAAAAGCTTTAATCCGAGTAGATATGTCTGTCCTCAAAAACAAGGAGGCCAAGGCAGCTTCAATATAATGCGAATCCACGCTCATCTCGAGCTTGCAAATCATCTTCACCGTTTCAACCTGATACTTACCGCTTCGATGGGTCAGACAGCGCCAAAGTAAGTCCATGACGGTCTTTAGGATCTGCAGCAGTTGAGCACCTGAAGTTTGTCTGGCGAGAGTTTTGAAAAGCAGCGAGATTCCAAAGGCTATCGGAGTATAGTCATCATTGAAATTCGTGGTTTTGTAGCTGTTAACGGTATCCAAAAGTGTCCGGTCAGTCCATGGGTGCTCTCCCGTTGGAATCTTTTCTAACAGCAGGTCCAATATTTCGCAGAATTCGTAGAATAACGCCGCCTCTTGGCGTTTTAAGCTATCGGCCACGATCTGGGTAGTTAAACTTAAAAGAAGGGCACTCAAATCAGCTGTCTTGAATGGCTTCTCATCTGTAGCTTCCTGATGTACTTCCTCAGTGGTCAGGCTATAATAACTGTCGAGCTTTGTGCGGACTTCCTTTCTGAATTCTATTTTTTCAACGCTACTCACATGGACATACTTCTCGTCTGCATGTTCTATAGGAAGAAATGCTCTCTGCGGTATAAGGCTGAGAACGCTGTTGATCAATTCTAACCAACGTTTGTCCCCATCGAACTCCAGCAAAAGAGCAAGAAGCGCCAATGGCAAATGCGTGATCACCATATCCTCCTCTTCAACGCGGAAATTCTTGATGATGAAGAGCACAAGATCGACATTTTTGCCTCTTATCAATCTGAGCATGTCTGACCAGATATTGATCGTCTCAACACTGTCAAAGAATGCATTAACGTTTTTTAGCAACTCCTCGAAAGCCTTTAAGCTCTCCGTTTGGCTCGTCTCCATGGCACATTGCATAATCGGAATTAGTATTTTTGGCACAATCAACTGACCGATCTCCCACTTGTCCATGATTGCCACGGCAATTTTGCACGCTTCAATGCATTGGAGATACTTCGGTTTCATATTCGCACTGCCATCCAGCAATGCGAATAAGGCATCCGTCAGGAATTCTAAACCATAATCTTTGAAATACTTCGATCTTAACTCTGCCGTTGTGGGAACGTCGGCCGTAATTGGAGTATTGGGCTGTTCATTCGTCTCCGGTCCTAACAACCAGTTCCATAATCGTCTGTTCAGAGACATATCTCTGCGTAGTACTGTACTGGTGGCATTCAATATCAAAAGCTGTTTGTCCTCTTCCGTGACAAGAATCTGGAGGATTTCAGACTTGAGTTGTAATTTCGTAATCAAAAGGTCAAAGAAGCCTCTCTGAACTAATAAATTTTCGTCCTTGAGCCCCTCGATAAATGCCTTGATGAGCAAGCCGGGCTCCGGTGTCACGCACGCCAAAGTTTCATCGTCCAGGGCATCTAAAACAGCATCTTTTTTCAATTCCGATAGGCTACCCACCTTGAAGGATGGCATTTTGCGAATACACCACTCCAAGGCTCCAGATCTCTTGTCTGGAGAGGTGACAATGCACAGAAAAAGACATTGCCAGAAATGCGAGTTATTGTTAAGATGTTCTTTGAATGAATCTATCAAGCCAAGAACCGCATCAAACGATTCTGACGTAGTATCATCAAGCGCAGGAAGTAAACTGAGTAGCAGTGCTTTGAAAATAGCCCTTAGCACGGCTGGATCGAGCGGAACAATGTAAGTATGGAAAAGGTCAATCAATTGCGGTTTAACACTGATACTGGCGTAGTACATCAAGGGTAGAAGTCCTGGTAGCCATGTGGTTATGTGCAGGCTTGTTTCCTCCGGTCCCAGTATCTGAAAGATCTGTGTATACACTTCAAGGGCTTTGCGATGCACTCCGCTAGGAAGCTTGGATGAAAGGCATTTCGACAAGGTTTTAGAGACTTCAAATTCGTTAGGAATCCAATGGTTGGCTTTAGGGTCTGGATTCAATTGCAAAGCCCGCTGAAGTTTGCTCAAATATGAAATGTAATCTGCCCATTCTTCAACAGAGTCAAAGACTGTCAATGCTTTGTCAATGTTGGAAAGGTATTTCTTTTCCTTTGGATCTAGCTGTGTCGCTCTGTCGTGTAATTCTGCATTTCGACCATATAGCAAAGGCAGTGGTGACATAGACCTAAGAAATTTGCCACCCTTCAATTGCGAACTAGACATATCTAGAGTATCCTATAGTTAACTACAGTATTTTGTTTATCTACGAGGACTTTTTATGGTGCACGGGTGTCAAGAGGAGAAAATGGGCCAAATAAAATCCTTATTTCAAGCGGTTCATCTTCCTGTTCAAAACAACATGTCGGTGTGGGCTACAATGCTGTATCCCTTTAAAGTGTGTTTTTTTCATGCTTAATGTCTAACAAACTAGGGAATAATTTACTTTACCTTTCATGTGGAGTGCTGGAGATACTTCAAAATGAACCTATTCCCCCTTGTTCTTATTTCAGTGATTATATATGGAGGGGCCATCGCTTTCTACGTGACTTCTCTGTTTTTTACCGGAGGCATGATGTCTTTCGTTGGACCCACAACATACCAATTGATGACATTCATCATCAATCTCATCAACTCTCTCTTTCTACTCCCCAAACCTCTCAAATACACCTTTGATTATGTCATGAACAACGAACTGAAACTAGGGTACAACCACTTGTATAGAGGTATGCTTGATAGCGACCTCAAAGGGTATGCGGGAGAGACCATATTAGGCAAATGCTATAGAAACTGTAAAAGAGTGCTCGGGCCAGAAAGATTCGTCATCAGGGAAGTTGTGTTCTTGTTCCTAAGCATGGTCCCAATCATTGGTCCACTCATCGTCATATTCTTGCGGGCATCAAGAGCAGGCTATTCGCGTCATTATCGATATTTTCAACTCAAAGGCTACACCAATGCGCAAACTAACTTTCTATGGCGAAAGAACAGACATCTATATTTTACTTACGGACTGATTTCGCTGGGCCTAGAGCAGCTCCCACTTGTGAATATTTACTTTGCATTCACCAACCAAACGGGAGCAGCCCTATGGGCAGCTGATGTGGAACGGCAGCTGATGGAGCTCAAGAGACCAAAACAGCCTGAACAGCCTGACCAACCTGAGCAGCCCGAGAAGCCTGAGAAGCCTGAGAAGCCTGAACAGCCTGAGATAATCATTTTGGAATCGTCTTCTGCACGAATGACATAATATCCTGCATTTCTTCCGGACATGTTGAGTGTCCCATTCCTGGATACACCTTAAAGACCAGCGACTCAAAACCGAGACCCTTATATAGATCGGCTGCTTTTTGCCCTCTTAGCAGGCTGACGATAGGGTCCACGTCTCCATGGGCCTGGAACATAGGAGTGTGTTTGTTTGCATCGTGCGCTTTTCTCTTCAAGGATCCTTCCACAGGACAGAATCCCGACATTGCAATCACTCCTGCCAGCTTTTTGTCATATGTAGCACCAATAGCAAGACTCAACGCAGCTCCCTGAGAGAATCCACTAACGATAATTCTATCTGCAGGAATACCACCATCTATTTCCTTTTGGATAAGTTCCTTTATCTGATCAGTGCTCTCCCAGAATCCTTTTCTGTCATCTTGCTCACTCATATCGTCGAATTGGATAATGTCGAACCAACTTGGCATTGGCATTCCGCCATTTGCTGTCACTGGTTGGATTGGTGCATTCGGGAACACGAAATTAATATGTTTGAATTGCTCCTGACGGTGAAACAGCTCAGCGAGGAACTTCCATCCTGCACCAGAGTCTCCCAATCCATGTATCACGATCATTGCCGCAGTGGGCGCGACAGCACTAACTTTTAGGGCAGAGAGCATAATGTTGAAATTGATGTAATTATTTACAGGGAAGTCGTACGCTAATAAATATTGATATTTCGATATTAATATTTGGTGATTAATAATTTTTCTACACCATTAGTCATGCTTACGAATAACCCTCCAAAACCGCTGAGGGAACAGGTGTTGGATCATGACAAGCTCGAATACCCCTTAGTTCCTGCAGATGTATCGAAGCAACTGAACTTCCCAACCGAACTTCCGCAGTATTTTAACGAACTAAGCACAGGGAAGCTGCAGGAGCTTCTGAGATCACCGGATCTTTTGCAAAGTTACCTTTATAAAAACACAGATTTCAGCGGCTTCTCGAAGAGCATTGTGGACTCAATGAAGAAACAAATAGAATATACCAACAAGCTACTAGAGCAACATAATAGTGAGCTTCTGCCCCAAATTGCTACTATTAACGAACAGCTTCACCAATTTCACGGGAAACTCCATGCATTCGATCAAGTCCAGGTCGAAATGTACAACTTGTTAAACAAGTATTCGAAAGATTCAATTGCCAAAGCAATCGAGCAAAACATCGCTTCACAAGAGAAAATCAGCAATTCGTTGGTCAACGAGATGCTTACATCGCCAGCCGAAATTAGTGAGAGCCAATTGGTCACTTTTATCAGCACATACACCGCAGAACGTCAAGAATACTACCTTAAATTGGAAAAATTGCATAGATTGTACGAAGATAGAGTTGGGGGACTAGAATAATCAGATCAGGCAGAATCTAGAAGAAAGTTGGTGGCCAGGTCTAATTCCCAGTTGTTTTTCTGCAACGCTTCCAGCACCATCTTTTCGTCAAAACCCATTCCCATTAGCTCGTCAATAGCCATTTGCTGGCTTTGACTGTAGTGTGAGGTGCCATCTGCAATAGGCTCTTTAACAGGAACAGGCTTAAACGTCTCATTTGGGGAATATGCTGGCAGTTCGAATTGGGCAGGGTCCTCTTGCAGATTTGGATCGTTTCCAAATCCAGCAAACACTTGTTCCCAATCGTCATTACCCGCGGCAGTCGAAACTTGATCTGGATCCGAAAACGAGAATCCAGGAGCAACAACACCAGCGTCAAAGCTATTGAAGTTATCGAACTGGGAGGTGTTAAAAGAATCCTCAACATTGGCTTCCTCCAGCCCAAAGTCATCGAACATGTTATCGCTCTTGGCTCCAGAGAATGGGTTGAATGATTTGGCAGCGTTCTTAGAACCATTATCCGTCTCCGTTGGATTCACAGGACCCGAAACGCTGTCGTGGAACTCTTCGTCATCACTTGATGATTCTGCTGGCTGCAGACCGTCTATAACGGGGAAGTCGGCCTTTGAAGAGTCAAACTTAGCTTCGTCAGGAGTAACCAACTCGGAAGTGGACTCCTGTGGTTGCACCGGATTTGCAGGTGCAGAATACAACTGTTCGTCGTCAATCTCTCTTTTCTCTGTAGATGAGGATGTCTCAGTAGTTGCTTTGGACTCAGCATCTTTTGACTTACTGAATTGGTCGTACTCTCCAGGCATACTTCCAGGAACAGGATAGGAAGGTTCAGTCTCTTTCGTAGCAGGTTCCCTGACATCGTCGTGATTGACCATCTCAAACGATTCGCCGTTCTCGTTAGAAGAGATCGGTTCCTGAACATCTTCTTCCGCACCCTCAGGCAGGATTTGCGAGCTCAAGACTGGAGGAGCAGATTCTTCTTCAATCGTCGAAGTTGGGGAGTCTGGAACATCAAAGTCACCTCTAACAGACTGAGAAGGATTGTTTTGAATAGAAGAGGTCTCCGAATGTGGGATACCAAACGGCAGAGAGAATTGCTGTTGAGACTGCATACCATCATCTGGCTCGGAAGTTTGAGAGGTTGCAGGCTCAGATCTGGATTTGGTCGAGGAATCAAAGCCTGTAGTAGTGTTGGAGACAGATTCGGGCACATTTCTCTGGATTTCTTGCGCACTAGGAACGGAAAAGTCGTTGTCTTCAAAATCATCAAATGACGCAGTTGGGACCTCGGCATCGGCATTATCAAACCCGTCTTCTTGCTTAAGTTTGTCGCTTGCAGCAGCCACAGCGGCACCTCCGCCCAGGATCACTGCACCAGAAGCAAGAGCAGTACTGAAATTCAGATTTTTTTCAGCAAATTGTGCACTGTAATCCCCATGCTTCTCGTGGAGGTTGTAATTTTCATCTTGTAGATCATTAGACCTGGAAACCAGTTGAGAATGTCTGAGCTCGATTTCGCTAATCGACTTCGTCACTGCCTCTATCTTCGCTTTGAGCTGATTGTTTTCTTCCTCCTGCGATGCAACTTGTTGCTGGGTGACAGCATGCATGTTCTGAGCCTGTTTCCGTTTTTGAGTCAAAGATTCAATCTGCTGGTTGAGATCAATAGCCTCTGCATTAAGCACTCCTAACCTTTCTTTCATTGTCTGGTTATCTTTCTGCGTTTCCTCAACTTCAAGTTGGAGCTGTTGAAGCTTTGTCTGCTCCGCATGATAGCTAGCCTCCGCCAAAGCTAGTTCTTTCTTTAAATTCTCCGTTTCATTACGTGAGGTAATAAAAACGCCCTCAACCTCAGTAACCTGTTGCACCTCGCGTTCATACAGTGTTTTGAGTTGTGCAAGCTTGGCTTCAATTCCCTCCTTGATCTTCATGATTCTGGCAAGTTCCTTTTGAGCTTTATCTCTCTTCGCATTGACATTGGTGGTTTGAACTGTCAAAGAATTGATCTGGTTGGAAAAATTGGCAATATCGACAGTGGCTTGCGAGAGCTGGTTTGACACCTCCTTGTCAATACCCACAGATGATGAAGGCTGTCTCGAGTGAGAAGCGTTGCCTGTTGATTGAGACTGATTAGTGAATCCAGCACCAAGTTGGTTGGAAAATCCAGTATCAGAGAAAAATCCTGTAGCCTGATTTGTGAACGCAGCTGGAGATGGCGTAGAGTCTTGTGAGACAGCACCTGGGCTAGCCACCATTCTCAAAGCTTCATAATTTGGAGCGGTAGGCTGCCTTGGTAGGGGAGCAGGCTGAGTGTCGGCATCATCAAAGTGGGGCTTTTGGGCACGTCCAGGAATGGCTGGAGGCGCTGGTCTGGCTGGTCTGTTATCAAGATTTTCAGGACCATCGTCGTCGTCAGACGATTCACCTGCAGTCTGCTGGCTTTGCAAGTGACGGCCAAAGCTAGATGTTGGAACAAAAGAGGACCGTTGTCCAGCCATAGTGGCCTCTGAATGAGTCACTCTTGCAGCTGGCACAGGTGGCACTACAGGCTTCTGTGTCTCTGTGCGGGCAGGCTGGACAAATACATCCATCAGATCGTCTAGATGAGTTTTTGATTCTTGAAGTTGTCTCGGAGGAGATGCAGCAGCAGGTAGAGGAATTGCAGGTTCAGCAAAGATACTGCTCTGCACCAACTGGCTTGGGGTTTCTTTAGGTAACTCAAAGCCCGAGATTTTCTTCTGGACTAGGTACATTGCAATGGCAAATTCCTGTTTATTAAATGAGTCCGACCCGTCAAGATTTGCCAACTCCCAGATCGAAGCCAAAGTGTCATTTGGCAACTTAGAAGTCATTAGGAATTTGGCCACTTCCTCACCAGAGATTTTGCCTTGCTTGGCCTTGTCCAAATTGTCGAAGACAGCGCCATACTGTTGTTTCTGCTGCGAAGACATGATCCAGGTGTTCAGATTAGTAGAACCTGAGCCCATCGAGCTTCCAGAAAACTGCTGCGAAATTGGAGACTGCGGTAGCGAGTAGTTGGTAGCAGCCGTCCAGATCTGTTCAGGAATGGCAGTGGGCAAAATTGTCATGGATTTGTTGAGAAAGCTCTGAATCAAGTGCATGGCAACAACAAATTGAGCTTTGTGTAATTGTCCGGATTGGGCTTGATCGACGAGGTTCCAAATCTTCTCCAGGATTGGCGTAGGAAGTCTGGCCTTCATGAAAATGTCCCTGGCTTGCAGTCCAGGTAATACACCATTGGGAGCCGATTTGTCAAACATGGCACCAAAACTGGCAGCTTGCTGAGGAGTGAGAACAGGGATAATTAACTGCGGTGAGCCGACCGACGAGGACGAGGAAATCCGCGAGCCCGTGTTGCTCAAAGGAAGACTTCCTCCGCTGGGACTGATCGGAATGGTCTTAAACTCAGCCAATTGCGGAGGCACAGTTTGTGCAAGCTCAGCATTTAGAACAGCTCCATTTTGAACATGTCCGATCAGCCTCATGGCCATACAAAACCCAAACTGGTCCAGAGAGCCCTTATTATCAGGGTCTGCTATGTTCCAGATCTCTCCCAAAACAGTAGGCGTCAGGTTGGAGGCCTCCAAAAGTGGCTTTGCAGCCAATCCGGACACTGCTCCGGTATGCTTGGGGTCTAAAGTCTTGAATATTTGACTATAAAATCTCTTCTCATCGGGAGTGAGAGACTGTTTGAGGTTTCCACCGGTGACTATTCCGTTAGTTCCATTGGAGAACAAACCGTGGCTCGATAAACTTACTTGGCATTTCAAACTTCTCAGTGCAAATCAAACGTTATGGTAACCAATAAGTTATGATCGTATTTTTGCTGGTAATACTAAGGCCTGATCCGAATAATTGATAAACAGATTATGGCTTTTTTCTCGTAATATGGTTATGAGCGAAATGAGATTGCGGCTACAACCGTTTTAATTTGACCGCCCCACACGTCAACGGATTACCAGTGGCTTCACTACGATGTACTACGTCTTCAAGAAGCCACTCAGTTGCAACGAAGGTAAACGACGACGATCTTAAAAACACTGAAGACTGCAAGAGACTAGATAAAAAAAATTGCCCTCACTCAGATTTGAACTGAGGATCTCCACATTACTAGTGTGGCGCCTTACCAACTTGGCCATAAGGGCTATTTACACGATTGCAAATTAGGTAGTAGAGCATGACTTGATGGCTGTGCCGACCTGCCAAGCAAATAAACAACTACTCAGTACTCTCTTAGTACTCTCCTCTAATCATTATTGTACATACTATAAAGCATTCTTCCTCGTAAGATACTCGAATCTGCTGAAAGTGTATCCGATAAACGGCAGGTCCTCTTTCGTGTCGGCACCGCCAACAACGTTACCTTTCATACGTTCTCTCTCCTGGGCCGCCTGGGCCAGAGCTGGAGAGTCTGGAACGTTCTCGAGCTCATCCGTTGGGAAGAATCGTGTGTCGGTGATGGATCTCAGCTTGGGAATAAAAGGAGCCTCCACATTCCTGATTTCATCCCAGTTGACTCCGCGGAAAAAAGGGTGAGCCTTGATTTCTGCTGCTCCGCCATTCCGACCGAGTCGATGATCAGCATCGGTCAGCAGTCTCAATATCAAGTCCTCAGCCTCAGGGCTAAGATGGATATCTTCTGGGAATTGTAAAGTTTCTCTCCAATTGAGAATCTTATAGTAAGTCTCTTTAGGGGTTTCGGAACAAAACGGTGGCCATCCAACTAAACACTCAAACATGATGGCTCCCAAAGACCACCAGTCACATGCCTGACCGTAACCCTGATTCAAAAAAATCTCCGGCGCGATGTAATCTGGCGTACCGACGGTAGAATAAGCCATGAGTCTTCTGGATTTCCGCCAAGTCTGCATTTGCTGGCGATTTGACATTGTCAAATTGATAGGATCCACAAGCGCGGAGTTACTGTTTCCATTAGCACCTCCAACACCATTTGTATTGTCTTGGTCTAATAGTTTTCGGTAGTAATTCGAGTCATGAGTTTTATGGAATCCTGTTGACAGCCCGAAATCAGATAATTTAATGTGTCCCCTCATATCGATCAAGATGTTATCCGGCTTGATGTCTCTGTGAATGAAGCCCAACTTATGAATGGCCTCGATGGCCAGAACACACTCGGCAATATAAAACCGTGTCACATCTTCGGTAAATATTTGCCACTTGATCAACATGGTCATCAAATCTCCACCAGGAAGAAACTCCATGATCAAATAGAGATACAAGGAATCCTGGAAAGAGTAGTACAAGGACACCACCCACGGTGAATTAGCATCAGCCAGAACATCGCGCTCTGCCTTAACGTGCGCTAGTTGTTCTTTCTTGTGCATTTCACTTTTGAGTAAAGTCTTCATGGCATATATTTTGCCAGTGTCCCTCTTCTGCACGAGCCGGACCTCTCCGAATGCTCCCTTTCCAATAACTTTCACAGTGTGGAAATCTTCTAGACTCAACCTAGTTCTTCGAAGCCTTAGAAATTGTGACTCGTTCCTGCCAAATACTTGAAGCTCTCTATTTTTGCGCTCTCCTGAACTCTCGGCACCAAGCCTTTGCTCAAAAGTCACCCGTCTCTGATTCCTTTCTATCGCATGTTCTATGGCCGTCTTGTAGTAATGCTCTAGTTTTAGCTTGATAGCTGCTGCCTTGTCCTGTGAACCTTTGGAGAACCATTCTGGATGGCGGTCAAAATAGACATAATCGGAGGGGTGTGCCTGCTGCTGAATCGACTGGATGCTTTGTCTGTAAGAAAGATTTGAATTGCTGTTATTTGCGTTGGGATTTGAATATGGGAAATCGGGCTGTTTCATACCGCCCTTTTGCTGAGAAACCAACGACGAGTTGGAAGAAACAGGAGCGAGATTTGCCGAGCGCACACTTCTAGATGGACTTGAAGGTGGCTGCGCATAAAATTCGTTATATTGAGATGATCTGGTCGGCGACGAGCTATAGAAATTCTGGTATGGCACTTGCTGAGGCTGCTGTTGTGATGGATGTTGCATGTTCGGGATCTGATTCGCAAATATCGGTGCTTGCTGTGGATGAGGAGAGCCATTCTGTGGCATATACTGCTGGTTATTTAAGGGTCTAAACTGCTGCTGTTGTTGGTGCGGTTGCTGTTGCTGCTGATACATGTTGTATACGTTTGGTTGGTAGTTCAAACCATTTTCTGGCGGCGTGTACATGGCAGAAAATGCAAAAGGATGCTAAAATCTGGAATCTTCGTATGTTCCAGTTGCTCACACAAAAGAAAACAAAACACGATCCTGAATTCTATTCAGGAAATACTCCTTTTTATGAAATTATACCTTCTGGTGCAAGGATGCAAGGATCGTCCAATTGACCACTACGACATAGTACCTATTAAGTGTTAACATTACATAGCAACAAACGTGCACGCCAACGTGTTGGATACGTGCAGTTTGGCAATCCATATATTGCGTCCACACTTAGAACTGCAAAGCTTGTCCCTTCTGTTTCTTGTCACCACCAAGCTCGAAGTGCTTACATCTCTTCAATGCAAGCTGCATCTTGGTCTTGCAACTGACACACTCCAATCTCAACACAACCTTCTTGGTAGTCTTAGCCTTCTTGTGGAAAATTTGCTTGGTCTGACCACCGTAACCGGACTGTTTACGGTCGTATCTTCTCTTACCCTGAGCATAAAGGGAAGCCTTTCCGGCCTTGTACTGAGTGACTCTGTGCTGGGTGTGTTTTCTGCAGGCCTTGCCTTTGCAGTAGGTCTTTCTGGTCTTTGGAACGTTAACTAACAGTTAGTACAGATAGGAAATACAGCAACAACTCAAAAAGGTGAGGGTCCACCAACGCACACCGTTATTAGAGCACAACGTGGTTTGTCGTCGCCGATTATCAATAAACATACCCATTTCAATATATATCAGATTCCTAAATTAAAGTCGTTCAATATTTTTCACCAAAAGAGTTCCCACGACACACCAGCTGCTGCTACCCGGGCACTTTTTGGCTGGCTCAGAGCAATTTAAGTGGCCACCGCGAAAAAATTTTCCGCACTATCCAGGGTCAAAAACCGTTGCGACGGTGTTTGGAGTACCAGCCCTCTCACGTGACTTAAACTTTAATAAATATTATCCTATCTCTATCCCATATTTAATCATAATTCATTCAGCTGCCATATTCGACAACGATTGTTTGAACTTTCTGAGCTCGCCAGGAAGTTGAACATAATGGTTTGAAGCATCGTTAAACTCGAAGGTAAGCACCTTCACATAGTACTTCATCTTGAGCTTGAATTGCTCCGTAGCCTGCTGGGCTTGCTTCACGTAATCCATGATCTTGATTAGACCGTAAACGTTGTCGTTGACAAGTCTGTACTGCTCCACGGCAAGTTTAAAAAGTGTAGAACTGAAAAGTGATGAATATTGTTGGGGGGCCATGAAGTCAACTAGCAGCGACAAGTAGCTGTTCAGTGTCATACCTTGTTTAACATTCTTCTTGTATCCTTGGTTGATAATCAATGCAGTGCACAAGCTCAGTTGTTTTTCATCAGCATTGAGGTAGGACACCAAATTAAGTAATTGCTCGTTAGATAGCACCAGAGACTCCTTAAGGATAACCTCTCTGGTCAACCTAATAATGTTTGATCTGTCCAAGTCATTTAACACCGATTGAGCGAAATCATCCAGGAACGTAAACAAATATTCGCAATTATCAAGAGTTGCAAGGTCGTCAACGGCTTGATCAAAGTCCTTTCTGGTAACAGTCATATCCCAAACTTTCAGAGCCGATTTCATGTCTTTCAAATCCAAAAATCTCTTCAGCACATTTAATAGACTCGAAACAGAAACATCTGGGAGCCAGTCAATATTGTTAAATTTGAGTAAAGAATCGTAGGCCACACGAGGGTTCAAAACAGCCTGGCCCTTGATGAAACTGGAAAGCAACATTGACATTCCCGCCGTGTCGTCCTTATTCATTTGACTGATCACTAGATCAAGGAAGTTCGTAGCCTCAACAGTCTGACCACAACGGAGCAATGACTCGATCATGACCGCATATATATGATGTTGCTGAGACTCCAAAAGCTTAGAGTCCACCGAAGAGCCCATATCGTGGTAGAGCTCGTTCACTAGCTCTAAGTTACTGGAATAGCTGGCAAACTTAATCAGCTGCACGTAGACGGCCACATCAGTGGTTAGTTCCATTTTCTCTCTGCACAGTTGGCACAGTTGTTCGGCATTTATAGCGTCGACGGCCTGGAATTTATTCAGGCATTGTAGCAACTTAAGGTAGGTTTCCTGACTTAGTCTCATGAGGGGATTAGTGTTGTGACTAATCAGGAACAGTTCCATGGCGATCTTGAAGAAATCATAGCCATCGTGGAAATTTCCAGCGCTGTAGCTCATCTGAGCACCAGTCAAAAGCGGACCTATCACTAGCTCGTATGTGCTGCCCAAAGGCCGTATGTTGTTGCTCAGCATATCGGAGTAAACATTGAGCAGATGGGTCAATTTCTCTTCCGTGCTCTCTCTAGTGGTAGCACGAAGGGGGATGGATTTCAGGACTTTGTTGTATAGATCCACCTCTGGAACTATTCCGTTCCCTCTCATTCTCAAATAGACTGCCAGAACCTCATTTGGCTTGTCAGAGGCCAGAAGCTGATCTATCATCAGTTCTTGAGTGGTCATCGAATCTATCGAATCAAACGGCTCCGCAGCTTCATTAAACTCAAACACCTGCTCAGCAGTTTCCTCTCCGTGTGTCTTGCCATCACCCCTTGACTCTGTGAGCTGCTTCTCAACCTCTTTGACGGTCGAAAATTGTCTCTGCTGAGTTGCGAAGCTATTCTTGCCTAACACAAACGTACGAACAGTGGTAGAATTCGAGCGTCTGAGGCTCATACGGCTCATCCCATTAACCAATGGACTGATGCTGACGTTCATGTGCCCATTTTTGTTGGTCTTGTGCGATATCTTCTTCAGCAAAATTCGACTATCGATCTGTGTCTCTTCGTCCTGATTGTTGTTCAACGTCGGATCGAATATAACATAGTTCTGCGTCACCGTGAGGGCTGGCTTTAAAATGTTGTTATACGAGCTG
Organism: Ogataea minuta; assembly: GCA_003706195.2. Lineage (NCBI taxonomy): Eukaryota > Fungi > Ascomycota > Pichiomycetes > Pichiales > Pichiaceae > Ogataea > Ogataea minuta. Next base: position 826,001 of record PPKR02000006.1, read on the forward strand.
TTATTGGTCTTATTCCCGGATTCCTCTTTAGTGACATCGTCAACTATAAGCACTTCCTGCGGGCTCGAATAAGACGGTTTGAAAAAAGGATGAGCATAAGGCGAAGCTGCGGCCGATGACACGTTAGATGCCCGCCGACGTGCACAAGTGGAACCAGACCGCTTCGTCAGATTCACAAACGAACGTAAAACCATTGTCGTTTGTGTTATTTGACTGTTTGCCTGCGATATATAAAGATCCTAAAATATACGGTACAGAAAAGCCGGCTAGAAAATGACAGGTTGGTTCGCGAGTGACATGCAATCTTTTTCTTTTTCACCGGCAGCCTATTGGCTCCTAGCTCAAAGTATTACCAGATACAGGTGTGAGGAGTATGCGCATGTTTAAGTAATACATGATTTTTACGAAACGGATCCTTCATTGATCCGTGGTATGAGTCCGCATGGACTAACCACAAACTCTTGCATCCGCCGATCTTTGCAACGTGTATATTTGGACGCGGATTCTGTGATGCCAACTGTAGGACCCGAGCCAGTGAAAGATTGCGATACCTTATGATGCGGTATAATATAGTTTGAGGAGTAGAAACTAGCACCTCCAGATTGGCGTGCTATGTCCATCGAAATTGCATCCCGAACAAGATATCTTCCCGACCAGCGTTCGTTGGATGCCAGGGTGGCCATGCACCTGATCGAATCGCGAAGGATCTTGCGCCGCGATGGCACCTTGAAATCTCGTTGCCAAGCCAGATCAAACTCCAAATCCTTCAGCTCTCGCTCATGATGGACACCAATACTTGCACTGCTGAGTGAGGTGGAAGGTGTAGTATGCTGCTGCAATGTTGGCGAGCTGCTGAATCCATTCGAGAGCGAGGACGGGCTCGAAATAACCGGCACGGGCTCGTGCGATTCGTGTAATGCAGTAGACGAAGACGTTGGTGATGTCACGAGCGTACTCTCCGAAGCGATGGTCTGCGCTTGAGCATAATCGTAACCTGGTTCGTCCTCCTCGTCCTCGTCCTCGTCTTCGTCTTCGTCTTCCTCGCTTAGCTCTTCTCCTTCCTCGGGCTCGGGCCCCTCCTCCTCAATTTCCTCGGGCTCGGCCTCATCCGTGCTCTCTCCAACGGTGGATCCAAGATGCAATGCCTCTAATGAAAGCTGCTCTGGGTCTGGCACATCTGAAACAACAGAAAAGGATCTCTGAGGTAATGACTCCCGCGAAGTTTGCGATTTAGAACTAGAAATGGATAGCTTGCGCCTCCATTTGGACATGAACGAGGTCACGTCTGTGGAGCTTGTTCTTCTCCGGAATAACGTATCAATCGAATGGTGATGTCTGCGGATCAGCGTCGAGTCGCTGTGGTTGCTTCTGTACCTTCTTCTGCGTCTCGGAACCGTTCTATACTTGGGCATTTCCCGTCTATTCAAATCTAAGGAGTTGTCAATTCCAAGGCCAAGACAGCAGTACCAATCAACCATCGCCTCCACACTTGGAAACTCAAGCAAAAATTGCTCGGTCTCTGCCCGAAGACGCAATATGTGTTTCTTCTTTTTATAATCAATGGCTATGCCGATCTTCGCATATTGCAACGAATAAGATCTCACTAGATTGTTTGGCCCAAGATACCCATTCTGCTGGAAGAATATATGATCTCTGAGGTCTTGTGGTGTAGTAAGAACAGATTTGAACAGTCTCTCGTCATGGTAATTATTGTAGCTAGAATGCCTTGTCGAAAGCTCTCTATTGTATATATTGAGCTGTGTGGAGTTTAGTTCAACTACCACCGGCCTCCATTGCCGTTGTGGCGCCAACTCGTATGGCGAAACCCACTCGAGTTTGCGCGAAAGCGTACCGATCTTGTAAACCGTTGGGTTATACTCCGGTAACTGTTCCCGTCCTTCATCGACGTTAGGATAGATCGGCTTCGATTTTCCCGGTGCCAATGACGTATATGTAGGAGGAAACACTGGATTAGGCTCCATGAAAGTCAGAATGTCCATCTCTCCGCCAAAATCTGCGATCGGAACAGATTGCGAGCGTTTTTTGCTGGAACTTGGACGGCTCGGCGGGGGCGGAGGCTGAGCAGACGACACGGTCCGTGCCCTCGTTCTAGGCGGACTAGGATATTGGGCACTTCGTTGTTCCAAAATACTATGCTTAGTACCGTGCGACTTTGACGACAAACCTAGAAGGTTGGCTCTGGAGAAAGACATATGCTAATTCTAGATCACCCGACTTGAGTGTTATGGGAGCTCGACCTAGGATTCAAACTGCAAAACACGGCAGCTGATCAAATCAAATGAGTTGGGTGGCAGACAGATTCCAACAGGTAGTAGTGATTATGTATGCTATCTGTTTGAAAACAGTAGAGTAAGTTTGCGCACATCAAATACTCCAAAATATTGTTTCAACCCACGCATGATAAGCGGACATCCTTGCACAGCAAAGATAGAGTTACCGATGCGTGACTCGTAGCCGTTTCGATTTTCTATCTATCACAGCAGATCACCCGACACTGAGCTCAGGGCGTTTGCTTGTTCGAAATGTGTTTCATTGCTCTTACTGTATTAACGTAGCCTTATTCCTGCAAATCTCATCGTCTTCCTATGTATTCATAAAATTCTCTTGGTATTTGCGATATTTCTCCATGTGCAGCCCCGACAGCTTTGGCTCAAGAGGCAAGGAGTCTCGTGATGGATCTGTCGTGTTCGGGACACAGCAGAACAACGTTGCAAGACCCACGTCGCCGCCGATTTCTGCTGCAGGCCCCAACTTTGGATCTATTAACGATGACGACGCGGATTCAAGATCCGCCAGTTTTAGAACCTCCTCAAGCTTTCGCCAGGCTTCCCAGCTACAGGCAAGCGAGCATCTATCAGTGATGCAGAAGGTGCCCTATTACTTGCCGTGTTTCTCTTGGATCCCTACCTATCAAACTGAATATCTTCTACACGATCTTGTGGCTGGTCTTTCACTCGCCTCGTATCAAATCCCGCTCAGCATGTCGTTTGCCAGCGCAGTCGCCCATGTGCCACCTATCTGTGGACTTCTAGCGCTCTCGATATCGCCAATGGTCTACGCTTTGCTGGGCACTGTGCCCCAGATGATTGTTGGCCCAGAGGCGGCGGTCTCAATGATCGTTGGTCAGGCCGTTGAGAAGATCGTGAAGCACAACGACGGAGTGGATTCTGTGGATATCCTGGTGGTACTGACCTCGTGTTCTGGTGCCATTTTGCTGGCTTTCGGTCTGCTCAGGTTTGGGTTCATCGACAACGTGCTATGCGGAACGCTACTAAAAGGATTTGTCACAGCAATTGGAGTCACAATGATCATCAACTCCACAATTTCAATTTTGGGAATAGATTCGGTCCTGCTGCTGCTACCTAAAGACCAGCATGTCCACTCAGCATACGAAAAGACACTATTTATATATCATTACGCGCACAGATACCACCTTCGGACACTCGTCACCGGCCTCACGGCGTTCTCGATTCTACTCGCGACCAAAAGCATCAAGAAGGTGCTCGCTCAACGCAGGTTCAAATCTGCCTCCTTCTTCCCAGAAATTCTCGTTGTCGTTGTTATCTCAACTATCCTTTCTGCATGCTTCAGGTTCGATAAGCTCGGAATCAAAGTTCTTGGCAGGATAAAGGTGGATGGATTTAAACTACTCGTTCCGTTTTCGCCCAAGCTGCGACAATGGTATCCCCAGCTGTTTACTACCTCATTCATGTGCGCAATCTTGGGTTTCTTCGAGAGTTCGTCGGCAGGGAAAACGCTGGGCTCGAGCCTAGATATGCCTGTTTCGTCCAATCGCGAACTGGTGGCCCTAGGGTCGGTGGCACTCACCACGAGCTTTTTCGGTTGTCTTCCTTCATTTGGTGGCTACGCCAGATCTAGACTAAATGCCGTCAATGGAGCCAGGACTCCTCTCTCTGGTTTCTTCATGGGCCTTTGCACTCTGCTAGTGACTCTTTTCTTGTTGGATTACATGTATTATTTGCCAATATCTGTTTTGAATGCAGTGATTGCGGTTGTCGGTCTGTCGCTCATCCAGGAGGCTCCGAAAGACATTATGTTCCATTATCGAACGAGAGGGTACAACGAACTGGCCACTTTTGTAGTGACACTGACGGCATCTTTGTATTTGTCTATCGAAGTTGGAGTTGCGCTTGGGTGCTTTTACTCGGTCGTCAGAGTGATCAAACATTCCACAAAATCGAGAATCCAGATTTTGTCCAGAGTGGCTGGCACCGATGAGTTCGTGAACTCGGACTTTGATGAAAACGTGATCGGAATTGCAGATACAAACTTGTGGAGCCAAGATACGATAATTCCGGGCTACCGCGAGTACAGAAGACAGAGTTTGCTGGACCAGGCTTCAGTGGTGCAGGCTGCTACTTTGAAGTTGAGCTTGGAGGAAAATCACGGCTGTCTGATTGTGAGAATCCCCGAGCCGCTGACATTCACCAATACGAATGACTTGAAAGCACGACTCCGTCGTCTAGAACTTTGCGGGTCCGTGAGAGTGCACCCAGCCTCACTAAAAAACGACAATACTACTGTAAATCATGTCGTATTCGACCTAGACGGAATGACGTCTCTAGATTCGTCTGCGGCCCAGATTCTGCGAGATATCGTCGTCGCCTACCAGCATCGAAAAATCAGTGTCTTCTTCAGCAGAGTGTACAAAAGTGCCAAGCTTTACCAGAGGTTGCAACTTTCTGGAATCACAGATTTACTCAAGGATATGCAAGGATCGGAAATGGGGATCTTCCAATCTGTTCCGCCATACTACGATGAGATACTGGATGCCCTAAAGGCTGTCGACCTCCTAAGTAGCGACCGTGGGCTTTCCGATGAACAAAGTATGGTGTCGTACTATTTTGATGGTCTATAGAATATATTTTTCCCCATGCTGCGGCACGGGGATTTCGGTTTAATATCAAATTGTCTAGATTGGGAAGTGCAGTATAAGATGGTTGCGACGTCTTCTTGAAGCACAAATGAAGATCTCTGTGATTCTGTGGTTTGCGATTGGATGTTATGGGTTTGAGCTTAAACTTCGTGCAAACAAATTCGATGCTCCGCCAGCTCACATTCTATATTTTGAAGACTCTGCTCACGTGATCTACAGTGAGAATCAGACAAACGCTCTCTATCGGTCGGCTGACAATGGAGAGTCATGGACAAGAGTTGATACACAAGGATCGGCTATCCGTGAGATTGTGCGACATCCATTTGACACCTCTACAGCCTATATTTTGACCGATGACAGAACTCATTATAGAGTGCTTAATTCCGGCAAAGTCTGGGAACAGTTCTCCACCATTGAGGAACCAGCAGACCAGGTTCTTGAATTACACAAAGAAGAAACAGGGGCGCTTGTGTTCAACTCTGGAAACCCGGACCTCATCCTCTTCGCTGGTAGCTGCGTTGGAGAAAATTCAGGATCCGCAGTTTGCAACCGTCAATTTTATTACTCCACAGACAACCTAAACACATACACTAAACTGACACGAGCACATTCGTGTCTATTTATCAATTCGGCACGAAACATTCACAGTTCTAATGTTAACTCAATTGTCTGTGCCGTCGATGGCAGAGAAGGCCCCACCTTGGTCCACTCCACAGACTTTTTCAGGTCCACAAAGTACCTGGTGTCAGACACGGGCGGGCTCATCATCGGAACCAAAATCCTGGGACATGCAGATGGTATCATTCTCGCATTGGGTGACAGTTTTATGCATCAGGATAGCCAATTTTTGTACATAAGTCGCGATGGTCTGAAGTGGCATGCATTTAAGCTTCCCGATACAGCCAATGGAGAAATCAACGTACTCGATGCTGCTCCGGGAACTCTGAACATGATTATAAACAATACCCTGTATGGTATGCAAGATGGCGAAATGGTTCCGAAGCTGGATGATGTAGTGGACTATCACTATTTGCAAGGACTCGGAGGTGTCATTTTGGCAAACACAGAACAAGACAAGACAAACACTCACATCTCCTTTGATAATGGAGATAGCTGGACATCAACGCTGCTCGCGGACTGTTTCCACGACTGTGCAGTGCAGCTCTATTTGGATGAGTCTATGTCCATTGCGGTTCCAGGTGTCATTCTCGCTAACGGCAATAAGGGCTCAGCTCTGCAGCCGTACACGAAATGCGATGCTTATGTATCGCATGACGGTGGAATGACGTGGACAAAGTCATTAGATGGACCACAAAAGATGCATATTGGAGATTCGGGAGCAGTAATGGTGGCAGTCAGTTCGAAAACACCGAAATTAGTGTATTCATTAGATTACGGTCATTCTTGGGAGAGCACAGAACTAGAAGATGCATTAGATAATGCAACCATTTACTCTACAATCGACGATATGTCGCCCAAAGTTTTTATTTCGGACAAGTCTGCAACCCTTGCTATCGAATTCGCAGGGCTCTATTCGTCTAAATGTACTGAGGATGACTTTGAGCAGTGGTCGATCGGATGCATTCTAGGCCAAAAACGGAATTTCCGTCGACGCAAGCAAGCCGCAAATTGTGCAGTGGCTTCAATATACAATGAGAAAGCAACACAAACTCTTGAATGTGAGAATCCAGCCGGGCTCGAAGATGAAAATCCAGATGAGCGTGAAGGAGCACCAGAAGACTCAAAAGATGGGTACAACGACGGGAGAGTGAAGACATCGGTGTTCACGTTCCATGGAAAAGTCAGCAAATACGTTTACCTTGACAAAATGCCAGGAGATTCATCTACGGACGAAACAGTTTTGGCTCTGACCCAACAGAACGAGGTCTTTGTGAGCCACAACCAGGGCCTTTCGTGGGAGCAAGTCGCACCCGGTGACGAGTTTGTGGACATTTATCTGAATCCGCACGATTCTTCTAATGTTTTTCTGCTGGCGGTCAACGACAAAATTGTATACTCCAAAGATAGAGCAGACAACTGGAAATCATTTCGGACTCCAAGCAAGGCCGTTGTCGGAATCTCCTCATTGCACTTCCATCCAAGCAGCAACTCCAGGCTCATCTTTATTGGTCAAGAGGGTTGTGACGATCCGTATTCCAAATCGTGTCGGACAGCTGCATACCACACATATGCGAACGGAAAGCGGTGGCTCAAGATCCAGGATAACGTTAGAAAGTGTCAATTTGCAGTTAACAACTGGATACTTTGCGAGAAGGAGGCAAACGAAGCGACTGGCTTCACATCACGTCTTGTGGCATCCAACGATTTGTTCAAGAATGAAGCTAACTCTCTGCTTGAAAATCTTGTCGGACTGGCACATGCAGGCGACTTCTGGGTAGCCACTACCGAACTATCCCATGGAGAACTCCAACCGTATGCATCTCTAGACGGAGTAAAGTGGTCTAAGACCAGACTTCCTCCAAATGTGAAGCTAAGCAAGCAGCAGGCATATACTATACTTTCTGGAGCAACTAAGTCAGTTTTTATGCATGTTACCACGAATCCGCGGATGGGAACAGAATTTGGATCGATTTTGAAGTCCAACAGCAACGGAACATCCTATGTTCTGTCTTTGGAGAACGCCAACAGAGATGAAGGTGGTTTCGCCGACTTCGAGCAAATAACCGGACTAGAAGGATTGATTACAGCAAACATCGTTTCCAATCCTGATGATGCAAAGAAAGGAGCCAGGAAGAAGATCCAGTCGGTTATCACTCACAATGACGGAGCCCAATGGTCTCTGATTCAACCTCCAGTTGCCGATGCCAACAACCAGAGATATTGTTCAGGACAGGCGTTGGAGAAATGTTCATTGCATCTTCACGGCTATACTGAGCAAGCGGATTATAGAGACACAATGTCGTCCGCTAGTGCAGTTGGCATGATGATTGGAGTTGGAAACGTCGGAAATCGACTAGAAAGCTATTATGATGGGCACACTTACCTAACCAAAGATGGTGGAATTTCGTGGAAGGAAGTCAAACGTGGAGTGTATCTGTGGGAATATGGAGACCAAGGATCGCTCATTGTTCTTGTGAACGGGAAGGACAATACCAATGTTCTGAGTTACTCTGTTGACGAAGGAGAAAATTGGGTGGAGTTTAAGTTCACCGACGAGAAAGTCACAGTGGAAGACGTATCAACGGTTCCTGGAGACAACTCACTAGTTTTCCTTCTTTTCACTCGGGTTCCGCTAGCCAGAGGGGACAAAACGAGGATATTCAGAATCGATTTCAGCCAATTGCTGATGAATAAGTGTACCAATGAAGACTTCGAGACATGGACACCCAAGCATCCATTCCAAGTCGATAACTGTCTATTTGGACACGAAGTTGAGTACACTCGCAAAGTTCCTGGAAAACTGTGTCGTGTTGGAACTCAGCCCTTGGAACAGGGAAAGATCATCAGAAATTGTAAATGTACCAGACAGGATTATGAATGCGACTTCAACTTCTATCAGGAATCAGATGGAACTTGCAGACTGGTTCCAGGATATAAACCACCGACTCACGAAGACATTTGCTCTGGTGAAGAGTCTCCAATCGAGTACTATCCTGCCACAGGTTACCGAAAAATTCCACTATCAACATGTGAGGGTGGCTTAGAACTCGACAAGAGTGATTCCCCGGTGGCATGCAGAGGCAAGGAAGAGCAATTCCGCAAACTATATCCATTTTGGGGCTACTGGAAAGTTTTCTTTCTGTGGTTCATGATAGTCCTAGTAGCTGCAATCACTGGCATGTTCGCATACAATATCTACCAGAACAGACACGGAGAGATCCGTTTGGATGAAGACGGTGGGTTCAATTTCGTCGAGACACAAGACAGCATTTGGATACAATGGCAAAGACTTATAGGCGCGTCATTCATCCAAACTCTTGCCTTCTCGTCTCAGCTGATCAGAACGGGGATCATCAAAACAAGGTCAATACTGAATCGATCATACCGTCATGTGGGTACTGAGGAACCTCTACTCGACGAGGAATCAAGTGACGACGAATTCATAGAATAGTTGATTAATTAATTTTTGGCTTTTTTGTAGCTGGATCGTCCAAATCAAGCTCTTCGCTGCTTGACACCAGCTCCTCATCATCTGCTTCATCTCCAAGTCCTGGAGCCGCTTCTGTGTAGTATTTGGTAGCATTAGGAAACAGATCTTCAGCAATCAACAAAGCAAGATCCTCACCGTGTCTGTACTCTTTTCCTGGTTTTCTGCCCGTCCAGCTGAAAAATGAGAAAAAGGACTTCATGCCTGATCGATAGTTCTTTTTGTCTGCCGGCGTCATGCCTCCCTTAGCTTTAATCAGTTTAGGGTTCATGTTCTCAAACTCGGCCGGCCATTGAACGTCCGCCGGCAAAGAAAGCAACTTTTCTTCCCCCGTGTCCGGGTCATTAGTTTTTTCAAACTGCTTGGTCACTGTTTGTGATTGAATCTCATTGTCTGGAGCTTCAAATTGGAACGTAATGGAGAATTTCGATACGTCCTCATCTATCATGTAATCCACGTAGATTTCCTTGATATACTCCAGATACTTCATGTCCTCGGTCATGATATACTCTTGGAAATCCTCGTGCTCGGCCAGCACGATATACCAGAAACTGGGGATGTGGATGAACAGAGCTCGTCTCTTGTGGTAAATCGGTTTGGACTTTGAAAGTCGGTACCTCTCGACATCTTTCTCCACCTCGTCCATTGCGAGTTCACAATCTGCCAATGAGATCAACACATTCTCTAAAGATCTACCGTTAGCCGGTCTGGAAGATTATAATGACACTTACTGTTCAGACGACATTACAACTTAAAGATAGTTTTTTACTTGAATCAATTTATTATTGTTACATTGTTTATTCTTCTTCTGTCAATATATACTCCGCGAGGACCTCCTCCTTTGATGGCTGCCAAGTTGGCCAAATACACTCGTTTGCCACCCCAACGTTAACCAAACACCCATAGCATAGAGGAACATCTGACCTTGTTTCCGCCACAGATTTGGCCTCCTCTGACATCTGCTCCAGCCATGACTTAGGCTGATGGTAGATGGGCTCGTGACACAGGACACAGGGAGTTAAGGTACCATCTGGGGACCCCAGCTTGCTGCCGATCTTCACAACTGTCGATATCACCTCTGGATATTCTTTCTCCACCGCCCCGAAATACTCGTGCACCAGTTCGTTGATGGTTTTGTTCTTTGCAGACTTTTGTCTCACCACGCCATCAGGTTCCACGAACTGTGCCAAGTCGCTCAAACGCACATATTCCTGGATCTCTGAAAGCAGTACTCCCCTCAGTGGATGGATCACCTGTATTGGACAATTCATGTAATTTACCGTTCCGTCAGTTAATCGCTTGGCTATCTCGGACCCCCTTCCTTTCACTGTCAGAGCTAGAATCTCGTCAGCCAGCCTCGTCATCGATTGAGCAAACAAAATCACTCCACAGGACTTGGCGACTGCTGTTCTGAAAACCATCTCCTGTATGATGTGCAACATGTAATCTTGTTGCGACGAACGATTGGCAAACTGTTGTAGCAGCTCGTCTAAATCGACAGATCCTTTGAAATCTTGTGCCGTGACCGTGTAATCGTCGGAAACAGAAACTTTGGCAAGCCCGTTCACAAACTTTGCTGGATCTGAATGGACAAATTTAACCTCTAACTTCAGCAGAGACTCATGATAGAATTTGCGTATCTGCTCTAATTTCGTAGCAGATTTACCCACGTAAAGAACCACTAAAACGTATCCTTGTTTCGCCCGCACATTCTCACATTGTTCCTCCAAATGTGATATGATCATGTCGAGCAAAGCGAGCGAGGATGTTCCGAAAGAGAGAGGAAGAAGCACTCTAGAGCGCCCCATCGAGGAGTTTGGACCAAACTTAGACTTGAATTTGTCATCTTGCATCTGTTTCCGCTGCTTAGCACGCAAGAACTTCTTGAAACATGGACTGCAAAAATGATCCTTCCGCGAAACAATCAAACATCGCTCACTCTTGCACCGGTTGCAGGTGTCCTCTAGATTGCATTCCATATTATTTGATTTGAAAACTTTTATCGGCTGTGCAATATTTGAAACTGAAATTCATTGATGTCAGACAGAGAGTTGGATAATAAGACGTTACGGAAGTTGGAGAGAGAGCAAGAAGGGCATACGGCCTTCGTGGAGAAGACAGATTCGGAGCTGAAGATCAAATTCTATCCAGACACGCCTACTCAACGACTTCATAAAGACGCCTTCATTGCGAAAATGCCATCCAAGTTTTACGATCCTTGCGCAAAATCGTCGCAGATGGCTGTACGGTGCATGGAGTCTCACGATGAAGATTACAGGGAGGTGTGCGCAGAATATTTCCGAGCTTTCAGAGAATGCAAAAAAGAATGGATGAAGGAACGCAGACGAGACGCTGGCAGCGGAGGAATATGGTGATTGTCATGCATTCACGTGTATATATACTGATCACGAGTAACTGAACGAATAAAAGGAACCAAACAGATTAAGACAGTTTGAGTAATTCGGGCTCAGTTTCAGCACTTTCTTGTTGTCGTAGTTGAAGTTGACGTTTTCGTTGAAGTAGTTGATCAGAGCATCTTTAACTTCGAGCTCTTCTTCAATATGGCGTTTGTTTTTACGCTTGCCGAACAAATGAGTCATTGACGGTAGGAAGTTGGGAGATAGAATGATAGGAAGCGGTGTAGACACATCGTATGGTAGCTGTTTGGGCTCTTGCTTCAGCATGTAGAGGTTCGGGTTAGTGATCAAATTCAACAACAGCAGCTTCTGGACTCGTTCGCGCTCCAAATGCTTGTTAGTTTCCAGATATGTTCGGAACTCCTTATACTGCTTGGAGCAATCTTCGTCCCGCTCATTCCGCATTGCGCTGCCGTTGAACAGTTTCTGAACCTTGGAAAATGTTTGGTAGTCTTCGAAGAGCTCGCCATCATTCTCCTCAGAGCTCCAATTGTTCCTGTCCAGATTTCCTGGTATCATGAACATCTCACCAGTTAATCTATTGATCGAGACATACAATTGCAGCTTGAGCTTTGCATTGCTGCTGTTCTTGTACAACTTTCTGGCCAGAACGTGACCACGACGATGGTTTTGTTGTTCTCTGCTTATATTGCGCTCAAACAACAAGTTCTCGATTCTTCTCGATCGGCCACTTGACAACTCCACGTCATATAGCTCGTCAATGTTCATATCGTCCTCGTTCTCCTCATCATCGTCCTCGTCAAATACCTCGTCCTCGTCGTCCAAGCTCTCCATGATGAAATTATGCTCTATCTCATCGTCACTGAAATCTGAATCGGTCGAAAATCCGTCGCCACTACTCTGCTGTCGTGATTGAAGTTGCTGAGGCAAGTCAGGATCGTAGCGCCATTGCTGCCTGGAAACCAAATAGTCTAACAATCGAATACGTCGTGATCTATTCTCGTCTCTCTGTCTTAAGTTTTCCATCAAATGCTGGTGGCCAGATCCAAAGATGAAGCCTCTGGTGCGTTCCTGGCCGTGATAATGCGGTCTAGTTGCAGGCTGATAACCAGGAATTGTGACAGTAGGTATAATCGGCCGAACTGGAGCGTTTGTCTCCAGCGACGGACTGCTCGGTCCTGTGTACGAAGTCAATGGCTTCAATCTGCGGCGCCGTTTATATCTCATGTCATTTCTAATCTTAAGATCCGTACTTGCAGACTGAGGATCTTTGAATAAGTCCTCAATGTCCACCTCCAGCTTCATCAGAATAAAATTCTCCAGTATCAGGTCCTGACATTTTGGACACACAAGTAAATTTTCTGGGTTATTGGTACTTTTGCGACGTCCTCCTGGCGGTGTAGGTGGTGACGGGGTATTAACAAACTCGTTGAACGGAGGCAATTCAAACCATTTCGAGAGACATTTATAAGAACAGCCCTTGTTGCCACACATATTGGAAACTTTATGGAAAATTGACGAGTTCGGGAACTTCGAATCCTTGCTCTTCGGCAACATGTTTGACCTTGGTCCATTGCTTTTCAGATAGCCAAACTTATCCAGATAAAAAGGTTTCCAGTTGGGATCGTCATCATTCATGCGTTTGTGGCGCCCAATGTATTTTCTGAAATCCTTATCGAAGCACAGGCTATTCCTCAACAAATTGCTAAATACAGACGCTTCGATCCCCATCTTGCTACCATCCATACTTCTGAGATCATTGTCAACGAAATCGATTATTTTCCCCACAAATTCCACGCCTATCTGGCCACATTCTATAGTTCCTTTCACCTTAAGCTCGTCCTGAAATTGCTCCGTAAACCGTATCTCAGTGGAAATTCCATCTTCATTGTTGATTGTGTACGTCATTCCGGGTTGCACAAAACTGGAGCCCTGCAGACCAACAGGATCTGTAGTGGCCTCCAATTGCGAGAATTTCCGTTTGCCGGCTACGGGCTTGGGCCTTATAAGCTCCGACTTTCTGTCGGCCATATTTTTGTTCATTAACCCCATTAAACCGAATTCGTGAATGAAAACGGATATATCGTCGTGACTGCTGTGCTCTGGATGCGCTTTGAAGAAAGTAGTAGAAACCGCGCTGAGAGGATCGTTGGAAAGAACTCTTGGAATGATATTGAGATTATCATCATTGGACCATCTGATGTGGTCATGCTGCTCTACTGGCTCAGGTATTTCATGCTCCTGATGCACAGGAGGCGGATTCGGTATGTCTTGTCGTGCTCGGCGGTTACCCGTCAATGGAATGCGTACTCTGAAGGAGTTGAACTGCTCATTCAGTTGCTCTAAATCTTCGGTTTCATGTGGCCGCTCCGAGTCAAAACTATCTGTGCGCTGTGGCCTATGACTTGAAGGCATATCAAATGAGCAAAAAGGTGCAAATCGTGGAAAACCTGTACACTGCCACCGTTTAAAGTGGCTCTTTCTCTTCCCTTCTGATGTATTATATATATATGTTACCTATATTTCACCACACCCGCGTCCGCTCTGACAGAATAGATTATTTAATCATACATAGATAGATCCTTCATTTATCCAATTGGTCGTAGTCAAATAGCTTAATCTTGTACTTGCTCACCTTCATGTCCACCGTCTTTTGCTGTTCCTGTCTCTTTGGCCCATTTTTCGCCCACCCAACAGATTTCACAAAGGATAGCAAATCCAGCTTGTCTTTCTTATCAAATATCTTGGAATGCTCTTTGAGAAAACGCATGTACAGGCGGTGTGCGTCGTCAGTACGGTCTTTTTCAACCAATCCTTTAATCATTGCAACATAGGTCTTGTAATATATGCTGATTTCCTGACTTGCAAAATCGTTGTATCGCAACAGCGACAGTTCGGGCTCCTGATCGATGAGCTCCTCTAACGAACGATTCGCAAGAACTGTTACGAATGAGGACTCCAGCTTATGATCCCGAAGAAGTTTGTATATCCGATAAGAGAACTGAGGACGATCGGGATCCCCAGCAACATTGATGAACTCCTGTAGCACCATTTCGGTAGCTCCAGATAGCTCCCAAACTCGATTGGCCAAGAATTTCTCCAAAAGCTCCAAAATCTGATCGTTACTCAGATCAGAACCCTTTTCTTGCAGAAATCCTCTATAAGTCTGATGCAACCTCGATGGTGCCGGATACTCTGTAGAGATTGGAATTTCCGGCGGAACCGTGTAATTGATGCCCTCAAAGTCCACGTATTCGCCAAGTCCCATTTGAGCAACAGTTCTCTTGAACTTTGGAAAAACTTCCAGGTTATACCTAGTCCCAAATTCGGCGGAAGCCCCATTCTCCAGAAGAAATTGTGTAAACACTCTGTGTAACAAGTTCAAATAAAAAGGTTTTCTCAAATACCTTGAAGTTCGCCCTTCCAATGACTTGCCAACGTAATCAAGAGCTGTTTGCAGATTTGTCACTAGAGATGAATCAGCAGGACTTTTGAATATTCTGCGAAGGGTGAGATCACAATATAGCTCCACTTCTGTTTTGTCAACGCACTCACCAATGTCACTCCTGTCACCGGTGAAGACCAAACTCTCAAGCGCAGCATTGTATTTGAGCAAGGCTTCATACTTACTAGCTAGTTCCTTCTCTCCATTGAACCCATAGTATTTGATAATGGAAAACAATACCTGTGTTGGATATTGAAAAGCCAAAACCGATTCTTTGATAGAGCTTCTGCTCCACCCATTTAATATAAACTGCTTGTCTCTCCCATTCACATTCATCAAAACGTGCTGGATGATGCTAGCCAAAGAATACGGGATTTTCCGAATCTTGATTCGGGCTTCCATCAGCAAAACAAAAGTAGCTAAATATTGATCAACTGGAACGCAGCGCAGGAGTTTCATCAAATAATCGTATGGCATTAGTGTGAAAGACTTTTGTGCTCGGCAAGACAACAGAATGTCTTTGATTTGCGTGAAAGCCTCCTCTCCGGACTTCTTCTTTTTGACGATCTCTAAAATGCGCGATCCGGCCATCGTGTTTGCAAAGTTTGTTAATCTAATGACGCCTTGTAGTTCAGCATTACGCCTGAACAATCGTAAAATATCTTGGCAAGCTTTGGATGCGAGAAAATCTGGGAACTTTCCACCTTCTTTCAGCTTTTGCAAAGCTTTCTGATAGTTATAGTAGACTGTAGCTTTTTCTGTTGATGATGCGGCGGTCAAAGTATCATCGTAGATTTTAACTAACGCCCAATATGGGATTTCTTTAGTATGCATGGCCGCGTACTTGAAGCGTGCAATCGGCTGAATGGAGATATTCAAGTTGAGTTCTTCAATCAAGGCTCTGGTTTCCGGAAACCACGCACAAAGCAACGATACACGTGACGTCAAGGGCCCACGAAGCAGTTTCAGAGCCACTATCTTGATTGAGTCAAGCAGTTCCGGAGTCACATCACTCAAGGATAATAGCTCTAATTGACTCAAAATCAGCTGAGTGTTATCCTCGTCCGCAGTGCTCTCCAGATCAATGTTTATCTCCTTCCTCAATTTGCATTCGACGAAGTTTGGAAGTGCCAGAGGATGGCTCGACTTTTCTTCGAGTAAATCCAGTATTATGTTGCACATGCCGACAGAGCCCAGTTTCTCGTGAAACTTGAAAACCGATGCGAGCATCTTCGAATTGTATTGCCGAAGATACTTAAGTTCTTGCTTTCTCAACGGACGAAAAAAATCTGTGCGATCAGTATGTTTGTCATTAAATTTGGAACTGCCCCGAAGAAGCACCAACTGATTGGCTTGTTCATCATTACGCAACGTCTCCACAAACGCTGCCGGAATATAACCTTCCTCGTAGCTAATCCCAGCTTGTTGCACTAAGTCAAATATCATAACGAATTCGCTGTTGGTGAGCTTTTCTGTCAGCAGGCGGAAATCTTGCGCATTCAAGATCTGTAGAGTTTGGGTTTGTGTCTGACTTTTGAGATGCTTAACGAGCTGGTTAATATTGATTTTGCCTCTATGCGTGCATTCCCCTACGAAACTTGATTGCATATCGCTCTTACTGATCTTTGTCTTTTGCATTGCTTTCAGGATATCATAAATTAGTGTCAGCTCTTCAGACATCGATTTCGCTTGCTCAAACTCCCTTGTCAAAAGCTCCAAATTATGAACCGCAGCTCCTTCGGCAAGTCTCTTGTATAATGATACAGCAATATCGGGATATAGCGTTACTTTGGATGGAAGAAATGTGACATCTTTGTCGTACTCGTAGCCTAAAACCTCTAGCACCCTCCGGTCAGAGCCCTCAGGCGAAAAGGCCATCAAATACTCGAACATAAGGCTGGGATCCGTATCATATCTCAAAAGTGCACATAATGTCGCGTAGTGTATTAGGGCAACGGTTTGTGGATCTTTCAGATCACAGCCTATGATAAATTGTTTCACATTTGAGAGCAGTGTAGCAAATGATTGTGGGGGTTCCAGATTTATTCTCAGTGATATGATTGGATCTAGCTGCTCCATTTCCGAGTCTTTAGTCTTCGCCAACTCGAAAATAGAGCAAATCTCTTCCGCAGTGCCGTTCTGGAAGTAATAGTTCAATAATACCTCTCTTAGCTCTTTTACCGGATAATTCTTTTTTAGAAAAGTCAGTCCACCATCATCAACTTTGAATGGAAGAAAACGATATTCTTCTCCCTGCCTCCACCTGAAGTAGTTCTTGACAGTCTTTGGGGGATCTAATTGTTCGGATTGTAACCATTCAAGCACTGAAGATAATCTCCCTTGATTTGCAGCCAGTACCAGGGTTTTCGTCAGTATTCTTTTCAGATATGAGAATTCCGTACTTTTCGATGCCTGTAACTTTTGGAAAACCTCATCAAATGTCTTCTTGCTTCTCGTAGCTCGATTTCGCATAGCAATTTGTCTATCTTTTCCCCCGAGTGTATATCTACCTTTGTCAGAATCAACTGTAACAGCTTCTCTTCGACTGCCAAATGCCCTCAACATCGCTGTTATCGTCCTCCTCATGGCCGTCGACCCTCGCCCGGAAGCATTCATGTGCTTTCTTTAGTGTTCCCTGGGGGATAGAATATTTTGACCCCGGTCGACGCGTCGATTGAAGAACACAGACGCGGCCGGGTAAAAACAATCTCTATCCGGCCACAGAGTATAAGTATCGATAAAAATCTCCCAATTTTTTCAGTCACATATTATTTATGCCTCGTTTTAAGCACATACGGAGATAGGACATCCAAACTGTACAACCCTTGCCGAGCTCTTCGAATGGGCTGAAGATGTAATTTCTAGTCCGGAAGATGCTGTTCGGGGTTCTATTTCTGTTTTTTCCTATCTTTCTGGTGTGTTATCAAATGTAAGATTTGATAAAATTCAAGTTGAGGACTGCTATTTCGGTAGGGAGCATGAGATTCGGAATATAAGCTGCCAAATTGGTTTAATAGAATCAAAATCTGGGATATGAAACGTGTTCTAGGCTAAAAGAGGTTAGAGTTTTTCAAATTTTGCTATCTATTTGGATCGCAAAGCTCATGAGATGCAGTTGCCAGCTCGTACATTGCTGACTGTGTGGTTTTGAGTCCTTATGAACTTTGATAACTCCCTTGGTACAAGCCTAGTTTCATTTGCTTCGATTTTCTGGATCTCTGCAACTCTCTATTGTTGGGTTTTCTTGCTTATTTTTGATGTTTTGAAGAGCCAACTCTTTCCTGATCAATTGTGATCTCTGTGGAAGTACCTGAGTGCTTTTTTACCTTTGTCCTCTTCTATATGGGCCATCTGTACCTTCAATCTTATCATTTTCAAAGCTTCATGCTATTCTGCTGAACTCTGCGTGTCTTTGTGTCCCGTCTGTGGCACATGGTCCTAGTAAATCTGTCTAGGAAGGTGATCGCGTGTGGTCTGATTACCCTCCCTGTTGAATTCGCAAACGAAGTGTAAATTTTTTTCTCGTTTAAAGGCCAGGTTGTGTGCTGCTGAGAGTAATCAAGGAGTTCAGAACAAATAGATCGACGCCCTTTTAGCAGACCTTAGCCCGCAAAGTGACTTCATAGATAGGATTCAGAACTGTCTAGGTGGTTGACCTCTACAAAGCTTTGCTCCAAAACTTAAGTTCATCGACTATTTGAGCTCGCCAGGATTGATAAACACCCCTGACAAAACGACTTTTAGATCGCACCAAATCTCACGCTACGCGCCATGTTTACAGATATAAGATCCCAAATTGAGAGCGATCCAGAATTGTACGGATTGCGTCGGTCTGGACGTGCCAGATCGAAGCCTCTTGTTGTTGACGAATTATCGGATGAAGACGATGAAGACTCTTCGAGAACGAAGAGTTCGCGCAAAAAACGTCAGATTTTAGATGATGAAGACGCTCTAGGAGATGATGGAATAGACTCAGAGGATTCTGAGTACGGGGGAACTAGAAAGCCTGGACGCCCAAGAAAGAAGAAACAGACATCTTATAAGTCGTCGGAGGAGTTCCCGGGGTTCACGGAACTGAGACTCTCAAACAGAAACAATAAGTCCGTAAATTATGCCCTGGATGAAAATGATGACGAGTTTCTGGAATCCGAGGACGGGGCTGGAGTGGAGGAAGATTATGCTGGATATGATTATGACGAGCCAGTTGAAGTTGTTGAGGAGAAGGGGATAGATCAGGTTCTGGACCACCGCGTTCTAGGGGAGGATTCAGATGCATCTGATGAGGAGGAGGGCAAGTCTGACGACCAATTGAAACGCGTTCAAGAGGTCTTAGCCAACGGGGACCCTAAGACAGAATTTGAATACATGATCAAGTGGACTAACACGTCGCATCTGCACAATACATGGGAGACTTATGAAAGTCTCAAAAGCCGGAATCTGAAGGGAATGAAGAAAGTGGACAACTATATCAATTTGTATATTACCACAGATCGCGAGGTCAGAAAAGATCCGTTTGTCACCAGGGAAGATATAGAGCAAATGGACTTGGAAAATGAGACCAGAAGGGAGAATCTGCTGGAGTACAAAATGGTGGAGCGGATCGTCGACAGCGAAAGAGTAACGCTTGACAGCGGCGAATCCGAGCTCCTATACTTCGTTAAGTGGAAACGACTCAACTACGACGAATGTACATGGGAGTCTGCTAGTGAGATTGCTCCGTTGGCCCCTCAGGAAGTCAAGATATATCAGAATCGGCAAAACTCTAAGATACTGCCGGGACTTTCTGCCTCGTACGGTTCAAATAGGCCTCGATTTGAAAAGTTGACTTCGCAACCCCTTTTCATCAAAAACGGCGAGCTTAGAGATTTCCAATTGACCGGACTTAACTGGATGGCATTTCTATGGTCCCGAAACGAAAATGGGATTCTAGCGGACGAGATGGGGCTGGGTAAGACAGTTCAAACTATCGCTTTTCTATCGTGGCTTATCTATGCGCGCAGACAAAATGGTCCTCATCTTGTTGTTGTTCCTCTTTCAACCGTTCCTGCATGGCAGGAGACTTTTGAGAAATGGGCCCCAGATGTCAACGTGATATACTACATGGGTAACACCAAGTCTAGAAAGGCTATTCGAGATTACGAATTCTATGTTGGTGGGAACCGCAAGAAGGTTAAGTTCAATGTCTTGCTGACCACTTATGAGTACATTTTGAAAGATCGATCGGAACTTGGAAGTTTCAGGTGGCAGTACTTGGCTGTTGATGAGGCTCACAGGCTGAAAAATGCCGAAAGTTCTCTGTATGAGAGTTTGAGCGAGTTCAAAGCTGCAAACAGATTGCTCATCACCGGTACCCCATTGCAAAATAATTTGAAGGAGCTGGCTGCTCTATGTAATTTCTTGATGCCTGGTAAATTCCAGATCGACCAAGAAATTGATTTCGATACTCCTGATTCCAAGGCTGAAGGATATATCAAAACCCTTCAACAAGAAATAAAACCTTTTATTCTTCGAAGATTGAAGAAAGATGTTGAAACGTCCCTTCCGGGAAAGACTGAGAGAATCCTGAGAGTTGAGTTATCCGATATCCAGACAGAGTACTACAGAAACATTCTCACCAAGAACTATGGTGCTTTAAATCAGGGATCGAGAAGCTCTCCAATATCGCTCTTGAACATCATGGCAGAACTCAAGAAGGCGTCGAATCACCCATATTTGTTTGATGGTGTGGAAGATCAGGTACTCGCTAAAGTGGGCTCGCATTCTAGAGACAACATCTTGAAGGGACTGATTATGTCTTCGGGAAAGATGGTGCTTTTGGATCAGCTTCTCAACAAGCTAAGCAGAGATGGTCATCGAGTGCTGATTTTCTCGCAGATGGTGAGAATTTTGGATATCATTGGTGATTATCTGCAATTAAAGGGCCATTCTTTCCAGAGATTGGATGGTACGATCAACTCTCATAAGAGGCGACTGGCCATTGACCATTTCAATGCCGACGGGTCGAAAGACTTTGTCTTCCTGTTGTCCACTAGAGCTGGTGGTTTGGGTATTAATTTGATGACTGCAGACACCGTCATTATCTTTGACTCCGATTGGAATCCACAGGCCGATTTGCAGGCTATGGCTAGAGCGCACCGTATTGGCCAAAAGAATCATGTGATGGTTTATAGATTTGTCTCGAAGGACACTGTCGAGGAGCAGGTTTTGGAGCGTGCTAGACGGAAGATGATCTTGGAGTACGCCATCATTTCTCTTGGAATCACAGACAATGGCAAAGCTAAGACTAAGGCCGACCCTACTTCAGGCGAATTGAGTGAAATTCTCAAATTTGGAGCTAGCACTATGTTTAAATCGACCGACAATCAGAAGAAATTAGAGAATTTCGACTTGGAAGACGTTTTGAACCACGCTGAAGACCATGTGACAACTCCGGATCTGGGAGAGTCGAATTTGGGAGGTGAGGAATTCCTGAAGCAATTCGAAGTCACAGATTATAAGGCCGATGTGGACTGGGACGACATTATTCCCGAGGACGAGCTCAAGAAGATCAAAGAGGAGGAAGAGAAGCGTAAGGAGGAGGCATTCTTGCAGGAACAGATCGAGATGGCCTCCAGAAGAAGGTTGGCTGCGGTGAAGAAGCCAGAGTATGACGAATTTGACGACGACGACGATTCTTCCAGCAGGCGACAGAAGAAACTCGACATGAACAACCTGACTGAATCTCAGATCAGAAACGTGTACAAAGCGATTTTGCGATACGGGGATATCAGTAACCGTTTGGAGGAGCTGGTTGCGGACGGAACGCTTCCTAATAAGAACATCAAGGTTCTGGATCAGTGCCAGAGGGAGATCGTGGAGACGAGTGCCAAACTGCTTGCAGAGTACGAAGCTAAGCGAGACGAGCAATTAAAGGAGCTGGAGGCCAAAGCAGCGGAGGAAAAAGAGCAAATCGCTAAGCTGTCTCCTAGACCAGACGGCCAACCGCACCCTACGCCTGCGATGCAACTGTACAATTCAAAGAAGCGCGACAAGAAAGCAATTCTGTTTGACTACAAAGGTGTGAAGAATATGAATGCCGAGGTCATCCTGAACCGGCCCGAGGAATTGAAGCTGTTGAGAAGCGTGATTCCGGAAGACGATCCGATGAAGTTCAAGTTAGTCAAGGAACCTAAACCTGTGAATGGATGGTCTTGTAAATGGACTTCTAAGCAGGATACAATGCTGCTCATAGGTGTATACAAGTTTGGGTATGGAGCTTGGACTCAGATCAGAGACGATCCTATTCTTAACTTGCAGAATATGATGTTTTTGGAGGCTCCTCCAGCTGGAGCCTCAAAGGAAGAGAAGGAGAAGCTGAGTAAGCGAATCCCTGCTTCAATCCATCTGGTGAGACGTACGGACTATTTGCTTGGATTTTTGAAGGAATTTCAAAGCAGTCCTGCGAGCACAGCCTCCGATGCCAAGGAGCCGAAGAAAGCGAGCCGGTCAAAGAAGGCAATAAAGAGGTCTGCCACGCCTGACACAGAATCTAAGACTAGCACGCCCAAGCCTGCTGCCTCGACTGCTTCCTCTCCACCGTCTTCGTCTCAGCCTACGCTCCACCAGGTGTTGAAGAATGCTCCGGTCAAGAGTGTGAGTAAAAGCATGTCGCCGGAGGCTCAAAAGCACAAGAAGAAGCCTGTGTCTACTGGTCCGAAGAACGAGTACGAGTTGCTCAAACCTGTGGACAAAGATCTCAAGATTTGGGAGAGCAAAGGCAAGGGTCTGGAAAAGGCTGAATGGGGCGCGAAGCTCAAGACATCCTTGATTAATATCGGTAATTTGATTGAGAAGGTGTCGAAGAATGATTCCAAGCTGAATGGAGACCTTTGGGTTATTGCACAGAGGTCATGGCCAAATGCTGGGGTCAGTGCGGAGCTGATCAAGAAAATGTACGTTAAGAAGGTGCGGCAAACAAAATAAGAGAATTAGATTAAAGTATTATAACGGGTTTAGGCAGTCGTTCATCTGCACAAAGTAGCTGGTGTGACCTTCGGTTATACGGCTTACGATTAGCATGATCCTGAGCATCGGTAGGCTTCTAAGCAAGTATTTGGCGTCCTCTCGGACTAGCTCTGCTTCCTTCTCGCTGTTCCAGAGGCCTCTCACTACCAGAACCTTCAGCAAATGTGGTAAGCTCCTCTTTCTGATGTACAATTCGACTCCTTGTTGAGCATAGCCCATTAGTTCAAAAGGCGCCAGAGGAACGATGTCCCCATGATGGACTATCCTAGTATAGGTGTTCTGTGGAAACGTTGTGAGCTCATTTGTAGTCAATTGGTCCAGATACTGCTTGCTACCAAAATGTCTGTCCACCCAGGATGCCCAATTTTGATTGCCAATCTTTGGAGACGCGTACGAAAGAACTTTTGGGTTCAGGCCTGCAAGTTTAAGCTCAACTCCTCCCAATCCTGCTAAAGCACCTCCCAAAGAATGGCCCACGACTTTGACATTATATTTTGGATACTTCGCGTGCGCCTCCATCACACCTCTGAATCCTTTTTCCATGAAGGTCTCAACCGCCTTGTAGAAACCAACGTGGACAAAGCAGCCTTCGCACTCGAACTCCAAAGTATTCAACCCTTCCATAACAGTGTAAGGGGAGTACTCAATTGGAGCAAAGGTGAAATCAGTGGCCCACTCCTCCAACTCGTATGATCCCTTGAAAACTACAACCAGTTCTTTCGTCTCGTGGTTCAAAAGAGTGTACCCGTGAATCAATCCATTCCAGATATCTACGATCTCAGCATTAGGGAAATTTAGACAGGAGGGAAGGGTGCACGCCTGGTCCAATTCGCCCCCATTGAGTCTGTTCGAAGAGATGCAGAGCGCAATTTGGCAGTACTCTGCTCCTTGATACAGTTCGCTGTACAGGTCTTGATTGTCGAACTTGAACAGGTATGGAATATCGTCCTCGTCATTGTATACCCGTCCTGGGACAGACGCTAAACGTACGGTTGCATCACCAATTGTATCATAAGCACCAGAGATGTTAAAGAGATGCAACGCTTCAGCAGCGGTAGTCGCGTTCAGGAGAATAGGCCCAGATGGATCATTGCCAGGGATAGTTGCAGCAGCTACAAAGCCTGCAAACAGAGTCAGTGAATTGACCTTCATGATACTGGGAAGCCGAGGGCGCCATATTAGGGGAATATATAGTGGTAGCTAGCATAAGCATTCGAGTTTTATAGTGTTGTAATTTGAGAAGGTGTAGTCATGCAAACCTCACACAAATGGATTTCTAAAGAGAAATCAGATGCACATCGGGCATCTAGAGGCAAAAATGTTCAAATTCGGTTACTCCCCGCCGTTAACGTTGGACTCTGTTGACCTTATAAAATTTCTGTAACGGTGTGAAATTTTAGTAACGCGCCGTAGAGCCGCTTGAACGCAGCCCGACTTCCAAATTCTGCCAACACTACAGCGTCACTAGTTACCCTTTTTAGACATGGCGTAGAGGAAAAAAAATTTTCAGCAAAAAAATACAATTTAATCAAAATTGAAGGTAGGTTTTGTTGGATCTTGTTCTTTATAAACTATCAATCTTTTGAACGTTATCAAATAAATTATACTTCCATCGCCCAGTTTACTTTGACCAAAGTTAAACCCGGAGTATAGTTTACCGCTTGATAAGAAAAAAGTACAAAAAAGTCAAAAAAAAGTTGAAAAACTCAAAAAAAACAAATCACTAGTTGAACGCATCCATCAGTGTTCAATTTCTGTCTGATTTATAGTATTTCGCGCCATGTCATCCGCTGAAATCAATCAACTCACTGAGCAGACTGTCAAGTTGTCAGTTGCCGAGCCAGCTGCTGCTGAGACTCCAGCTACCACTGCTGAGGAATCATCAACCGCTGAATCCACTCAGAACGCAGAGACCCTTGCTTCTCTCTACGTTGGAGAACTGGATCCTTCTGTGACTGAATCCGATCTGTTTGAGGTCTTCTCGCCTATTGGTCAGGTTTCTACTATTAGAGTTTGTAGAGATGCTGTCTCCAAGCAATCTCTCGGTTACGGTTACGTCAACTATCAAAGCCACGAGGACGGTGAGAAAGCTATGGAGGAGCTCAACTACACTCCAATCAAGGGTAGGGCCTGCAGAATCATGTGGTCTCAGAGAGATCCTTCGCTTAGAAGAAATGGTTCTGGAAACATTTTCATCAAGAATTTGCATCCTGCTATCGATAACAAGACTTTGCATGATACCTTCTCTGCTTTTGGGAAAATCTTGTCGTGTAAGATTGCCACTGATGAGAATGGAAACTCCAAGGGTTTTGGTTTCGTTCACTACGAGGACTCTGAATCTGCCGCTGCTGCTATTGAGAACGTCAACGGTATGCTTCTGAACGACCACGAGGTGTACGTTGGTCCTCACTTAGCCAAGAAAGACAGACAGTCCAAGATGCGTGAATTGGTCTCAAACTTCACAAACGTTTACGTCAAGAACATCAACTTGGACTGGGACGAGACCAAATTGAAGGAATACTTTGCTCCATATGGTACCATCAGCTCTGTGTTTTTGAACAAGGACGAAACCGGAAAATCTAGAGGATTCGGATTTGTCAACTTCGAGAACCATCAGGATGCTGCCAAGGCTGTTGAGGAATTGAACGACAAGGATATTGACGGTCAGAGACTTTACGTTGGAAGAGCGCAGAAGAAGGGCGAGAGATTGGAATCCTTGAAGCAGCAATACGAGGCTGCCAGACAAGAACAGCTCAACAAGTATCAGGGTTACAATTTGTTTGTCAAGAACTTGGATGACACCATTGACGACGTTAAGTTGGAGGAGGAGTTCAAGCCTTACGGAACTATCACCTCTGCGAAGGTAATGTTGGATGATGCAGGAAAATCCAAGGGTTTCGGATTCGTGTGCTACAGCGCTCCAGAAGAGGCTAACAAGGCCATTACTGAGATGCATCAAAGAATGGTGGCTGGTAAGCCACTTTATGTTGCACTTGCCCAGAGAAAGGAGGTCAGAAGATCACAATTGTCGCAACAGATCCAAGCCAGAAACCAAATGAGAATGCAACAGGCTGCTGCTCAAGGCGGCATGGGACAATTTGTTGCCCCAATGTTCTACGGACAGAATCCAGCTTTCTTACCACCAGGCGCTAGAGGTTCGCCATTTGGTGCTCCAGGTCAGCAAATGATGATGCAACAAGGTATGCCAAGACCAGGCCAGGGAGTGCCTGTCAACCCAGGTCAGTTCAGAGTTGGTCCAAACGGCCAGGCCATGCCAATGTACATGCAGCCTGTGTTCAATGAGTATCCCCAGAATGGCAGAATGCCTCAACAGAGATACTACCAAGGCGGAAGACCTGGTCAGCAACAACCCCCTCAGGCTGGACCGCAGGTCAGAAGAAAGCCTGAAGAAGGTGGTGTTCCATCGTTGGCCCAGATCCTTCCTCAATTCCCTCCTGAGCAACAGAAGAGAATGCTTGGTGAGGAGCTATACCCACTCATCGTTGCTACTGGCAAGGCCCAGGATCCAGAAGCTGCTGGCAAGATTACCGGTATGATGCTGGAAATGGACAACCAACAAATTTTGGCTCTATTGGAGGACAGAGACCTGTTCAACAGCCAGTTTGATGAGGCACTGTCAGCTTACGAAGAGTACAAGAACAAGGAAACTTCTGCTTAGGGCTCGTGATCGGCACTTTTATTACATTTGCTAGCAGATTGGATGTGTAACACTGTTTATACTGCTTGAGTGTCCATTAATTTGGTTCTATTTGGTTTTCTTTCCGCTTTATAGACTATCCTGTAGTGTATAATTGGGA
Organism: Ogataea minuta; assembly: GCA_003706195.2. Taxonomy (NCBI): domain Eukaryota; kingdom Fungi; phylum Ascomycota; class Pichiomycetes; order Pichiales; family Pichiaceae; genus Ogataea; species Ogataea minuta. Next base: position 852,672 of record PPKR02000006.1, read on the forward strand.
TTATAGGATTAAGAATCTATATCTTACCGAGCATGTTCAATTCCGGCTCGGTGTCTCCTACCAGCCAGACAGCCTGATCGGTGATATCTCTCCACAGATCGATATCGACCGAGTTCATCACCATATCGTCCAAATTGGGCACTTCCTCCATTTGCGCAAGTGATGGAGGCAAGGATGGCGAGAAGTTTTGCGACTGTTGCGGAGTATGCAGCGGTGGTGGAGTCATTGAGTCTCTTAATGAACTCAAATTACCCCTGATTGCTGCGTCTCCATGCCAACCGTGCATTGGATCTTTCCGTCTATAGCTGAATCCGGAGTTTGGCGTCTGGTTATTGAGATCTGGTGTTGGCGCATCAACGTTATCTTTATGCTTCCTTATCAGTTCGGAGTTGCATCCATTGAAGTCTAGAAGAGTCAGGAGTTTGATCACTTGCTCTCTTCTGAGCGTCGCTGGATGGTTTCCCAGGTTCCGCATGTTGGTAAACATAACGAGTGAATGGTCTAGATATTCGGTTGTGGCCTCGTGGACTCCAAAAGTGGCGCTGAACAGCACCAATGTCACCGTCGAGGTGAAAAGGTACTCCCTGTCCATATATCCAAACAATGCCAACATATTCTCAGGCACAAGTGCCCAAAGAGACCGGATGGTATTAATGGATGCCTGGAAAGAAGCATTCAGTAAGGCCATGATCGTGGATGAGTATTTGGATAAGTCTAGGAACGAACCTCGTTTGACATTCTGAGATTTGAGATTGAGAAGCACGAAATGGAATAGTAATGGCCGCACAGCAAGGTTGATTCCCTGGAAATACTCTGTCATCATGTTTACGACCAATCTGGTCACACTGATTTCGGCCTGCTGATAGTCGCAATTGACGTAATCCGGTAGCGATTTTTTCCACTTCAACAGACTAACCACCAGCTCGTGCACGATAGGCAGGATGTTCCCTGACGGATGGCGCGTGTATAGTCGCCGCAATATATTGGCGTTGATCTGGGTAATTTTCACGCAGTTGCGAATGAACTCTGCTTCTGGAAAAATGTAGTTTTCGCACCCAGGTGGAGGATCAGACATATCGAAATCATCTGGGAGTTCGGTCAAGATGTCGTCATCGGTCAGTGAAAGCGGCAGACCGGCTTTGGACGCCAGCATCCGCTCAAAAATGTACACCGTCCACCATAACCTGCGTCTGTGTTCCAGTTCGTATCTGTTGAATGAGTCCTTGCCAACGTCAACATGGCATCCGAGAACTAGAGATGCTCTCAGAGCAATTCCAAAGTAGAAGTAAGAAGCAACAGTGCAGTCAGCCACTTGCAAATAGAATGCGTACAACAGCACGACTTCGATTCCGCCCTCTTTGGCACAGTTGTCGATTGCTCCGCTAGAGAAAAGACCTGTGAATAAATCACTGGCTTGATTGAAAAATCCTGATCCTGGAAGGCGCGCGATCTTACCCAGTTTCTGCTTCTTCTTCCTCGACTTGTCGTTAATCTTGTAACCATTGAGATCGTTTGCTGTTCCAAGATACATTTCTCCAATAGCAAAAATGAGCAGTGCTTTGCAAAACCAAATTGTTTCCAAAACAGACTCGTTTTCCGGGCTCTTGTCGGGCGATCCACCTCCAAAGTCCGGCTTGAACCCAGTGCCCTCATCATTATATATTCTGCGAAGGTTCTCCTTCACCAAACCTTCGTTGAAGAAGTAGAAACACCCGTCGTTATATGAAATAAACGTATCCACCAACAACATGGCATAGCTGTAGCTAGGGAGAGCGAAGCTCACATTGATTCCCGGTCTTGATGGAGTTTGACCCAACATGATCCTATAAGCATTCCCCTCTCTTTCCAACACAGTATCTCCAGCAGCTGCCAGATCTGGTGTTCCCAAATTATTGGGGCCCGCACTATTCAATAAAGGTGCCACCAGCCGATTGATCTCAAGTCCGAAAAGAGTCATCGACGAAGAACCAATGTAGAATCCATCCCCCGTCCGTGAGTGGATCATACGGCCATACTTGTCCAGAAATGGTGGGATCACCTCGTTCGTAGCCTTTTCATCCTGCTTCTCGTCGTGATTCAATAGTTGACTGATATTCATATTCAAACTAGAGGAAGCGGTGGTCACAGGTTCGGCCAACGGTGTATCCTTCTCCGCAGATCTCTCCTCGGAACTGGCTGTTCCTTGAGTATTTTTTACTGCACTACGCAGATTGGCATTCTCAATCTTCAGGCGTGAGATTTCCTCGTGTAACTTGCTAAGATACTTCATCGATATCACTATCTTTGACTCGCCTTCTGCATACTCGCAACTGGTATTTGCTGCGTCACAACGAGCACAGGGAGGCCCGCCACCATCACACTTGAGGTGCCGCCTCCGACACCGCACACACGCAACATTTGAACGCTTGAACTTCCCAGAATGCTCGTCCTGAAGCGCGCTATCGCTCATTTAGGTACTTACAATTTTTCCGATTACACAGCCCATATTCTATTTATCAAGATCTGTCTTTTGCAGCTTATCAGCAACCTGAGAGGCGCTATCAGAATTAGCTCCTGGGTATCTAGAACCTCTGTCTTTGACCTTCTTGACCTTCTTCTTCTCTTGATCCGGAGCAGGATAGCCCTTTGCCTGTGCTTCCTGGAACTCTGGAGACTCACCAAACTCCTTGATGACTGGGGCTAGCAACTCGTTGATCGCGTCGGAAACACCAGCCTTCAAGTCCACGGGACTCAATTGCTCGTTTCTGAAAGCCTCCTTCAAGTCAGCAAAAGAGGTGTATGTAATATTACCACCGTATTTCTCTGGTCGCTGAATGAAAAATTCAAACTTGCCCAGTCCATGCTTCAGTTCGTAAATAGGAGCAACCACATATTCCACAAAGGAAAGAAGCCCATTCTCCTCGACGTTTCCCGGCGCACAAAATGCCGCGCTAATCTTCTTCTTCACCACCTTTGGCTCCTCCAAAATATCGATCTTGGAGTTTGGATCCGAAGCAGACATCTTTCCACCTTGGGCAAGACCTGGAACCATAGGGTTCATCAGATGCGCTCTTTTCTTGTAGCCAAGCGACGGAAGATTCTCCTCGGCAAGCACAAAAATCTTCCTCTGGTCCACACCTCCAAATTGTGCATCACAGCCCAAATGTTCCTCGTCCAAAGCCTGCATGAGGGGATAGATCAATCCTGAGAGTAACGGGTTGGCGACCTGTTTCACCACGTCGGCTCCGGCTCTCTTCGCATCGTTCTGCGACACGATGTTGGATAATCTGAAGATATCTAGAGTGTAATTGGCCGACAACTGGTACTCCGAACCAACGACGAACCGTAATTTCTCAATTGGAACGTTGATCGACTTCAGGATACTCTTCACCACACACTCGTAGTATTTGGCTCTGTAAGCCACCAACTCCAACGATGCCTTCATATTATCAAGAAAGGCATGCAGGTCAGCTAAAAGCACAGTCACTTCGCAGCCAGCTCTGAGGAAGTGTGCCAACTTCGTCATAGGAACAAAGTAGCCGCAGTGAGGCTTACCAGTAGGAGCGGTACCCCAGTAAATCTTCAAAGACCTTTTTTCAACCTCCAAAACATTCTTGATGATCTGTGGATTGAGCACCTCTTGCAAGTTTTTGGTGATCAGCTCGAATTGCTGCTGTGGATCCATCGTCAACTCAGACATGTACAGATTTAGTTTTATTTTTCAGCGAAGATTCTATTCTCTTTTGACTCACAAAAAATTTAGAGCGCGTCGGTCGACGCAACCTTGCGACTCAGTACAAACTCATCTATAAACCACTTGTGGAACCGGAAGTCATCCACCAGCTCGGGATGGAACGACGTGCCGAGTATATGCCCCTGACGGACAGCCACAATAAGTTTCTTGTCAGCACGCTGGACAGATGAGAGAGTCTCCACTGGGTACTCATTCTGATAGTGCAAATCTGCCACCACTGAGTCGTCCGCCAAAACAGGAACTTGCGTATCGAGTGACCCAACTACCGCTGGCGCCCTGATAAACACGCAGTCGAAAGCATCGATTTGAGCATCTGGAAAGCTCAGGGTCTGATTGAAAGAGTCAATCTGCCTCCCGAAGGAGTTTCGCTCAATTGAAACGTTTAGTCCTCCAAGCGTCCTGTACCGGAATTCACCCAAGTCAACTTTCGTGTTGGTGACATGGTTGGAAATGAGGATCATTCCTGCACATGTTCCCCAGACGCCGATTGTGCCAGATTGGATCAGCCGCGACAGAGGCTCCATCAGGTTCGTACGCTGCAACAGCAGAGACACTGTGGTAGATTCGCCACCCACAAGGATGATACCGTTCAGGTTGACCAAATCTTTGGGCTCTTTCACTTTTCTAGCGAAGAATCTTAATCCAGCATAATTTGGATCGGAATTTAAAGTCTGGAAAAGTGCTTCCAAATGGGCCAAGTGCTCTCTGAACGAGCCCTGGAGGGCCAAAACGCCCACCACCACGTCCTTCAGGGAGTCCATTTGAGTCATACTTGTTGATGCCGATCGTAGCCTTTTTATTTGCGAGATTTCCCTTACATATCCAAAATCGGAAATATGCGAATTCGGATAAGATAGAAACCCCTCTGTAATTAAATATCGCTCATTGGATTCGGATAACGAACGGTATAAATTGAGCTAGAAGCCCCTCAATGATCCATTGACATTCATCATGACACAAGCAACTTTCCAACAGAAGGCCGGATTGGCCCAGATGCTCAAAAATGGCGTTATCATGGACGTTACCAATGTTGAGGAAGCTCAAATTGCTGAAAGAGCAGGAGCGGTTGCTGTCATGGCTCTCGAAAGAGTCCCTTCTGATATCAGAAAGGAAGGTGGTGTTGCACGGATGTCTGACCCCCAGATGATTAAGTCTATCATGAACGCAGTTTCGATTCCAGTGATGGCTAAAGTCAGAATTGGACATTCTGTGGAGGCAGAGTTGCTAGATGCTTTAGGAATTGATTTCATCGATGAGTCGGAAGTCCTGACTGTCGCTGATAGACAATATCATGTCCCGAAACACGAATTCAAGGCGCCATTTGTGTGTGGAGCCAAAGATCTTGGCGAAGCCCTTAGACGTATAGAGGAAGGAGCAGCTATGATCAGAACAAAGGGAGAGGCAGGAACGGGTGATGTGAGCGAAGCTGTTTACCATATGCGCAAGATTACTGGTGAAATCGCAGAGGTTATGGAATTGTGCAAAATTCTGAAAACTTCTCCCAAAGATCCGAAAGGACTCGCTAATCTTGCAGCGCTTGCTACGAAATTGAGAGTCAAGGAGGAAACTTTGAGTGAGCTGATTAGTCTCGGCAAACTTCCAGTGGTCAACTTCGCTGCTGGAGGTGTGGCCACACCAGCCGATGCTGCTCTGTGCATGAAACTTGGCTGCGATGGTGTCTTCGTGGGATCCGGTATTTTCAAGAGCGAGAATCCAGCCAAGTTGGCGAAGTCCATTGTGGATGCTGTGAACTCGTTTGACGAGCCAGCCAAGGTCCTGGAGGCCAGCTTTGATCTGGGAAAGCTGATGTTCGGTGTCCAGGTTAGTAGCCTGAGACAGGATGAAAAGCTTTCGGTTAGAGGATGGTAGATAAATTCATTCAATTATATCTCTTAAACTTCTGGTCCATTGTGGCAGAAGAGTAAATGCTGCGCTCAGAGACCTGCGAATGGTCCAGAGTTATGTTACTGGGCTTCCGTGACGAGTACGGGGTTGTCTGGGTGGTATAGAACTCTTTCGAAATTGAGTTGGTATCAAGGGTACTGAGAGCCAGCTCTTGGGGGTAAGAAATCTCGCATTTCTCGGCCATTGCACGATTCTGTTTAGTATGAGAGAAGTTAATCACGTCGTTAAAGGGGTCCTCAGGGAAACTTGGGAGCGAATCGGCGGAATAGTTTTTGGGTTTGAATGGATCGACCGGCCTCTCAAACGGATTTTCGGGAGCTTTGTATTCGTCGTAAACTGCCTTTTGTCTCATGCGGCGCTCTTCTTCGTGCTGCTCGTACAAATCGATCACGCTATTGGCAACAAGATGCTGACAGTACTTTCTGAAGCCCATCCTGTACTCTGATCGGACATTTTTAACCACATACATCGAACCGAGGATCACCAAGATGTACTTGGCCGTAAACACCAACCAGACAATGAAGGAGAACGTCATGAACGACAATAGCACTGCTTCCTTCTTGTTGGTTTTAGCAATTTCCACCACCACTCTCACGACGTCGCTGGAAGTGAAGGAGTTAGAAATCGAGTATGCGATCGTGGCACCGTTCAAAAGCTGTCTAGGACTGTCCGCCAGTAACCAGGAATATATGGAGAAGTAGAACGATCGGTAGATCACGAGCGCAGCCCAGTCAAAACGCGACTTTGTAGCTGACCGCTCGTAAATGCAAAACCTTTCGTACGATTTCAACGAGTGCAACTGGCGAGCGACATCGTTTAGGTGCGACCGCACAATGCTATCTGTGCGATAAACGTGAACTCCGTACCAGAGATTCGCAATCAGCCAGATAATCGACAGGCCAATGCACGCGGTGAAGATGACTCTGTATGCTAACAATGGCACGTACGCGATCGCATGGTAACTGTCCCAGTCGTTTAGAGCGTAAATTTGGACCAGGGTAAAAACATCGGACGCCAAAAAGCCAATAGTCAGGCAAATTTCGACGAGCATCACCAGGTAGCTGGCCAGTGTCCAGACATCATACACTCTGTAGTCATGGTCTCTGGCCACGTCGGCAAACGTGATCTTTTCGGGTTCCACAGACCCTAGTTTGAGAGACGACATGATGAATAACACGCTTATTACAACTTTATTCTTTTCTACCCCTTTTATACTTCCCCATACATTCCCCTGGTTTCGTAAACGTCTCAAACCAATTTCGCACCGCCTTGAAATTTCTTAATTTAGAACTGGATCTGAGATTGATAGATCTACAAGATGTCGTCAAAAATTCGAACGCCGCGCAAATCTTCCAATTCAACACAACGCAAAAGACTCTGTTCCAGCTTCGTGTGGTCACCCACAATCTGGTAAATTTGTGCCAGATTGTAGTAGATCTCGCTGATTTGGAAAAACTTGTAATTGGTGGTTAGCGACTCGAGATAGTTCTTGCATCTTGCGACAGCAGCCATTCTGTCGATCTCGCTGATAAATACGGTGTCTGCCCCAGGTGACAGTACTAGATTGGCAAACCCTAGAATGCCCTCCAGGTTACCGTCTTCTTTGGAATCAAGCGATGCCTCCAACTCCTGTAAGGCCATCTTATTATTAAGATTGACCGACAATTGACCCAACCGCGCATGTGTCAAGGAGTTTGAAGCAAGAACTGAAACGGCTTCAGTCACACAGCCCTCAGAGTCTTCCACCATCTCCTGCCTCTCAAAAATTTTCGAAGTCCAAAGCCATATCTCCTGCAGCATTTTGCATTCCTCCTCGCTCAGATTCTTCGCAATACGCATAGGTACCGGCTTCCTAGTCTTTCCAGACTTGATTTTTTTCAAGAGCTTGCGCTTCCCGTTCTCTTGTGGTCCAGTCCCGTTGCTTCTGGTAGCTACAGGCTCGGCGGAACTGGCCTCCGACCCAAAAAGTTGGTGCACCACCTCGAAGAACAACGGCATACACTCCACGGCCTCGAAAGTATCCTGATCAGTCCCGACTAGCGAAATGTACGTCATAAACATCTGTATAATGTCTCTTTTCTCTGTGACGCTCAAATCCTTGATTGGATTGATGCCAGCAAGTTGGGATTTCAGGTTCAAGATCACCTCAGAACTTATCTTTATCGGTTTGTCCAGATTCTCTTCCGTCGAAGAGTAGACCAATGTGATCATGTTGAGATACTTGATGTTATCGGGATCTAGTTTGATAGCCAACTTCAATGGTTTCAGTGCCTCTCTGAGCCTCCCCAGTTTGATTAGAGAGAAGGAAAAATCGAAATACCAGCTTGAAATCTCTCTATCGTTGTGATCAACCTTCGGAACCGACTGAACAAGATCGATGGCATGTTGAAAATATTCAAGACTGTTGTTCATTCGCGCGATCAAGATTTCCGCAGTAGGCGTATGGCTGTAGCATAGCTGTTGAGAAATCTTTCCTAGTTTAGACCATATGGAGGCCAGTTTGCGCGTGAGAAGTACCGTGTATGGTCCCTCACCAAATGTCTTCACCAGGTCCAATTTTACCATCTGTGCAAGCCCATCATACCAGAGCATCACCTGATCAAACAGATTTCGTTGCAGCTTTCTCGAAACCAAATACTCGAGCACCGAAGTCGATATGTCAATAGTTTCCATGATATCAACATACTCTCCAGAGTTTTGCACTCTTCCTTCGTGAACATAATTAAGGTACACCTTGTACGCAGGCACCAGGGTATCCATGTCATCTTTGGCAATGGACCACAAACACCAAAGGCGCATTAGTGGAATATTTTGATACGACTTGTGAAGCCCCTGACTGATGAGCTGCTCAACAGCTAATCGAATGTTGTACTTTTCGTGTAACAGTATCACCGTCTCTGTAATTAGATCGACTTCTGGGTTTCCCTCCGTAGCCCTTGGAAAACTTAACTTGGACAGTAGTTTCATGACACTGGATTCAAAGGAATTTTTAAGCTCTTCGTTGGATCCGCCTAGTGCCTCAAAAGCCAACATATATTGAATCATAAGTCCAAACGTGGTTTGCGGTTCCTTTTTCGAGAGTTGTAGAAATTTGCTTTCAAATTGTTCCTTTGTGTTAACATCGCCGATTACTGTGCTGGCAATGTTTCGTATGATTCCGTGGAAACAATCCCAACCCATAAGATTTGTACGGGATGGGAACCGGTTTACGTAATTGATCCAGACCCGGAAATATTCGTTCAAATTCTCGGTAGTGAGGAGCACGCGCATGAACACCATCAGATGTATTTCATCCACCGGCCCTTCTTTGAACAACTGAGTGAATTCGGCGACGTCACCACCTGACACAGCCAGCTGGGCTAGCTCGCCATTGATCTCAATCACCGATTCTTCGTTCGAAATGGCACCTGCAATACGTCGCGCAATATTGTAATGGTCGGTCTCCACAGTCATAACTATTGCACAAGAAATTGTACCAAGCTAAAAAATTGAGCACCGCCGAGATTTCACTGGTTTTTGCTATTATTTGATGTATCGCAAGTGATGTATCAGAGCACTGCACTATAAGAACAGCTTCCCTGCAGAACGTAAATACAAACAGTTGTTGGGATGCCGGACCTGAATAGTATCAACGTGAAAACACGCGGTGCAAGAACACTGAGCGACGACCAAGACAAGGACTTCTTCGCGTCCAACAGAAACTTCTCGATGTTCTCTCGTCTTCCCTCCTCTGCGCCATCCTTCTCCTATAACAATCTCCCCAGCTTTAGAAATGTGAATTCATTATATGAGACTCGCCAACCGTCGGCATCGTCCAACGTTGGCCATCTTCCCTTTGTCCCAAAAGAAACATTGCTAACTGGTAATTACCAGCCATCTTCAAGAGTGTCGTCCGTTCCAGAAACGCGTACTTATGATAGCAGGGGGTTAAATCCGCAAAATTTGGCAAAGCCTTCAAAAGGGCCCCCGAATATGCCAGAAGCGGACATTTTGGACTTCCTCAAGTGTCTATTCTTTATCGTATATCAGCTAGGGAAGAAAGCTTCTCTATGGATTGTTTTCTTCCTGACGTTACTTGGAAAGAACTTGATGAAGCTGGTTGACGAGATTCCCAACCCAAAGCCTGCTCAAAACTCTAAAAGTGAAAGTACGCCGAGGAAAGAGCAGCTCGATGGGATTGCTGGGTTGTTTAATAAACTTGTACCAGCAAGCGTATCCACTCCAATTGAGGGAAGCGTGATCAAGAATCTGGACGATAGCATGCTTTTATCAAAGAAGAATATGATTAAAAAGCTGGCCAGCGAGTTGAATGAGCATGAGTCCGAGTCAAAGGGAAAAGATTATGGAACGTTCTTTTACGAGTCCAAAGTTTCCAATCCTGAGCTCAACATAGAAGCTTTATTCCTGAAATCTAATTTTGGAAAACCTGACTCCTTCAATGAATACAAGCCATTCGACCCTGAATCTGATCTGAAAGACAGAGCTTCCCAAATCACACACTCCATAAAGAAAATGTTCCCGATTTCCAAACCTCTAACGCAAATCAGAACGGCTGCGAGATTCAAGGACCTTGAATGGCTGAAGAAGGATAATATCGACTATGTTGATAATCTGGAGTCTACAGAGCTTTTCAAGGAGTACCAGAAGATCATGCAGGAACGGCTCAAGATGCAGGAGCTCATCAAGCTCACAAAGTCTAGAGAATTTACGAAAGTCCGTTCCTTATCTCCCGATCAGTTGGCGGTGGTGGAGAAGTTTTGGCGATCCAACAATCCGCAACTACTGGTGTCAAGTGCGTTCAATATTGACATCTATACGCGAGATTTGAGGACACTGTGCGATCGCAAATGGCTTAACGATAATGTGATAGACTTTTACATGAATCTTATCTGCGATAGAGCCAAATCTTCTCCATCAACACTGCCACAGATACATGCCTTTTCCACCCATTTTTTCTCCAATCTGTCCACCAGAGGATACAACTCAGTGAAGCGTTGGACCAAGCGTGCCAAAGTTGATGTTACGAAGTTGGATTACATTTTTGTTCCCATAAATCTCAATCAGTCGCATTGGGCACTGGGTGTGGTTAATAATAGAGAGAAGGCATTTCAGTACTTTGACTCGCTATACGGAAGTGGTGAGGACATATTGTACCATCTTGAAGAATACATGATCAACGAGACTCAAAAACTATATGGAGACTCAATGAATGGCATCGATTACTCGCAGTATGAGCATATGGACTCGATCAAGACTCCGAAACAGGAAAACGGATACGACTGTGGAGTCTTCGTGTGCACGTTTGCCGACTTCCTTGCTCGTGACCGGCCTCTCATGTTCTCTCAATCTGATATGAAGAACTTGAGAAGAAGAATGGCCTACGAAATATGCTTGAAAAAGCTTATTGACCATTAGATGCGCTAGTTAATAATGTGAAATATTCAGTTGATCACCTTGACGTTTTCCAACTCCTTTGCCAAATCCTCGATCTCCTTCTCTGTCCTTTCTTCCTCTTCCTTCTCCTCTTTTTCATCCTCAATTTCGTCCTTGATCTCCACTTCGGCTATAGCTTCAGCCACCTCTTCTGCCTTCTTCTCGACCTCTTCTTCTGAAAGGTGGGTGTACAACTCGTCCGCCTCCAGATCCTTCTGTCCCTGCTCTATCAAGACATCGAGTTCCTTTTCCCAACCAACAAGCTTCACCAGCTTTTCAACGATCTCATCACAACTTTCCAACAATAAAACATCTGATTTCCTAGGATTGCGCTCAAAATCACCACATTTTTCTCTGTTGATCAACACGCGGACGCTGTCGGAGCTCAGCTCCGCGGGGAGCCCAGCAAATGGATACACAGCGAGCGAGGTACCAGCAACAATAGCCAAATCGACCTTCGAGCTCGAATCTTCTTCCCAGGAATCAAAAAACTTGGCCGGCAATGCCTCACCAAAGAACACAATATCTGGTTTCACATAGCCTTTGCATTTGGCACAGGTTGGAATCGTGGTCTTCATCAGTTCTCTTACTTCTTTCGCACTCATTTCCTCTTTGCAATCAATACAATGGCATTTGACAAACGATCCATGTGCCTCAACAACATATTTGTCCTTCACTCCGGCAATTCTTTCCATAGTGTCAATGTTCTGCGTGTAGCACCGCTTCAGCTTGTTCTTATCCTGGCACAGTCTAATGAAGTAGTGGAATTTGCTTGGCACAAACTTGCCTGGATATAGCTCGTCTGCAAGCGTGTAGAACGCTTTTGGGTGCTTCCTGAAATACTTAATGTCAAACACAGCCTCTGGGTAGGGCAGATTTAATCGCTTTAAATTGGAATAAAGTCCTGTTTTTGGTGATCTGAAATCTGGAATGCCACAGCTCGTAGAGATTCCAGCACCCACAAAGAAGGTGACATTCGTAGAGTCCCTCTTGAGCAAATCGGCCACTTTTTGAATTTGTTTATCCATAATGCCTTCTTGAAACAAGATTTGATACTAGCTTATAGATTAAAACCAAGCTTACGTCATATTTCTTTGATTTTTTCAAGAGTAGAGCAAATCCATGAAGCAAAGAGTCAGTGCGTTGGATCTTAGGATCCTAGTGCGAGAGATTGCCCATGCCATCAGGGGTCATCGACTCCAAAATGTCTACAATCTCGTGAATAACAATCGCTCCTTCTTGCTCAAATTTAGCGTTCCTGACTCCAAGGCTAACCTAGTCATCGAGAGCGGGTTCAAGATTTATCTGACCGAGTTTCAGCGTCCAACTGCACCTGAGCCATCTAATTTTGTGGTCAAGCTTCGGAAGCATTTGAAATCTAAGAGATTGTCGAATATCAAACAAGTTGGGAACGATCGAGTGGTGGTGTTGGAGTTTGGGGACGGTCTATATTACTTGGTGTTGGAGTTCTTCAGTGCCGGAAACATCATTCTTTTGGACTCCGACCGCAAAATTTTGTCACTCTTCCGACTGGTGGAAGAGCACACTAACAATGATCGCTATGCCGTGGGTCTTACCTATGGAATGTTTGAGCCTGCTCTATTTTATGAAGATGAACAAGATCAACGGCACGTGTTCACCAGGGAGGAGGTTTTGCAATGGGCCGAACCATTCTCTTCGGATTCTTCCAAAGTTCCATCGATTGCTAAGCTTGCGTTTCTCAAGGCAGCGTATTTGTCGTCGGACTTGATCCAAATAATACTGGCGAGAAACAATGTGCCGGCTTCCTCAAGTTGTTTAAAGCTCTTGGAGGACCCTAACTTGGTGAGTCAGGTGGTAAAGTCTCTTAATGAGTGCGAATATGAGCTTTCCAAGCTAGCTCATACACCGATCGGTGAACTTCCTGGATACATCATTGGCAAGCAAAATCCGTTCTTCAAGCCTGAGGAGGAGATATCGTTCGAGAATTTGGACTTTGTATATGACGAATTCCATCCATTTGAGCCTGTGCACAAGATGAAGGAGAATACCAAAGTGGAGGAGGTGAAGGGCTACAACAAGACGTTAGACAAGTTCTTCAGTACGTTGGAGTCCTCGAAAAGTATCCTGAGAGTACAGCAACAGCAGTCAACTGCTTCCAAACGGCTGCAGACCGTCAAAGATGAGCATATGAATAAGCTTCAGAAACTAGAGGAGTTGCAGTTGGTGAATTACAGAAAAGGGGAGCTCATCACTTTCCACAGTGACCTGATAGAGGAGTGCAAAAGAAGTGTTCAGGCTTTGCTTGACCAGCAAATGGATTGGAGAAATATTGAGAAACTGATTGCAATGGAGCAGAAAAGAAATAATCCTGTTGCGAAGATGATCAAACTGCCTCTGAATTTGGCGAAGAATGAAATCACCGTTCTGTTGGAAGACGATGAAGCAGAAAGTGATAATGATAGCGACAGTGATAGTGACAGCGACAAGGAGTCAGAGAAGGGTCAACAGATTGCCCCTGTCGAGGTCACGATTGACCTTTCGCTTTCTGCGTATGCAAATGCTACACGGTACTTTGATTCTATGCGTGCGGCCCAGGAGAAACAGATCAAGACACAAAGCAGCGCTTCTATTGCAATTAAGAATACTGAGCGTACAATTCTGCAAGATATGAAGAAGATGCAGAAAAAAGTCCAGGAGCCATCGGGCCTCAAGCACATCAGACCCAAGTTCTGGTTTGAGAAATTCTGGTGGTTTATCAGCAGTGACGGATACTTGTGCATTGCTGGTCGAGACGATACTCAGATTGATCTCATCTATTATCGTTATTTTGACAAAAAGAACGATATTCTGGTCTCCAACGATTTGGACGGCTTGAAAGTGGTGGTGAAAAACCCGTTCAAAAACAAAAGCATTCCCCCTTCAACAATCATGCAAGCTGGTATCTTTTCTCTTTCCACAACTAAAGCCTGGGAAAATAAGATGGTGATGAGTCCGTGGTTGGTAAAAGGATCTGAAGTATCGAAGAAAGACTTTGATGGGAGCATACTTCCCGCAGGGATGTTCAAGTTCCAAGGCGAGAAGACATTTCTTCCTCCGTGCCAGTTGGTTATGGGATTTGGATTGCTTTGGATGGGTGACGAAGAAACTACGAAGAAGTACGAGGACGCCTTCAAGGCTAGAATCGATGAGGCTAGTCTTGAGCTTGCACTGCAAGACGACAGTGTTGATTTGAAAATCGAAGAGCTTAATACGATGCTTTCAAAGTTGGGCATCGATGAGCATGCGGAGGAAGAACTAGTCCACGAACCTGCGGCCACTGCTGAGGAACCTGAAGAGACGCCAGACTCTATCATGAACACCAACGTGCGTGGAAAGAAGAGCAAACTGAAGAAAATAAAACAAAAGTACAAGGATCAAGACGAGGAGGAAAGGCGTCTAAGAATGGAGGCATTGGGTACATTAAAACAGAAAAAGGATGAGATACAGGACCGGAGCGAGTCTCAGTCCGAGAAGGATAAAGGACTAGACAAGCAGGTTCGTAGAAAGCAGCAGGATGCCAGAATGCTCAGAAAGTTGATTGACGTTCTTGAAGATACTGGAGAGGAAGTTGATACCAAGCCGTACCATGAGACAGTGGCCGGATTGATATCTGCTCCGAAAGATGTCGACAAGATTTCCGACTGTATTCTGGTATTTGCACCGTACTATGCACTCTCGAATTATACATACAAAGTGAAAGTTCAAGCCGGGCCTTTGAAGAAAGGAAAGGCATTGTCGGAGGCCATTAGAGTACTCCAATCACAGACTCAATCGTTGCAGAAAGATAATGCTCCGTGGTATGACTCCAAGAAACTGATCGATAAAATCAATCCTCAGGATTCCTTGTTGTGCATCACTGCCTCGAAAATGAAGCTGGCTGGATCTAATTTAGACAAAACTAATGGCAAGAAACCGGCTCACAAGAAGGGTAAGAAATAAATAACAAGGTATACATAATCCACCTCAATTCATTATACATTTAGAAACCTTGCTGCAACCGGTCGGAAAGGTTTTTTCTGGCAAAGTTGAAGGCGCTCAACAAACCCTTCTCCGAGAGATCAATTTTAATGTTGGTCACGTCCTCGGTTGGAGCCTTCGACACCCTCGATGCAATAACACTTGGATCGGTTTCCAAGATAATGCCGTCGTCAACTGTCTCATCAATCGCCAGGATTACCATATCATAGTTTTCTTGTATGGACTTTTTGTCCACCTGGTTTCTCAGTATGATCTCTAAAGCTCCCACCAGCCCTTGAAGAACATTGAACAACAGATTCTCGTTCTCATTCAAATCGCCGATCATGTAAATAATCACATCTGCGAATTCTTTATACACCACGACCCTGTTCTCAAACAGTATGATATCCGAATTTAGTTTGAACGTCTTCTTGAATAATGCGGCCTCAAAGCTTAGTTGTTTCTTCTCGCTAATGACCAACTCATCGTGGGCTTTTTCGTGAGGAGCCTTGTAATATTTAGCAAACAAGCGCTTCCCCTCATTGTCTAGTATGAGTGCCGCCTGTATAGAGTAAAGTGAAACGTCAAATGGCATTGTGCTCTGAATTTGTTTATATGGACGTGTTCATCTGAGGTTCGAAAATTAAAAAAGTTGATATATATCTACACCTCGCACCTCAGTTTCCTGCAAAGGAAAAGAGGGTGGTTTTTTGCTCCCTCTTTTGTTTCCTTTGTTCTCATAAGCAATTTTAGAGCAGACCTCACTAGCTTTAGCAGATTAAAACTGTCGAAAATATAGCGTTAAGCAGGATTTGTTCTAATGTCTTATAATAGGCAGTTGAATCTTGTCTCGGATGGGTCATCGGGCGATGAAGGCGACGACGACATCATTGACTACCGACATGAGCATACAAGAGCGCGCAGAAACGCTGCTTATAATTCAAGGGATGGGAGTGACCAAGCCAGTAGTATTGGGCTGGGTAAGTCTCGACAATGGATATGAAATTGAACCGATTACTAACATCATCTTCCATAGCGCCGAATAAAAGACAACCATCATCAGGCTCTGCATCACCGATTTTGAATTCTCCGTTGAGCGAAAAGACAACTCAGCCATTCAGTGCGTTCAAGACACCGTATCTCAACACGAGTAGATGGAACAACATTGACCGCCTGGGTGATGTTTTTGGAGTTAGGAGTTTTGCGGAAGCTGAAAATCCTGGTGAAACTTTGGCTGAAAGAGGAATCACAGATCTGTATGAAAACTACTACGATCCTTATCCCTCTTGGACTCCTGAAAATGAGGTTCCAATCTCTAAACAGCGAATTGAGTCTATATTCATTCATTTATCCAGAATCTTTGGATTCCAACATGATAATACAAGAAACATGTTCGATTATCTCATGAGGCTCTTAGATTCAAGAGCATCGAGGATGGGACCATCAACTGCTCTCAAGACACTCCATGCAGATTATATTGGTGGACTGAATGCAAATTATAGGAAGTGGTACTTTGGTTCCCAAATGGATATTGATGATACTGTTGGGTTCGGTAATCAAAAGTCCAAAAACATTATCTACCCGCTGGAGGAGTCTCAGCAACGGTGGTATCAGACTATGAACTCATTTCTTCCTGAGGATTGCATTATTCAGCTGGCTTTATACCTTTTATGCTGGGGTGAAGCCAACAATCTCAGATTCATGCCTGAATGTCTCTGCTTTATTTTCAAGTGTTGCGCGGACATCTTCTACTCTCTTGAATTTACGAAAGAAATCCAGCCAATTACAACTAGCTTCCTCGACCACGCAATCACCCCTTTGTACAACTACTATCGTGATCAGATGTATGAAAAAATTGGGGACAAATGGGTGCTACGTGACA
Source organism: Ogataea minuta (assembly GCA_003706195.2). NCBI lineage: Eukaryota > Fungi > Ascomycota > Pichiomycetes > Pichiales > Pichiaceae > Ogataea > Ogataea minuta. The sequence continues at coordinate 869,603 of PPKR02000006.1, forward strand.
AGGATCATGCGAAAATTATTGGCTATGATGATATTAATCAGCTCTTCTGGTATCGAAAAGGTCTAGAGAGAATCACAATTGATACGAAAGAGCATTTGATGGATTTCCTTCCTTGTGAAAGATTCTTATATCTGAACAGGGTGGTGTGGAAGAAAGCATTTCAAAAGACCTATCAAGAGCATAGAACCTGGGTCCACATCCTTGTTAACTTCAACAGAATATGGAACATTCATATCGGTGTGTTTTGGTATTACACTTGCTTCAACTCCTATACGTTTTATACCGAAGACTATGTGATTACCAATGATAACCAGCCAAGTGCCTCGGCAACTCTTTCAGCTCTGTCTTTGGCCGGTTGTGCTGTTTCGTTGATTAACCTCATTTCCTTACTCGGAGAAGCCATTTTCGTTCCAAGAAACTGGGTAGGAGCTCAGTCTGTGTTTTGGAGAATTGTTTTGACCTTTATTTTCTTTGCGGTGAACCTGGTGCCATCGTTTTATATCTTTTTCGTGAGCGGGTTGTCCGTTGATGAACCAATAAGTTTGACGGTTTCCGTTTGTCAATTCTTATTCTCCATCTTCGTCGTTGTGTTTCAATCTGTGATTCCTCTGTCTTCATTAGCTGGCAGTATCAGATCAGAGAAGAAACGAAAGTTCCTGCCAGCAAAGTATTTCACTGACTCCTTTCATGAATTACGAGGAAAAAACCTTCTGGCTTCATACGGTCTATGGGCAGGGGTCTTCATTTCAAAGTTCATCGAGTCATACTTCTTTCTAACGCTTAGTTTAAGAGACCCAGTTCGTGAGCTCAGTGTCATGAAGTTAAATCGCTGTGTTGGAGAGGCATATTTTGGCTCATTTTTGTGTGAAAAGCAGGCGACAATCATTCTAACATTGATGATTGTGACAGATTTGTTATTGTTCTTCCTAGATACGTATCTGTGGTACATTGTCTGGAATGTTGCGTTCTCCGTTTGCCGCTCCTTCTATTGCGGAGTGTCGATATGGACACCATGGCGAAATATGTTCATTCGCCTGCCAAAGCGAATTGCGTCTAAAATCCTCTCCCAACAGAGTATATCAGCAAGTAATGTCTCCAGAAGAAAGGCCATGGTTTGCCAGATCTGGAATTCCATTGTCGTGTCAATGTATAGAGAACACTTGCTCTCCATTGATCATCTTCAGAATTTGATCTATCAGCAAGCATGCACCACAGATGGTAATGTTTTGTTGACTGAGCCGAGATTCTTCATGGAGCAAGAAGATGGAGAAAGCCCCCATAAAAAAGAGGAAGTGCTTGATACAAATTCAGAAGCAAGCAGACGTCTCACATTTTTCGCTCATTCCCTTTCAACACCTATTCCAAAACCTTTACCAATTGAGCAGATGCCGACATTTTCGGTTCTGATACCTCATCACTCAGAAAAGATCACTTTATCTTTGCAGGAAATCATCAAGAAAGAAGATGAATACTCTAATGTCACTCTTCTAGAATATCTTAAGCAGCTTTACCCTCTTGAATGGCATAATTTCGTTAGGGATACCAAACTTCTAGCAAAAGAATCTGAACTGAGTACTGCCAATGCATCCGCAGATGCAATCAATGACCTTGCATTCTACTCTGTTGGTTTCAAAGCAGCTACCCCTGAGTATATCCTAAGAACTCGTGTTTGGGCTTCATTGAGATCGCAAACTCTTTACCGAACTGTATCTGGATTCATGAACTATTCCCGTGCTCTTAAGCTGTTATATGCAGCAGAAAACATGGATGATAACACAGAAGAACAGAAAATGGAAGAGGCAAGTGTTGTTGCACAGAGGAAGTTCCGCATTGTCGTCTCCTTGCAGAAGTTAAAAGATTTCAACGCAGAGCAAGACGAATGCAAAGAATTTCTGCTGAGGACTTACCCTGAGTTGCAAATCGCATACATCGATTATGATTTGGATCCAGAAACGAATGAGATGAACTACTACTCCACTTTGATCGATGGAAGCTGTGATATCATGGAAAATGGGTCGAGAAAGCCAAAGTATAGGATCAAGCTCTCCGGTAATCCAATTTTGGGGGATGGTAAGGCAGATAACCAGAATCATTGTTTGATTTTTTGCAGAGGTGAATATATCCAATTGATTGATGCAAATCAAGACAATTATTTGGAAGAGTGCATCAAGATTAGAAGCATATTGGCCGAGTTTGAAGAGTTGGTTTCCTCAACCGATCCTTACCTCGAGCCTATTGAAGAAATCGACGGTCAACTCCCATATCCTAAAAACCCCGTTGCTATCATCGGAACGAGAGAATACATCTTCTCGGAAAACATTGGCGTCTTGGGTGATGTGGCAGCCGGAAAGGAGCAAACATTCGGTACTCTTTTCGCTCGTACGTTGGCATATGTTGGTGGAAAGCTGCATTATGGTCATCCAGACTTTCTCAATTCCACCTTTATGACAACGAGAGGAGGTGTTTCCAAGTCTCAAAAAGGTCTTCATCTCAATGAGGATATTTATGCCGGTATGAATGCACTGTTGCGGGGTGGCAGAATCAAACACTGTGAATACTTTCAGTGTGGAAAGGGTAGGGATCTTGGATTTGGTTCAATTCTGAACTTCACCACCAAAATTGGTGCTGGAATGGGTGAACAAATGCTTTCTCGTGAATATTTCTATTTGGGAACACAATTGCCTTTGGATAGATTCTTGTCTTTCTACTATGCCCATCCAGGATTCCACTTAAACAATGTGTTCATCCTGTTGTCATTGAAAATGTTCATGCTCTTTTGCATCAATCTAGCAGCCCTAACCAATGATGCTATCATCTGCGAATATGACAAGGATAGACCAATTACAGACACAAGACTTCCAGCTGGATGCGTCAGCTTGATACCAGTCATTGCATGGGTTCAGCGCTGTATCTTGTCCATCTTCATTGTCTTTTCAATATCCTTCATTCCCTTATGTGTTCAAGAACTTATTGAAAGAGGAGTTTGGAAGTGTTTTACAAGACTCTCCCGCCATTTCGCTTCAATGTCGCCTTTATTTGAAGTCTTCGTCTGCAGAATTTATGCTCAGTCGCTGGTCAACGATCTGGCGATTGGCGGAGCTAAGTATATTGCCACAGGAAGAGGGTTCTCGACAACAAGAGTTTCCTTCTCGGTGCTTTACTCTAGATTCTGTTTTGAAAGTTTATATTTCGCATCCACAATGTTCTTGATGCTGTTATATTGCTCGCTGGTAATGTGGAATCTCGCATTGCTTTACTTTTGGTGCACTGTGACTGCCCTCTTCCTTTCACCGTTCCTATTCAACCCAAATCAATTTCAGTTCATTGAGTTCTTCGTTGATTACAAGAACTTCCTGACTTGGCTGACGAGTGGAAATTCAACTTCTAAGAAAGATTCGTGGGTTTCGCACGTGAGACACTCCAGAATGCAACTGACAGGTGCAAAGAGAAAGATGCTTGGTAAGTCAGGAGACAAGTTGGGATCAGATTACAAGCGACCATCATTCTTCGCAGCTTTGATTACACAAGTCGGCTCAAGACTTGTGGTTTCTGCAATAGTGGTCATTGCGTATTTGTTCGCAAATTCGCAAAATGAAAACAGAGGTGGAACTGCAGCAAACTCAATCTTGAGACTTGGATTCATCACAGCAGGGCCTATAGTGGGTAATGCCGCAATTTTGTTGGCATTGTTCCCCATTTCCGTGGTACTGGGCCCATTACTAACGCATCTATTCAAGGGCTTCCCAGACTTCATTGCAAATATAGCACACATCTTGGGATGTATCAATCACTTCCTATTCTTTGAATTCATGCTGCTTTGTCAGAATTGGGATATGTCGAAATCAATTCTGGGAATTTGTGCTTCATTCTTGATTCAAAGCGTGTTCTACAAATTGCTCACTATTGTCTTTTTGAGTCGCGAGTTCAAGCATGATAGATCAAACAGGTCCTGGTGGTCTGGAAAATGGCTAGCATCTGGGCTGGGCTGCCACACGCTGACGCAACCTGGAAGAGAATTCATTTGCAAGATCATCGAAATGTCTGTGTTTGCATGCGACTTGGTTACCTCTCACTTCATCCTCGTATGCCTATTCCCATTCTTGTTCATCCCGTATGTTGACAGCTGTCACTCGTACTTATTGCTTTGGTTGAAGCCACGCAACCAGATACGAAGACCTGTGTTTTCACCAGGGAAACGCAGAGCCAGAACAAGAATCACAGTGACATACTTTTCGCTTTTGGTCTTCATCGTTGTGCTGTTCGTTCTACTTCTTGCCAGCCCAATAATACTGGCTCGCGTGTATGGCATTGACTTCGATGACTATTTGCCTAATATTCTCTCAGTTCTATTGCAACCTGAGGAAATTATAAACAAGAGGAAAGGACTGAAAAATTACAACCCTCCAAAGAAACACAGTTGATGCAAATGCTGAGCGAATGCGTTTCTAATCAATTTCACTTTAAGTCCATATTAATCTTAAATCCTGTTTAGTTTTCGATTCGAGTAAGCCGAATAACTTATCGACGTCGGAGGAGGAAATGAACATGGAAGCAATAGAAAATCTTGGCGTCTTGACAAACAACTGAAGGTGAGTAATCATATTATCTAATAACTGAGCTTCAGATGAGTCTAAATAATACAGCGCAGCTTCAACGTAGAACGCCAAGAACTCGGAGTCTAGACCTGTCTTTTGAAATAAATTAGCATATATCGACTTGTCAAGCTGTAGAACGTAGAAATAGTATTTTCTCTTTTCCTCTGCCGGCTTTCGTGATAACGTTGAGAGTAAAAATGCTGTTGGGGAGGCCGGATATTCCTCAGGCTTGGGCAATGCAGGTATGTCGGCCATGCCAGGCTTAAATAACGTTTTCTTGAGCCTGAATTCGGGAGGTAGCTCATCTACCATCTCCACCGGTATAGTAATGAAATTTGATGATGCGGTTGCAATCTTCGAGTCTAAGTCTTGCATATCTCGAAGTAGTGTTTGATTAGCCGGGTCCTCCTTCAAGGCAGCTTCAAGACATATCTTAGCCTCCTCATACTGACCTAATTCGGCCAAAGCAGTCGCCTTTCTCCAAAGGAGTTTGACTTTTGTTTTCAGATCTGGTTGGTTTTGATTCAACCCCTGGTTGCACGCTGTTAAAGCTCCTTCGTAATCTTTTAATTTGAGATAGGCCATAGCCTTGTTGGCGAAGAGAATGGCATTGGTCGAATCAATGTGCACAGCTTCAGTGTAGCATTTAGCAGCTTCTCTGTAATCGCCTCTCTTGAATGCCTCGTTGCCTTTATCTTTTAAATTGTCAACTTCATTCATCAGATATATTTTAAATATTAAGCTTATATAATTTTCCTCCATAATTTTCAATGTATTTTTCATGGTTCCTGGAGAACTGACAGAGGAGCTTGGTGCACTTGACGCCATATATCCAAAATGTTACGATTTTGTGAGTCCATTAGTATATCGATTTCGAATACCTCGATATGAGTACATAAGTATCAGAATAAGGTTTCCAGAGAATTATCCAGACGAGATACCAAGAATCTTGGATGTCAAATGCGAACGACCGAATTTTGATGAAACCCATGTGGCAGCGCTTCTGCAGGAAGTTCTGGACTCGATCTTTAGTCAAGGAGTTGTATGTGTCTTTGACTTCTTCACTGAATGTGATTCAATATTGTATTCTGGTGACGAATTTGAGGAACCAGAGGTTCAAGAGACTACGAAGGAGGTTCAAGTAACCGAATTTGCTGCAGAATCAAAGTCGGAGGCAGACATTGAAATTGCCAATTACACCTATGACGAGCAAAAAGAGAAATCTAGAGCCAAGGAAACCAGAATATCCAACTTTGTTAATCCCCTAGAGAACTGGTCCATTTCCGAACCAATTGTGGACCGCAAATCCACGTTCATAGCCTTTGCAAGAAAAGTCGACTCGGTAGAGGATGCATACGAATTTCTTGATCTACTGAAGCAAGATAGAAAAGTCATGAAAGCTTCACACAACGTGACTGCCTGGAGAATCAAAAATCTGGAAACTGGAGCCCAGTACCAGGACTGCGACGATGATGGCGAGGCAGCAGCCGGTAGTAGAGTTCTGCATTTACTGTCTATAATGGACGTTTGGAACGTCATGGTGGTAGTTTCACGTTGGTTTGGCGGCGTACACATCGGTCCTGATCGATTTAAACATATCAATGCCAGCGCGAGAGATGCGATCGTGAAAGGCGGATTCGTGGTGACAGACGGGAGGAAGAAAAAGAAAAAATAGTCTAGCTTTTTCTCTTCTTCACCGGTAGGCTTTCCTCTTCCAGCTCTCTGCGTTTTATAATGTTACTATTCTCTCGGAGAGCAGATAATCCAGTTTTCTTTGGTGATTCAGCGGGTTCTTCCACCTCTGGTTTCTCTGTCAGCTGCACCAACTTGCGTCTTCCTTCTATGCCTTTTGGATCCACCATCTGATAAATCTGTGTATAGCCAACATTTCGCACTTTCTTTCTACGTAGCTTGGCTTTTTCTCGCATAATATCTGCCAAGGGCATCTTCCACTCGCTTGCGTCTCTAAATTTCTGTTTAGTTTCTACTCTCTGATCATGGTCCTCAGTCTCGTCAGCCATTCGCATAAATTTCATGTTTTTCACTCGTGAGGATAACGACATGATGAATTGTATATTTACGTAGCTCAAAAAATAATTTTTTCAATATTTTTGTATTGGCTGTGCACTGAAAAAAATTTCAGGAAAATATACTGAATTATACTTGATCAGGATGAAGTCCGATTTCAAGTTCTCAAATCTTCTAGGGACTGTATATCGACAAGGGAATATTGTTTTTGATGATGCAGGTACTCTTCTACTTTCTCCTGTGGGGAATCGTGTGTCGGTATTCGATCTAGTGAACAATAAATCTTTTACATTGGATTACGAACATCGCAAAAACATTGCTTGCATCGCCTTGAACAAGCAGGAAACGCTGCTACTTTCCGTTGATGAGGATGGTAGAGCCATTTTGGTGAACTTCAAGGCGCGTACAGTGCTGCATCATTTTAATTTTAAAGAAAAAGTTCATGATTTACAGTTCTCACCAGATGGAACGCACTTTGCGCTCGCAGCAGGTCGGTTTGTGCAAGTCTGGAAGACTCCAGACGTGGCAGAGGACCGTCAGTTTGCACCATTTGTCCGCCATAGAGTGTATGCGGGGCATTACTCAGACATTACCTCCATTACCTGGTCTGGAGACTCTAGATACATATTGACTGCAAGCAAGGACCTGACCAGCAGAATATTTTCATTGCACACCGAGGACAAGGACGTGAAGATGACACTAGCTGGTCATCGAGATTATGTGTTGAAAGCTTTTTTCGACAAAGACCAAGAGATAATATACACCGTTTCGAAAGACGGAGCACTCTTTAGATGGGAATACACAGAAAGACCTGGCGAGGAGGAAGTCCAGGAAGGCGCAAAACATTTAAGCTGGAGAATCATATCCAAGAACTTCTTTTTTTCTGATCACAAGGTGAAATGTGCAACTTTCCATGCCAAATCGAATTTGTTAATAGTTGGCTTTTCAAACGGAGAGTTTAGATTGTATGATCTTCCCAGTTTCACAATGATCCAACAATTGTCCATGGGATTCAACGCGGTGAACACTATCACAATCAATTCCACTGGTGAGTGGATTGCATTTGGATCCAAGAAATTGGGCCAGTTGCTGGTGTATGAATGGCAATCTGAATCGTATATCCTGAAGCAACAGGGTCATTTCGATTCCATGAACTGCCTGGCATACTCGCCTGATGGTGGTAGAATTGTTACCGCTTCTGATGATGGCAAGATCAAAATCTGGGACGTCATTTCAGGATTTTGTCTTGCCACATTTGAAGAGCATACGTCTGCGGTGACACAGGTCTCCTTCGCTAAAAAAGGTCAGGTCATGTTCTCGTCATCGTTAGATGGAACTGTGAGAGCATGGGACTTGATCAGATATAGAAACTTCCGCGTTTTCACGTCGACCAACCGTGTTCAGTTCAGCTGTCTGGCTGTTGATCCTAGCGGAGAGATTGTCTGCGCAGGCTCTTCAGACGATTTCAGCATTCAAGTTTGGTCTGTTCAGACAGCTCAATTGCTTGACCAACTTTCTGGTCACGAAGGTCCAGTCTCGTGCTTGAGTTTTGGTGCTGAAGGATCGCCATTGCTTGCTAGTGCTTCATGGGACAAAACGATCAGAATATGGGACATTTTCAGCCGTACACAAACCAGTGAGCCTTTTGATGTTCTTCATGAGTGTCTGTCGTTGGCAATGAGACCCGACTCCAAAGAAGTCGCAGCATCGACTCTGGATGGGCAGATCACTTTTTGGGATGTTGAAAGTGGGAAACAAGTGAGACAGCTTGACGGTAAGAATCATATTCAGGTTGGACGGTATTTGGAAGACCGATTTGTGGCTGCGAATTCAGCAAGAGGCAAATATTTCTCTACTATTGCATACAGCTTTGACGGACTTTCGCTGGTGGCAGCTGGAAACAATAACTCAATCTGTCTATACGATTTGCCGAACGAAGTGCTATTGAAAAGGTTCACTGTGTCGCAAAACATGCAAATGAATGGAACACTGCAATTCTTGAATTCTAAGAACATGACAGATGCTGGAGCGCGGGAACTGATTGACGAGGATGGAGATTTATCCGACTTGGAGGATAGAAGACGCATGGATTTTACACTTCCGGGATCTAACAGAGGCGATGTTTCTGCGCGTTCTACCCGACCAGAGATCAGAGTCACTAGTGTGCAGTTCTCACCAACGGCCAATGCTTTTGCTTGTGCTTCCACCGAAGGACTTTTGATCTATAGCGTTGACGAAAGTCTGGTGTTTGATCCTTTTAATCTCGACGTTGATGTGACTCCTGAAGCAACTCTCGCGGTGCTCAGCGAAGGGGAATACATGACTGCTCTGGTAATGGCATTCAGGCTGAACGAGACATATTTAACTCACAAGGTTTACGAAACAGTCAGAGCTGCTGATATTCCATTGGTGGTTCGAGATTTGCCGTTGGTTTACGTGGAAAAGCTTTTGGGCTTTATTGCCTCGATAGTGATGGAGAGCCAGCACTTTGAATTCAACTTGATTTGGATCTCTAACATTTTGACCTGCTACGGAAAATTTATCACTAAGAACAGGCATCTTTACGCAGCCTCCCTAAGGCTTATACAACGGTTTCTCAATAGGATCGCCAAGAATGTTGTGCAAGCGGAGTCGCAAAACGAGCATCTGCACCAGTTTTTAAAAACCGAAATGCAAAGCGCTTCCTCGGCACCGCTTGTTGAAGGCAGCTATACAGATGAACATGAAGATAGTGAGGACGAGAAGATGGCCGAATCCGAGGATGAGGAATGGTTTGGACCCGGCCAAGAGAAAGAGATGGCTTTGAGGTTCGACGGCTCGGATGATGAAGATATATAGACTACGGGCATAGCTCGCTGAAATAGATTTAGTGCGGATTTCGGTTCCCCTGTTTTTTCTACACTAAATTTCTTGGATTGCTTCGGGGTCGTGTACATCCTAATTGACCACCACCGTCAAACTACGACAATAGATAAGATGCGAAAAACAGTTTGTTAAGCAATAATAACCCCAAAAAATTTCCTTACCAATGACTCGGGAATCGAGTCTTGCCATATTGGCAGAAATTATTGAGCATGTCGAATCTTCAAAGCCAGTCCCTGAACTCAAATTGGAGGTCGAGGAGTGCCTGTCAAAACTCTCGTTTCTGATTGTACTCACATCTAATGATGCTACCGAGCGCCAAATACTCGCTAACTCGCTATCCATATGGACGAAAATCGACGAGGTAGCCATCATGTACTCAGATTTGATTGATACGTCCCCGGATATTGCCAGAACTGAGCTAGCACAATATAGGACAAGACTTATTAGAGGAGTGATTCTCTTGGCAAGAAATTTGGTGGTCGGACTTCGCTCTTTGCTACTTTTCGACGATAAGGATCGTGCGGACTTTTACCAGTCTAATGGCCTCAAAGGCAACGACGTAGCTGGTGACATCCTTATACGATCACTTTGCGTGAACCATAGCAAGCACGTTATTCCTCTTTGTCTCAAATTTATGGAGATTCTTGATCATTTTGATTCTACCGAGGACCGAGTTACTATCGAGACTTATCTAAATGCTATCATCGCATGTTACCAATACTTGAGCAATGTGACAAACATCGGTCCGGAATTCAAAAAGGATCTGGCTCCTGATTACAACGTGGATGCGTTCCTAGATTTTTTCGCCCAACTCCCCACTTATTGGAAGAATTCGGATCACCTAGGCATGTTGACCCCAGAAATCATGATTCCGGTTTTTCTTTACTTCAAGAATCTGTTCAGTGAGAATGAGTTGTTAACGCGGATTTTCCAAAGTCATGCCAGTGAGTTTGTTACCTTCGTCGGTGGCTTTCTATCACAATTGATTCCATTCACCAGAGATAACAGCAACTTTTCTGAAGAAGAACGAGATCAGCTAGAGCTAATCTATATTAGCTTATATTTAAACATGGTTACTCACGAAGGCCTTGGCTCATTTCTCATCAAAGCCTCTAAATCAGGAGAATCTGACGACGCTATTGATGAACTGCTGAAGGTGTTTCAGATAATATTGACCAGCAAGGAAGAAGGCTGGGACAAGCTGAAACTCGTGAATGTTGGAGCGTGGTTGCTGGATTACTACAGGTATGCTTCACAAGAGGCAGTGCTGCTTTTGCAGAAAGAGACACTAGACAGTACAGAGACACAAAAACTTGGCCGTCTGCATTCACAGCTTCTTTCGGTGCTGGATAGTATATCCAGCTTTACCAAGTTTGATGATGTGCGTGAACTGCTCAACTTCTACAAGTTCCTCCCTGATTTGATTTCGTTTTTCCATGTTTTGGAAGCAAACACATTTAAAAGGAAGCTGAAAGACGATCAGGCTCCCACTCACACCAAAGACTTCCCGCAGGTGAAATCCGTTATAATTGAGATAATCACTTCACTGGTTTATGAAAATTTCACCAATCAGGAACTCGTGCGGGAGCTCCACGGATTAGAACTGATTCTTAACAATTGCAACTTAGACACCAATGAACCTTTCATCAAAGAAAGAGCAATCTTATGCATCAAATATCTTCTCTTGGACAATCCAAGTAATCAAGACTTTGTTGGGCAGTTAGAAGCTAGAGAGTCTTCTATGGATCCGCAGAACAGGGAAATCCTCGAACAAGCGGGTTACGAGGTGGATATCGAAAATGGTAAGGTAAAACTTAAAAGATCTGCTCGTCTCACAGAACCTGAACGGAGTGCTGCGAGCTCATAGATAGAATCGTGTAAAATTAATTATTCAACGGCTGGGCGGCGTGATGGCGCTCAAATTTTATGTTTTGAGAAAAAAAATTAATAAAATATTTGTTAGAGATCATGGCTACATCCCAGTCTGGCGGAGTTGATATCTCAAGTGTGGTTGGCCAAGGTAGTTCCAAAATAAAAAAGAAGATCAGAGATATAACGAGACTGCTTAAACGAGATAACCTCAATTCTGTTGTGAGGATTGAGAATGAACGAGCACTTGAAGCTCTCAAAGCAGAGTTGGATTCCGCTCAATTAAACCTAAAAGCGAAAAAGCTCTCTCAAAAATACCACAAGGTTCGGTTCTTTGAGCGTAAGAAGGCTGTTAGAAGATACAGACAGGCACTCAAAGATTTGAAGAACTTGGAAACTCAGCAGGATGGTGGTGACCCAAAGGTCATGAAGAAGGACATAAAGAAGCAGAAAAAAGTGCTCAAGCATTGCGAGGTCGATCTTGCATACGTTCTCAATTTCCCAAGAACAGAGAAGTACATTGCGCTATACCCAGCTGAGGTCGAACTCTCACAGTTATCGGATAAGGCCAGAAAAGGCTTCCAGAAAACAGAGGCTACGAAGACCGAATATCGCAGGAAATTTGCAGAACTTCTGGATTCTGGAAAGCTGGAAGTTTCTATCAGCGACGGTCTGAAAAATATCAAGAATGAAAGCATTTCATTTGATGCGAAAAAAATGGTCAAGCCCATTGAAAACAAGGTTGCTGAGGAAGACGACGAGTTTTTCGAGTAAAATAATATGTAAAGTACACGCCTTAATGTTGCAACATATCTGCGTCCAGATACTTAATCTTGTAAAGCATCCTTTGGTCAAGCTCCTCGACCGTGATGAGCTTGAATTGTAAGAGATCACCCATGACGATTGCAACTTTCTCCAACGAATATAGCAAATAATTAAAGTTATCGTCGTTATCATCGCCAACTTCCTCCACTGCTACTTCGTCATCCAAGCCTAGATCTTCTTCAACGGTAATCCTGTAGATTTCACCATTTGGGCCTACCTCAAGTACATCCTTGATATCAGGTGACGAATCTCCAGTGATCGATCCCTCGGTAATGACGCCCCATAGAGCCCAAAATATTGAATTAGTAGCTCTCCAAAGGATGGTCTCGTCATACAATTTAACCACCTTGGCAGGTAGCTCGTGCTCTTTTAGATCGACAACAGAGGAGGTTCGCTGTTTGCTAAAGTTCATGTGAACAGATACACTGGAAACGCTCGATTGCGGAACAAGTTTCGGTGTATGTGAACCCGGAACATAGTTCACGTATGTGTTGAGGAAATTAATTCGTTCCTCTTTTGACGGGTACATGTGAGCTTGCAATTTATGGCTTTCCGAAGAATGGTAATTGGCCATCCATTCGCAAAAGTGATTAGTGATATCGTAGGCAGGCAGATTTGGACCTGCATACTCAAAATCTATGACAACCAACTTTTTGTCATCCCTGTAATCAAGGTCGGTGACCAATGGAAGCGTGGTATTTGAGGAGCTGATCGACAGCGTAGAGGCCTTTCTAACAAGATTCTCGTCAAGAGCCATCAAGTCAACGTCTGAGTCATCCTCTTCAAGCGACGGCTGATTGTGCTTGTCGTAAAATAGTAGATTTCCATACTGGGTATCATTGTGACAAAATTTCAGCCTCTCATCAATATTAATTCTTCCCCCATGTTTATGGTAAAGCCAGTCCTGATATTTAGACACAATCCTCTTAAAGTCCACCCAGCTGGTCATGAACACTTTTACTTGGTCCTCAACAGAGGTTTCCGCCATCATATTCTCCACCAACTTTATCCATTTTTCAATTAACGTCCACACTTTGGGTCCCTGTATTTTCTCGTTGGACTCCAACGGAACACCATAATGCAGATCCTTCATTCTTCTGGCGATCATTCGGCTCACTTTTGGTTCCCTAATTTGTTCTCTATTCAGCGTTATCGAGTTGTTGAGGAACTCTTCAAACCGTCCATTGGTGAAACAGCCCAGCAATTTGGGACCAATGCTTCTTTGCGAGAGCCGTTGCAACGTTCGAAGCTCACTCTTTCGGTCAATTATCTCGTCCACATTGGCCCCGTATAGCCGCAGCAAAAGAGGATAGAAATTCCTATATGTGACTTTATAGACGCAGTTGGTTAGGGCTCCGCTTATTCGATGGAGTTCAAGATCACGTATGGAAGAATCTGCGACTTGGATCTTGCGCCATTTGGGTATTCGGAGGTTTTGGATCACGGAAATGATGTCTTGTTTGAAATAATCCAATGGTAGTGTATTATCAAGCGCAACATGGGATTCGTAGAAGTCTGCTTCAAGAGCTCCGCTTTCTGACAGCGAAAAGTCTGCTGACAGCGGTCCTACTGCTGAGTGAGACGAGGAAGACCTTCTACGTCTTGGCTTTCGCGAGCTTGACCGTCTGCGATGCATCGGCGACGAAGATGTTCTGGTGTGTCGAGGTCTTTCCATTTTGAATTAGCAGATGGTCACTACTGGCGCACTGAGGTCGTATGCTAATCTTACTTAATCGCTTGACATAAAAAAACTTTCGACCAAAATCGTCGCGACGTTTTTGGACACCGCCAGATATAATCGTGAAAGCTGTTGATAATTTACCAAATTGGGAAAAACGTCAATATCTTTTCCAAATAATTTCGCAGCTATTCTCAATAATATCAACGCCCTGTTCTTTTCCTACCGAATATCGCTTTTAACTTCGTTCGTTTATGCTTTCAATTTTGATCTTTAGCTTGGCAATTTGATGGCATTATATTCAAACCCAGAGTTCCAACAGCAGCCGCTTCAGCTCTCGGATAGCGACAAACTGATTGTCACTATTCCCTTCAACTATACACATTTTCTGAAACCAGGCAATGTCTTGCACAAATCCTTAGTTGCTGCAGACTGGAAGGTGATTGAGACAGATACTGTCTCTGGCTTTCCCTTCCTTCAGAACCTTCCGGCAGGAACATTAGTTTGCGACAATCTAGACAGCTTGAGACGGGTTGTCAACCGTGTCAACGAGCTGTATGCCGGGTCCGGTATCATGGCCATTTTAAATGAATTCAGAGGTGCAGAGCTCAAATTGACGGTCTCTATTATTGGGAGCTATGACTCCCAAAGAGATATGAACGAGGTCCGGTTGCAAATCTTCCGCAACTACCACGAGATCACTAAACGTACTATCAGTATCGATTTTACTAGAAATAACTATTGCTTCACGTCCATTGGCAAAATCAAGGAAGAGCTGACTCTTTTCCTTGACGAAATCTCCATTTACAACAAGTGCTCAATTTATATTGTCGGTTCCAAGGAGAGTGCTTCGAAGTTCAACATTGTCATCCTGGGCGGACAAGATTGCTCCACTGTCGCCGAAAACAAGATCAGACTGTTTATCGACAACTTGAATCCTCTCTCGCATTGCGACTTTGTTGAGATTGAGTCTCTTTCATTGCTCCCCCTTATTGGTGGCACGGAATTTTCAAACTTCAAAACTATTGTCAAGAGAACACACTGTCACATTTATTTGCCCAATCTGATTCCAGAAACGTACTTCAGCAACTCTTTGGATACCGAGAAATCCGAAACTCTCATTTACATTACTGGCTTGAAGTCGTTGGTGCTGTTAGCCAAAAACATGTTATCCGAGATAATCTGCAAAATCTGCAAAATGCCGTTTATCAAGCAATTGTCTGTGATGCCGATTAAAAGAGAGAGTCTTACCTTATTCGTCGAAGATCCTGAATTCTTAAAGGATGTTATGTTTGAGACTGGTTGCTTCATCTCCATGCCATCTTTGGGTTATGTGAACACCGAAGGAACAGGAGATATTGTCAGTTTCCAAGGAAACTCAATTGAAGACATTGAGAACGCGATTGACAAGTTTATGAGCTTTATCTCAGGCTTCTACAGTGCAAAGTATGAGTTCAAGACTTCAGGCTCAATGACTGCAGATGTAAGCAAATTGTTAAGCTTCAATGACTCGTTGTCGTTCATTACAAATTCCATTGTTTCGCTCGCCAAATTGAACGACAGCTTCGTTTTCCAGCTTATCGGCCGATCTGCAGGAGTCAAGAATGCAGTTAACCCGCTATCTCAGCTTCCATCCTATTTGGAAACAAGCCTGATCAGGGCTTCGGTGGTTTATCAAGTTGAGCTTTCCAACAAAGAAAAGGAATTTATCGCCGGAAAGAAGAATGGTAAAATCATAAAAATCATGAACATGTCTTCGGTCGGAATTAAGTTGCTGCCTTTCACAGACCATAACTTCATTGTTGAGATTTCTTGCAGCGACCTTATGGATTCTGTTCTGGGACTTGGTCTGTTTGAAGACGAGCTCCCGACCGTTCTGACCTTCAACGTTCCAGAGTCATTCCATCGGCAAATTATCGGTGTTGGTGGCCAAACAGTGCAGACCATTATGCGCAAATTTAATGTCTTCATTAAATTTTCCAATTCGTTTGAACTTAACGACAGGTCCGCGACCGATCCGATCAGTCCACAAGCCTCCAACTTCCATCAATCTTTTATTCGGAAAAATAATGTCATCATCAAATGCCCGGCTAAGAATAAGTCGCAAGTTCCGCTAGCCAAGATGGAGCTGGAAAAGCTTGTCAATAAAGTCATGCACACTAGCTACAGCTGCTCTATTGTGAAACTTAATCACCCACAATGGAAATTGTTGACTTCGACACAGCTGAATTGCAACCTGAACACTAACCGAGTCAAATCAAATAACTTTATCACTGAGCTGGAGAAGTCTACCAACACTTACATCAAATACCCAAAACTCGACCAAGAGGAAGCGGACCCGGACATTGTAAGTTTGGAAATTTACGGAATTGACAACAATTCCAAAAATTGTTGCTCAGAATTGATCAAGCTGCTTCCATATGAGTATGAGCTCAAAGTAACGAAGTCGGGAATATTCAAGGATTTGATGGACACCGTCAAGACTTCTAAAGCTGTATTGAGTCGTCAAACAAAGCAGATTCAGTTGGAATTCCTGAACCAGGTTGTCGTTCCATTGAAGCTTCTGTATAACATCGAGTTGCTTTTCAGAAGCAACAAAACTACTGACTCTATCGTCTTGAACTTCTATCCAGAGGCTTTTGAAATCAATTTGCCACACAGGGAGAGACTAAGCGAAGACATGCAATTGGAGGTTGCGCAGACTGAGAAGTTTCGCCAGATGCTTGAAAATGTCAAAAGATTCCTCAAGAGTCAACAAATTGACGTCATCTCTCAGAGCTTCAAGGCTTGCGAGTTTGACATCATTACGCCTGAGCAAAAGAATGAAAAAGAAAACTTGACATCCAAGAACGAATTCCAGTTGGGTGTTCCCTTCTCATCAGCTCGCGTTGCTGAGCAGTCCGCCTTCACGAGAAAGGGAATGACATTTCAACAGCCACTTCAACCACCGGTCAAGTACGGTATGGCCCCTAAGCCTGTAGGTGCTGTAGAGACTCAGCAACAGGCTTCAGGATCTCATTTCCAACAAGCCTTCGCTACTGCGAGCCCTTTTAATACGCCAGACTTCAATTTCGCACCAATGAGCAATAGTTATTAAGAAGTTCTGTTTCCATGGACAATTTTTGTGATCAGACTCTAAGCCGTGACTTATTGAGCAGTCCATTATAAGTAAACCCGAGAAAAGTATATACCCAAATAACGTCGAGATTAAGACGTCGTAGGTCCTTCGTTTGAGATATTCCTATGAAGGAAGTTGAGAGCATTTGCGAGAGACGAAACATTCCGTTGTTCATTCTGATCTGGATTAACAAGTGACTTCATTCTTGAAGCATTATCATGGTGGTCTGATTCTTGATTTGAATTCAACTGTCGGACCCATTGAGAAGCGATGTTAGCCGGTGAATTATGCGGATGTACTATAGACCTAGGATCGTTCGGGTTAGTCGCAGGCAATCCACGGTGATCTAGATGGCTGTACTCCATAGAAAAAAGACCACTGGTGGAGTCAAATGAGTAGTTGAGCCGTGATTGGCATGGATACATCAGTGTGTTCTTCGGTTGCGAAGTTTCGTATCTAGATTTGGTATCATCTCTTCTAGACTCCTGGTCCGAAATTACTTCGTCATCCTCCACCAAGAGTGAGAGATCCTTGCGCTTATTTCCCACGTCTGCGTGACACAGCATCTGCGCGTAAAACTTATCATTTTTCCAGTTTGTGGATCTCGTTTTGAAAATGTAGCCAATTTGCTGCAACACGTCAAAGAGCCTATTCAAATAATGCAGTTTTAGTTTGTCCTTCACCGTTTCTCTGTAGGTCATCATTGTTTGATCTATATGTGTGACGCTTGTAAATCCAGGCTGACTGGCAACCAGCTCACCAGAATCAAACCGACGTATGATGAATTCTGGAATCTCACAGGTATATTTGAGCGATCTTATATCTTGATTCTTATTTCGAGACACCAGCTCTAAGAAGGCAGTGAAGGACATGCCAAAATCTACAGATTTAACGGGCGGGGATCCTAATTCTGAGGAGGGTTTAGAATCCATCACTTGCGGGCGCTGTAGAGCACCGATTGATTTAAGCTGGTGTAGCATTTTGAGTTTTTGATTCTTCTTGTAGACTTTATTCTTGCGACGACACGCATCACATGTCTTGTATTTGGTCAGAGTAGACGGATCCTCATCGGTGATATAGATCCTCCGCTTGATCTTGCACTTGGCACACTCTGAATCTGATGTATCGTACACGGCGAGCGACATTAGGAAGTCTCAAGCCCATTGAGTAAAGGATCAGTTACCTTCAATAGCTTTAGGAATAATCTCTAAATAATTTATTTTGGTCTATTTTTTATGTATCTATAATTGTTAGCCAATGAGCACGTTATATCTTCCAAACCCGTGCTTATTGGGAATTCTGCTTTCAATTTCGACCCATGATGGAAGTCAGCTGGTTTTTCATTATCCTCCACAGCCAAACGAATACGGATACAGACCGACGCCATTGGGAAACCAAGTGCTGAACACCGAGGACGATGATTATTCCAGCTCGTCTAATGACGAGGTAGACGACGAACTGCTAGATATGGATATCTACAACTCTCAGAATGAGGACGAAGACGATTTGAGTATGTCTGCAGAAGGAAGCAGTCGAGGAAGCATGAGTGTGGAAAGTAATGGCAGCGCTGTCAATCTGCTGTCGGGAACCTCCAACAACCACGCAAATAAGAACTTGTTGGGTATCCTGGATGAGCAAGACCGCAAACGCAAAAAAAGAGAGAGCAAACGACGCAATTTAATGAAAAACATAATTATGGGAGAACAAGCTCCCCAAGCAGACAATTCTTCCAGCAATAAGAGCGCTAACACTTCCGTCCAGAACGGAACGGGACCCGAACCTGACTCTGGTAAGCAAAAGAACAGCAGTCTGTTTGGATTTGACGTCGAATTCGTTAGCGAATTGGTCACTCCTCCAAAACAGCTGTGCAACTCAAGATTTGAACTCTCAGTGGAGGACATGGCATTTCTCGGCCTTCCTATCCACGTAAACGATGATGGGAATTGGAGAGTGTCAAAGCATAAACAGACCCGGAAGAAAAAGACCAGCAGAAAGAAAAAAGTGTCTTCAGACTCCGAGATGTCAGACGGCGACGATAATTCCGCAGATGAGGAACAAGAATACACCAAGACCGACTGTCCTATGTACATGTTCCACCTTGTCTTTGTGATGAATCCGCCAGTTGTAGAGTACAACTACCGAATTGACGAGATGTTCCACTACATTGCCAGTCGAATGGCACTTCTGTTGAGGTACGAGCAGCAGAAGTCTAATTATGTTTGGAATCAGTCAAAGCAAATTCTCGGAATGAAGGAAGAATATGCAAGCTTGTCTTTGACCGACCAATGGAATAAAATTACAGAGAGATCATCGTTAGCTAGAATGATGGTGCAGACATTCAAGTCTATTTCCAATTCAGAGATTATTAACATTGAGATCAATAATAAAATGCGGTCATTTCAAATCCCGATCCGCACGGAATTCAACTCATTGCCACCACGCCACATTCAGCTACTTCCAGGCTCAACTCTCTCTTCCGTGTCTCCTTTCAACTCCTTGGGACTAGAACTTCAAAGCACTCCACATTTGGATAACAAATCCGTAATTCATTATGCATTGATCATGTTAGACGACCCTGAATCGATTATCAAGGACATCCAAGCAGAAAGACACTCTCTAATAGCAAATTTTATCCGAATGATCAAGCCGAGCGAGAGCTTGTCTAGGCTTGCTACGCTTAGCGGATTGGATATATCTGAGGTGAAACTTTTTGCAAACCACCTTGTTTATTGGCGAAGGGCCAAGGCTGTGCTTCCTTTAAGTCCTAGAAACGTCTGTATTGTCTCACCACTCGCACCACTTTACAATGTCTACAAGGATTCGACTCTCTTCAAGCAACAATTCCCTAATCTGCCGCCATTATCGAACTTCCTCTCGCTAATTTCATCTTCATCGTCTAAGCCGCGTCCTATCAACACTGTCATTCCAAGTCGAGACCATCGCGACTTGTATTTGGATGCTGTAGCTTGGCTGTTAAGGTACGGGTATCTGACGCAGCTCCAGACATTTCTATATCTGCGCATCACCAAAGAGATAAAAATCAAAGTGGACGAAGAATTAGAGATGGAACGCAAACACAAAAAGTCCAAGGACCGTTCTTCTACATCTGACGATGCACATTCAGATGAGGAAGATAACAAGGTCGCGTCAACTGATAATACTACAAAGACCATTGATGAAATGCCTTTGTATCCTTCCATTTCCACCTCTGCAGGATCAGACTCGAATTTGGACGTAGTTGGGATGGTACCAGGAACAGTGTACTTTGAAGAGGAGGAAGAAGAAGATACAATCCTTCTAGACCCGGAGAGTGCAACCGCTCTTGAAAGACGCTGGATTGCCAAATGCGTTGAAGGACAGCCACTTGACGTGGTCAACCTTTTTTATAAACTGCTCAAGTATATGAACGGCAGAAACTCGCTGGAGTTATTAGTGGTCCAAGAAAACATTAGCCGACAAGATGTGCGGAAACTTCTGCTTGCGTTGGATCGTAACGTCTCGACGGTTCGGCATTGGTGATAGGTGAAATTATCGACGCGTCGATGGACCCCTTTTAATAGAGAAATTGTTTAATTTTTAGATTCTGTTGTCGATCAATAAACGGAACTTTATAGGGATTGGAGCAATGGTCAAGTCAAGTTGAAGAAAAGTCTAGCTTGTGTCCGTGCTGTTAAATCGTCAAATTCTGTAACCTGAGCCACGTTTGAGCGGAAACGACCCTACAAATTTTACTTAATTTCAAGCCCGAGTGCCCCTTCGCACTCAAGATGGAGAATTTGGAATCGTCGGAAGAGCATGAAGATTACCGCGTATCTTTTGGAGACCCGGTTGATCAACAGCAACGATATCTACGATACGTTGATGAACGTAGCGTCTATCGGAACAAGAAAATTAGTCAATCCCACGGCCAATACGTCAAAGTTATGATTCTGTTTGGAATTCTGCAATTAATAGGCATATCGTTTTTTACAAAAGGATTCTTACTATCGAGGCAAGTGCTTCCTAATCATTCAACATGTGTCGGTCAGCAAAATACTGAGAGCTGTCATCAATTCTCCCCCTTCAAAAAGACGGTGATCCTTCTCATTGACGCTCTTCGATTTGATTTCGTGATACCAGTGGATGACAAAGTTGCGGATCCATATTATCACAACAACTTCCCAATTCTCTATGATAATTTCGTGAGGCATTCAGCAAACTCGCTTCTTCTGAAGTTCATTGCTGATCCACCAACGACAACTTTGCAGAGACTTAAAGGGCTTACCACGGGCTCTCTTCCTACGTTTGTGGATGCAGGATCGAATTTCGATGGAGATACTATAGATGAGGACAATTTAATTTCGCAGCTATTCCATCACAACAAAAGGGTAGCTTTTGTCGGCGACGACACATGGACTGCTCTGTTTTCGCCGTTCTTGCATCCTAACATGACGTATCCATATCCCTCTTTGAATGTGTGGGACTTGCACACGCTTGATAATGGCGTGCTGGAGCATCTATTCCCGATGATTAATGACCAACGCCAGGATTGGGACGTTCTTATAGGCCATTTTTTGGGTGTGGATCACTGCGGCCATCGGTACGGTCCCCACCACTATGCCATGAAACAGAAACTCGACCAGATGAACACTGTGGTCGGGGACGTGATGGAGGGTTTGGACGATGATACTTTACTGATCGTTTTTGGCGATCATGGGATGGACCGTACCGGCAACCATGGCGGAGAGTCTCAGGATGAGCTCGAGTCTACATTGTTCATGTACTCAAAACGCGACTATTTTGGACGGAAACTTCCGGAGAACTATAACACGTCTAGTCAGGGTGAGAATTACAGATCAGTGAATCAGATAGACCTTGTCCCAACGCTGTCAATGATGATGGGGCTTCCAATACCATTTAACAATTTAGGATCACCAATTGAAGAAGCATTTACAGGTCCAAACGGTGACAACCTGTTACAGCTAGCAAAGGTCAACTATCTTACATCCCAGCAAATTCACAACTACAGACAATATTCGGATCAGCTTTCTTCAGACCACGAAGCTAATTCACTATTTAAAGAACTTTCTCAAGAATGGGAATTGTTGCAGGCCGAAAAATACGATATGATTTCGATGGCCAACTTCAACAAGAAATGTTACAATTATCAGGCGACGTCCTTGGAAAAGTGCAGAGCCTTATGGGCAACATTTGATGATTATTCAATTTTCATTGGAATTGCAATCATTGCTGCCTCACTCATGACATTGATCATTTACTCCAAGCTCGTCCCTCTTGTGGTGATATCACAGTTGAATCCTCAATTCCTTACATCTTCTGCAGCCATGACTCTCGTGCACACCATGTTGACTGTTTCTTTCACAATAATTTTCAAGCCTGAGTGTCTCAACTTTCTGTGGTCAGTTTTACTGGGTGTCTCCTTCGGAATTATCAATGGCATATTAGCTCCAATAATAGATAGGTATTCCATACCTTGGTTGTTAGCTCAAGTGGGCGAAAACTTGATTCAAAATGGATGGACTTATTTTGCGTTATTACTTGTGCTACTCCATTCTATAATCTTCACATCAAACTCCTTTGTTATCTGGGAAGACAAGATTGTTGCATTCTGGCTTACAACTATAGGATTTTGTGCATTCTTCAAGTCCTTCAAGCACAAGCAGTGGCCCAAAAAATTTCTGGGAGCTTACCACTCTTTGGTTTTCATATTTTTGACGAGACTGGTCTCCTCAATTAGATTTTGCCGTGAGGAGCAAGGAACAAAATGCGTCAATAACTTCAAAGTCACATGGTGGTCTGTTGGGCTTATTTATGTCTGTGCGCTACTGTTGCCCAAGTTGATCGAGAAGTTTTTTGATGTGACTCACTCGTACCAGGGAGCAGCTTCACTGTGGATTGGTAAGGGACTAAGAGGAATGATGCTGTTGATTGCTTTGATGTGGACCTTAGAGTACGTGGAAAACAGTGATTATCTAAATTCCAGAGTCGCCATCCCATTGGCCATTTTCAAAACCACAAGGCTAACAATCGCCAGGATCGTGATGGGAATTTCGGTCATAGCCAGCAATTTCGGATGGTCTTTGGGTCCTCTTTGTATTAAGATTGACCTAAGGGCAGTACGAGATGATCAACAGATGCTGAAAACTGCAAACATTATTGGCTACGGCAATGTCTACGGGTCAACTTACTTTTTATTTGTGATCAACGTACTCTGTGCTGTGCTGCTGGTTAATAAACCATTGGGGATTGTGTCTCTTGCCATTCTTATAAATCAGATCCTGACTCTACTCGAACTCATAGATATACTCGACATTCGCTCCAACTTGATATCTGTTGTGTCCATGGGATTACTGGCATATCTTCACTTCTTTACTACCGGTCACCAAGCAACTCTGCAAGCAATTCACTGGGACACGGCTTTCATTGTCACAGAATCGATTGTTTTCCCCTTCACTCACTTGGCAGTCCTCCTGGATACCCTTGGACCATTTATCATTGTCTGTCTATCTGTGGCTCTCATGTGCCTGTGGAAGATCCCACCCACTACCAAAGCTACTTCTTTGATCTCTAAGATTGTGGAAAACTCTGCAACCTTGATAATTTACCAAATGTGCCTTACTCTTTCCACGCTAATCATGACCAACCATTTTAGAAGACACTTGATGGTGTGGAAGATATTTGCCCCCCGATTCATGTTAAACGGGGTCATCTTGATTACCATGAATGTGGTTCTGACATTGATAACTGTTGGTTTTGCAACTGGAAGAGTCATCAAAAGATGGAACCAGGTTTTTGGAAGTTAATACCAATCTTGTTCAACAAATTTATAGACTATAATACACCGATCCCTTCATTCGAGATTCCCATCGAGGTTATCAAGGAACACCTGGTCGTCCAAGGCTCCGAATCCGCCATCATCAGCCATCATTAGATCGTCAGAAGCACCATAGAGTAGGTTGTTGTCGAACTCAAAATTGCCATTTTGTCCTCCTGTTCCGAATGGATCATCAAAATTGGCCTCCACCAGCATGCCAGGCTGTGACGAAACACTCGTGGAAACAGTAGGCGCAGCCGCAGCAGCCTCAGCTGCTCTCCGGTTTGCCTCTTCCTGTAGCTTCCTTTGCTCTTCTTCCTGCCGCTTGCGGTGCTCTTCCTCCTCCTTTCTTCTCTTCTCTGCAAGCTCCTGTTGCTCGCGGAAAATCCGATCTGCTTTCTCTCGTATACGTCTTTGGATTTCTTCTCTAGCGCGTCTATAGTCACCAAAAGACGATTCTTTCCCATTGAATGACTTGAGCTGGTGCATTTTCAGTTTTTCCTCCTCGCGAACCTCCATTTTAAACTTGATTTTGAGGTTCTCCTCAACATCGTCCAGAAACTCCTCGAAGTCTTTTAGCTTCTTGACATCATAATCCTGATACATTGTATTCAGTCGTTTCAGTTCATCAACTTCAAAACGAAACCTGTCATCGAAATGTTCCAAACTCCGTTCCTTTTCCAGCTCCTCCAGCTTCGTATTGAGCCACTGTTGTTTTATTTTCATCACTTGGAGATTGCCAAAATGACAGTCGTCTGCGCTATGCTTCTCGAAACTCTGAATAATGTCTTCTTCCAATAGTCCTTTTCCTGAATCCATTGTGGTTCCATTGACGACGCATGCCGGAAAAGTAGCTGGTGGTCTTATCTTATGAAACGGGATATACTTACTGACCACGTTTTCCAAAAGATCACTGTTTAGCTTGAACTTGTGAACTGTAGACTGCCTGAACGAATAAACATCAACTTCATCATTCAAGAGCTGAGCTTCCATAGAACTGGACGGAGGAATTGGCAAATTATAGATGGGATGCGAGAGCAAGTTCGCAGACGTCTGCTGGTTGCGATACGGGCTTCTGTATACGTCTCGCGTATTACTCTGATGCAATGTTGTATTTGTAGTACCCGACTGGTAGAAAGACCTTACTGGCCGTCCTCTTTTCCTATGCGGAGGCATATTCGTAATAAATGTGTATTTTGATTAATATTTAGTGCCTCGTATTTCATAAAAAAATAGAAGATGAGCGACGCCAAAATGACGTCGATCGACTTAAAATCGTAATCAAGTCGACTCCTCGTCAACATCGTTGAAGTTGGTCGAATGGGTCAGCTCGTACTTCATTAGTCTCATTTTCCGTCTTCTGTTAATGAAACTCAAGGAGGTGGAGGTCTGGCTGGCTGGGCTCAGTCCTTCCGCGTCGTGTTCTCCTTCTTCAATCAAATTGTCATTTCCCAAGTAAAGGATTTTCATGATATTTCCAAAGGAAACCACAATCGACTTGTGTCCAAACTTATGGACGGGGCCCACATGTTTTATCAGTAGCCCAGATTCGGAGCCCTCGGGAATATCGTAATATTTGACCTGACCGAAAGCAGTCATAGTCCAACCTTCCCAGATGTCGCTCAATTTCTTCTGTGTCTTAGTAACCCTTGATTTTCGGTTTCTCACATTCTCTGTCTTTTTCAATTGTTGGTAGGACCCTGACTGCCAATTGACAACATCGTCTTCAGCATCAAGCTTGTCTTTAGCTCTCACGCCTAGCAGCATGTTCAGGTCGGTAGCACACCATCCTTCGACATTGCTCAGCCAGTGCTGATGTTCCGTCACCGAAGCAAATCCCAAGCACCGCGTTTCTCGAGGATCTCTTTCCACTCTCATGCAAATACTGTTTTTTGCCTTATTGTCGATGGAAAAACTATGCATAATCAAAGTGTTAGTCTCCAACTCCGTATACGCAATTGAAAACGAGGTGATCGATGCACATCCGCAAAACCTGCAGTGAGAAGGCTCTGGATGGAAAACTTTGAACGAGCTCGGTTTGAACTGGCCAATATGAACCGTCTTCAACAACGTTCCAGTAGTAGCGTCTATCAGTTCTGCTTTCAGATCACATGCGCGAACAAACATTCCGACGAACGGGACAGGTTCGATTACAGCACCCGAGTAGTCAACACCTGGGTCATTCGGCAATTGGTCCACCATGGTCGCAGATTCCTGCGAATCTGACAGGTTGGCTCTTAGCCTTTGGAGGGATTCCAACGATCTTGATGTAAAAGAAGAGGTTCTTGAAATCATCGCTGGCGTCACTAGCCTCTCTCCAGAATTGTAACTCTCTGTTTGCACTTTCACTGTCCGAACCTTCCATCTATTGTTGATGACGGTTGCCACCACTAGCGATCCATCTGTCAGAACGCCAACCACACGATCGTTTACCCTCGGAGTGACCATCTTCTTGCAGCATGCTATTTTTAATTTGGTCAAGTTGATTTTAGTCACCGACCCATCCTTGCAATCGATCACAATCATCTCACCGCTCTTCAGGACCATGATAAAGTCCTTGTCTTTCATTAGTTCTGGAGGTGCAGACCTCTCACCTCTATCGAAAGTTGAATCAATAGACATAGATCTTGCTTGGGAACCAATGGTGACACCAATAGATGGCTTCACTCTTGGTCTTCCTCTCAATACCTTCTTTGGAGGAGGGGCAGGACTGCCATCGGAGGAACTCTCTTCATCTATCTTGGAAATCTTAGAAAGTTTTGATTTTCGTGACAGCATATTGCTGGATCGGTTAGCTGCTGCAAACTGAGGCTTCGTCTTGATTCTGAAGAAGGCTTCCAATGGTGTGTCGTTGCAAAGCTCGCCCGACTGGTAGGACCAAATCCACGACATCGAGAATCGTGACCAGCACTTGACCACTCCACTTTTGCTGAACACGGTAATGAGAGCACCAGTCTCAGACATCACCACATGTGTAATAGGCAAATAGCGCCCGCTGACAGGCAATTGAGTAGGCGGAGGTAGGGGATTTGTCATTGGAGACCACACTAGCACTTTATGATCCATCCCCACAGACACAATGAATGGACAAGAAGACGTAGCAATTCGCACAACGTCCAAGAAATGGCCATGATTGAGCTCTTTAGAATTGAATTTGAAACCTTTTCGATCACGCTCGTCATCCATAGAATTGTCGATCCCGTTGGTCATGTTAAGTCCATCCTTATCCAATGAGTATCTCAGCACCAATGGTGCACTAGATACCACAAACATCAAACAGCTGAGAAATTCAAAAATATAGAGCATGTCAAAGTTGTATGTCGTGCCATAGTCCTGGCCAAAAATCGAGTTCTTTAGCGATGTTTTCGGCCCTTGGGCAAGAGCTACCATTGGCAAGGCGATGCTGATGATAAGCTTATTCTTTTTGATATTGTTATTGATTTGATAAAGCCTAGCGAGCTCTGCCGCCAGGACTCGTTTGTTAGGGAAGAAGTCCAGACTTAAATTCTGAAGGACTTCAATAGTGCCTTGTACTTCTGATTGCATCTGTACAACCCGGCCAGGAATGGTTGCGTTGATACCGCACGTCCACTTCGAGCCTAGAAGGAGAACCGTCAGCACCACAAGGAAGCTGGAAGTCGTAGTCTGGAAAAGAGGAAGCCTCACTTTGAAAAGATTCTGTCCAATTACAGAAAATATGGAAGCTTGTCCATTGTAGTGTAGTCTGTCACTGAGAAGGGCTGAAGAAAATACTGGCCCCGAGCCAAGTGCTTTCAAACTGCTGCTTGGTTGTTCTGAATCGTCGGACTGGTAGGAGGGTTGCAAAAGATCTTTCAGTTCCAGTCTTCGTATATCAATTCCGAGCACGGTGATGAAATATGAAATGTGCAATATGTGGTCAAAAATGAGTGTTAGCGACACGAAGAAGCAATGCTGCTTAGCAGCGGGACCAAGAAAAGCTGATGCCACAAACATCAAAATAACGTCGACGACAATATTAGTTGTAGAGACCAGGTGACTAGCCATCGCCGCCTTAGACATCCGCATGCCAACAGAAAGCTCTCCAGAGGTCTTTGACACAGCAACGACTAATCTGAACATGTTTTCAATGCTGACAAGTAATATCAAAGACAGGGTGATGGAGAAGGGGATTTGAGTGAGATCCAGATTCCGATAGAAGTAGGAGGTAACTGTAGCGCTCGCCAATATTGAGAGCGAAATTTCAACCACGTATGCAAGTAACAACCCGGCTCTTGATTTCACAGAGTGGATATTTGTGAGTGATATCAGAACATAAGTAACCACAATCAACGGCGAAATTTTAATCAGGAAAGTCTCCATAGAGCTGCAGCTTTTATACTCTAATTGAAATAATGATGTGTCCGCGGCTTCCGACTCAAATATGGTAAAGGTGTTTAGCTCTTGTTGAGCCAATTGCACATTATCATGCCACACTTTCTCGACGCTCTCCTTAGCATCTGCAGAATAAAGAATACAGAGTTGGAGTGAATCTGCGCTTTTAATAACCCCATCCACCTTCAGAATACCTGAGAACAGATTCAATTGCGAAAGTGGAACTCCCCACTTGGTTTTTCGTGCTTCATTATAGTGTATAGTCCTCAACACATTTCGGTCGTCAAGCAGTAGCTCGGCATTGTTGTCCCAAAATTCCAATGGCGAATAAAGAAAAACTTGATTGATTTTTAGATCTCCATCTTCGTCTTGTAGTCTCGCCGTGAGGCGTTGTTGCAATTTTAATGCCTGCAAAAGAAACCCTTTGTCCAATGCATTGTGGACTTCCCTACCACCGCTATCGGTGTCGAAGAAATCAGCAAGACTGGAGTTCTGGCTATCTATATTTGGCTGTATCCAGATACTTTTGAAGCAGAAGTCTGGATTGGCACTAGGATTGGAGAACGGTTGTATCTCAACCGACTTGATGTAGTTGATGTCACTTAGACCTCCATAAGAGACACTCAATGGTGATGCATAGAGCGAATACAGTGCAGGATAGCTAAGCACAAACAGTGCAGTAATCGGCCATAGGATATAGGCTGTCGGGTGCTTCATCAACCACTGCAAATTACGGCGATGGCCCTTCTGCAACATATGGATCCAGGCTCCGAACTGAACTGCTATAAGACGCTCCCATGCTTGGCACATCTGTGTAATAAGTTCCATGATTGACCAAATCTAGCAATGATACGCCGAGGAGATTCAGTTGGCATCAATAACACAAATCCCGAGAAATATAATATATAGTCTTTTAACCGAATTGAAAGATATTGAATTTTAAGCAGATACCGGGCATAAATCCTTACACGGCCTCATAATAATTTATCGCATCGTGACTCGTTAATTGTATATAAGTACATGCTCTACTCAGGTCTCTTGCAGCAATCGCCAGCTTTGCAAACTTTGATTTCTCTCACCCATTCGCTATTAAGAATTTGAGTACTGGTTATCCGCCTCTGCGGCATTGGATCCAGAATAGAGTAAATCACATTGCGACATCTTGCACGCTTCAAACCTTCGATAGGTTCATACCCTTTAGCATCTTTTCTTTCCTGCAGGTAGGTAGTGAAGAACTCATCTTCTGAATTGGCAAGTCTCCAAAGTTGACGGCCAGTGCGCATGGCCATGTAGATCACACCACAGGCCCATATATCAATAGGCCGTGGATCAAATTCCTTTTGAGTATATTCTTCAGGAGCAATATATGGGGAAGAGCCACAAATTCCACGACTTAGCTGAACTTCATCCTCCCAGGCCATCTTGAAACACTCAGCATTACCAAAATCGGTAATCTTGAGTGTACCTTGCGATGTAAGAAGTAGATTCTCTGGCTTGAGGTCTCTATGTGCAACCCCCATTTTATGCATGTAGTTGACGCCTCTAGCCAATTGCTTAAAAAAACAATCTGCTTCAGCATACTCTAGCTTTCCTGCTGTGACGATCAATGAATAAAGGTCTCCACCTGAACAGTACTCCATCACCTCGCAGTAATCGCTTTTCGCATCTTTCAAAAGGTCTATCGTGGAAATGATGTTTAGATGCTTCAAAGACGAAGAAATACAAAACTCGCTCGTTAACCTCTTTGAGTACTTTTTGTCGCTCTCATTTGGCCGTCTTCTGAATTCCTTCACAGCATATAGCATGTCTGTCAGACCCTCTGTTCCCTCTCCATGTAACTTTTTATGCGCAACTCTAACCACTCCAAAGGCACCACGTCCGATGACTTCCTGACACTCTCCATATTTTTCCACAAATAGTCTGTTGTCGGACTCGTCTTCCAATACCGTGACACTCATTGCAGTAGTTGGTTGCTGTATAGTATTATGAGGACCCGAAAATTGCGTAATGTCTCCTCTCTTGACTTGACTCAACAGTCCGGAAAGCAGAGTTGGAGGTAATTCGCTGGCAGACACTGCATCTACCCTTGCTTTCGCCTCGTTGTCCAACGCAGCCAAATTCGTAGACGATAAGATATTCGGGATCGCTGACACAGCACAATTTCTCAGCTTCTTAGCCCCTAACCAATCCTTCACCATCTGCCCCAACTTTTCCTGCCGTTTAGTGTTTTTCAGACGATGCTCATGCGTCCCATCTTCGCGCATCGTAAACCTAGCAGGTGGCATAGGCTTCGAAGCCGTAGACGCTGACCTCGATAACGACACGTGATCACCCGAATTCAAGTTCATAGGAGCAACAGAACTTGACATACTAGCTGATGTTTGCCGTGGACTTCTAACCTTACGGCTGTTAGAACCAGCAGCATTCGTGGCGCTGCTGCTTGTCAACGAAGATGACGAATTAGAGTTAAGACGGGTTTCTTTGTTTGGGAAGTCCAATGGTGGTGTTTTTGCCCTAATAGTGGGAGAAGATGGGAGAGAACTCAACGAATTATTTGAGCTCTCTGATGGAGATATGTCGCTTCCTGACACACCTCTGTTAGAGGAAAGCCCCAACATCTTTCCGAGCTTAAACACGGTCGAATTTGGGTGTCTTTCAATGATTCCCGAAGCAGCCATGACTACGCAAACCTCTTAACAACAACCACTTTCTGCCCCCTTCCAATATATTTGCTCGGAAATCTCCAAACGTATCAGTCTCAAGAGAATATGAGATACCTAAGCACCGCTTTTGGATGTTCTCAGACGCTTTTATTAAGTCTGTTTGGAATGTTTGTTTCTTATCTGACGCAGAACCTTACAGCAAGTTTTTTTTTACCAAACAAAATTTTCAGGTGACAATCCTTGCGGTTTCAGGTGTGGTCGGTTAGGTCCTTTCCAGAGAGCAGATGTCTGTCAGTTTGTCAATATGAAGCTTCAAAAGACACTGGTCGCGCGCGATCTGACGGGCAATTTTCAGATAGTTTTCGAAAGTAACTTTTCCAGCCTCATGAACTCTGTCAAGGTTGTACAATAAGTCTTCTAAGGACTGCAGTTTTGTAACCAAGTCGTACAGCTGATTGAAGACTGAGGTCTCTGCCACCAGGTGGGAGTCAAAATTCGAAATTGTAGTTGTGTAGTTGGACTCCAAACTCGTATTGAGCTGCGAGATTTGCTCAATTTTAGTGTGCAAAAGCTGGTCCTGTTTAGCTATGGTTTCCGAAAGATACGACAAATAATTTTTGTCATTCAAGGTCGCCTCTGTGAGCTTTAATAGCTGATTCTGCAACGGGATGAGGCCCTGAAGCGTTCCCTCTTCGAAATCTCGTAGTATCTTCGATTTTTCGCTCTCGAGGGTTATCTGTAAATTGTGTAACACTTGGTTTCTATTTGGATTAGGAGGCAGCAAAGGAGGTTTGGAACTTTCTTGGGGCTTCTCCGAAGGCATCATCATCAGATTTATTTTGCTCTTTGTGAGCTCCGGGGCCCTTGGAGGTGGTGGGGAGTTCGGTTTGGGCGGCAGCCTAGGAACATGAGGCGAGTCTGTTCTGCTAATCGGTGGATACTTTTGGATCAAATCCAAAAACACATCCATCAATTTCAGCAGTCTATTTTGCTTTGGTGAAACCCCGTCGTTGGAAGTGTCTCTGCTATACAATTGAAGCCATTCGCTCAAGAATGGATGGTAGAATCGCCCGTTGGCATCAAGATAATTATTAGGCACTAGTTGGTGCTCAGAGTCCGGTAGAATGTACACTAGCGGGGGGATTTGGGGGTATTTTTGTGGAATCCATAGTTCGAATGGGATTTGTTGCGGACTAACACCATACACTTTGACCATCAACTCATGTTTCCCCGAGTCTATCACATGAATTTCTGTTTTCACTTTGAGAAATTGAAAACACATCAAAATCAATGAAACGTCTTGATATGCAAGCACAGGATTAGAGTATTCCGGCTGTAGTACTCTATAAAGCCATTTTAATAACTGAGGTGGCAATTGAGACATGATAATTTAGATCAGCGATCTTAATGTTCTTAAAAAATTGCTGCTCGAAAACTACATCCTGTAAAGTATTTCAAACAAAGGTATCAGACCTAATATTTAAATACAAAATAGGGCTTCCTGCTTACGTTGTCTACTGTCAGATAGTGATTGCACGTTCTTTACCAAATAAATCGTCAAGAAACTTAGAAACCGACACAAAATGAGTGGGTAAGTACAGTTACGAATATATCAATAATCGTTCCTAACGCAATTAGATGGACTGTTATATGGACCCTCATTGCCACTGGATTGTTGGGAACTGCATTCTGGAGGTTTGCGCCCAAAGAAAACCAAACGTGAGTACGAAGAGTGCACTCTTAATCAAGCTAACAATTACAGTGTCTGGAGAAGCACAGTATCGTTGACGCTGGCCATGATGTTCCTCATGTGGGCGATCACATATTTATGTCAGCTTCATCCTTTAGTGGAGCCTAGAAGATCGGATCTGAGGCCCGAGTATGCAGATTAGATATACAAAACAAAAGAACGTACAGAAGTAATTACAACAATTGTAGGACTGGCAATTCAAAGGCCACTCACTATAAAATGGTCTTGTGTATTTGACATTCCACGATCCAGCCATTAAACTATACGAAGTATCAAATCGCAGAGCCAATAACTAGCTTGATCTTCTCCATTACTAGAACCCATTATTCCATAGAGAAAGAGGAACGTGGGGCAGAAATAGGAGTGAGATCTTGCTTGTCAGGCAAACAGCCCACTGGCTGGTCATCGAACAAACAAAACTTCAAGTTCGTACTAAAAAAATTTGCGGATGGAAACCTATATTCTGCTGATTATGTCATCCACCAAATAGCAAAACAAACTACTTTCTAGTTTGGGTACTTCGTTTAGATATAATATGATAATATTGACAGTTCCATGCTGATCCTTCTCTATCCGTTTTCGTTGCTTTATTCCTCTTTCCAATTTTTTCTTGTGAGGCCAATATGGACTGTTGTCCAAATATCGTTCCATGCAACAGTGCGCGTGCCGGCAAGCGTACTTGCGTGGGTCTTCGGTGTCGATTTGGATCAGCTTGCTAGCTTTGATCTCAGATATGTGTTTGACATGCTGCGGATCCTGTATCAGCTTGTAACCGTTGCTATTCTGTTCGGTCTATTGGTGGGTATTGGTAACGGACTGGTACTGTCTATGATTCGCTACGCTTTGTCGTTTAAGCGTCCAAGTATTAGAATCTTCGAGAGGGTATCCAACGCTGTGAAATCGGAGCCGGACTCACCTCAACTGATGATCAAGAGTGAATCAAGGGATACGACTCCAGACTCTGATCCTATCGATCCACTGATATCCGGAACTTCATCCTCACAAATTTTCGACACCACCACGCATAGCTTGCGAGAACGTCGGTTGCCACCGTTCTACGAAGATGATGATGGTTACGATGCTATCCGCCCCGACATATCGCCCAAAAAGTCACGCCAATCAATGTTGTCCTCTAGATTTTCTTCTGTTCGAAGTGATTCGCTATTCAATCCTTCTTTTGGTCAATCAGAATCTGAAAGCGATACTACAGTTGATCCAGATCGCTCGAGATTGAAAAGTATTAAGGAAGAGGACATGTCATAATTACCTGTAATATTTACTTTGACGAAAACTATAAGATCCCAGACTCAGAGCTTCGTTCTGACGGTCATAATGGATAATGCTCGATTTGAATTCCCTCATAGATGCTTGTTTCTCGAGCACTTTATCCAGTTCGCGTTGAAGAGTCGTCCTGAGGTGTCAAGAGGAGCGGAGATCAAGGCTATTGAAAAGATGGTTGGTTTACAGTTCCTTCGCTTTCTAGCTGGGTTGGATTTCAAACCTTATGATGGTTGCGCTTTTCTTTCTCAGCAATCTGAGTTGACTCTCAAAATACAGCTTCAATTTTCTGGCCCCAACATCTTCACCAGTACAAATGTCTTTCCCGAGTCCCGCTACAGATACAGAGTCTGTTTGAATATGCGTTTTGCAGCGTTTGAGCAGGGTGTCGATCTGTCACAATTCAATGCAGTGGTGTTGGAAGCTCTAATCGTCAGGGTGGATCTCGAGAAGTTTAGGAAGATCATGTTCACTCGCCACAGAGTGGTTTTAAGATGTGCTTCGGTTGGAGTCAAGGTTAAGTTGAAGAGGAGCTTGGTGAAGAAAGAAGAGCCTAATTTTAGCCATCTAGGCAAATGGTGATCATATTATTACAATTATCTCTTGCAACATAGACTTTGTCGCACTCAAAAAATATAGCAGATTAGAGAAATGAGATTTAGAGGCGTATTTCTAGCTTCTGCTCAATCATGAGGAACGAATATTTGCCGATTAGTGATTGAATTCAAGGCTTTAAGATAGGAATGAAGCTGAGCATGTTCGTCTAATGTATTCTTGAATGGATAAATATTAAATATTAAATGCAGAATAATAATCCGGTATAACTAAATCAGAGAGCCGATGCAGAAGAGGTTTTCATTGAGATCTGTGCTTTTCAAATTTTGAACATACCAACTAGCATTAGTTTTGTATGTCGTTTGTCTGACAGACCCAATCCCTGCCAAACTTTTAACCCCTTAATGAAATCCCCATTACCATTTCTCAAGTGTGGCAGTGCAATGTGTGGCAATGGTGGCGGATGCAAAAAAAATTTTCAGAAAAATCAGAGGAGATGAAAAATATACCACGATATTAGACTCTTTATACAGCCGCCATGTCGACCGAAGAGTTTATGATCAAGCCAGAAAATGTCACACCGACAAACGATACCTCGGAGTGGCCACTTCTGCTCAAAAACTACGATAAATTGCTTGTGAGAAGTGGACATTATACCCCTATTCCAGCAGGCAGCTCGCCGTACAAGAGGGACCTTAAAGACTACGTTTCTTCGGGTGTCATCAACCTTGACAAGCCATCGAACCCATCTTCACATGAAGTTGTTGCTTGGGTGAAGAGGATTCTGAGAGTAGAGAAAACTGGTCACTCTGGCACCCTTGACCCTAAGGTCACTGGATGTTTGATTGTTTGTATTGACAGAGCTACCAGATTAGTGAAATCGCAACAAGGAGCCGGAAAAGAGTACGTGTGTATTGTCAGACTACATGAGGCTCTTGAGGACGAGAAAGAGATGGGAAGAGCCCTTGAAAATTTGACTGGTGCTCTGTTCCAAAGACCTCCACTGATTTCTGCCGTCAAGAGACAGTTGAGAGTGAGAACTATTTACGACTCGCAGCTGCTCGAATTTGATAACAAGCGTGGATTGGGTGTCTTTTGGGCTTCCTGTGAGGCCGGTACTTATATGAGAACTCTATGTGTGCATCTTGGTATGCTTTTGGGTGTGGGAGGACACATGCAAGAGCTGAGAAGAGTTCGTTCTGGTGCGCTTTCCGAAAACGATAACATGGTCACTTTGCACGATGTCATGGATGCCCAATGGGTGTACGACAACTCCAGAGACGAGAGCTATTTGAGAAAGATCATTTCTCCATTGGAAACTTTACTCGTTGGATACAAGAGAGTCGTCGTCAAGGATTCTGCTGTGAATTCTGTCTGTTATGGTGCTAAACTGATGATTCCAGGTCTCCTTAGATATGAGGAGGGAATCGAATTATATGACGAGGTGGTTTTGATGACTACCAAGGGTGAGGCCATTGCAATTGGAATTGCTCAAATGACGACAGTGGATCTTGCTTCGTGCGACCATGGAGTGGTGGCAAAGGTCAAAAGATGTATTATGGAAAGAGATACTTATCCACGAAGATGGGGACTGGGACCAGTGGCCTTGAAGAAGAAGCAGATGAAGGCTGACGGGAAGTTAGACAAATTCGGCAGGCCAAACGAGAACACTCCAGACTCTTGGAAGATGGACTACGTGAGTCATGAGGACGAGGCTGCTCCTGCAATTCCAGAGGACAAGCTCCAGGCTCCAGAGATCCAAAAGGCCAAATCTTCTTTGATCGAGTCCAAGAAGGAGGAGAAGGTTGATAAAGATGACAGGAAGGAGAAGAAGGAGAAGAAAGAGAAGAAGGAGAAGAAAGAGAAGAAAGAGAAGAAAGAGAAGAAACGGAAGGCAGAAGGAGAAGATGGAGAAGAAAAGAAGAAGAAGAAGAGGTCCAAGAGCGATTAGACAGTCCCAATAATATATATACATCTGTACACCAGCCACTTTCAAGCGGCTTGGGATTTCTCGGTAGCCAGAAAAAAGTTGTCATTAAAACAAGGTAGGACTTAGTGGGCACTAATTATTGCGCGCAATTGTTGTTTAACATTGCGATAGTTAGCCAGAACTGAGACTCAATTGAACAAGATTACCTAAAGAAGACAAAATGTCGTGGGAAGGTTTTAAGAAGGCCGTTTCGAGAGCGGGCGCATCGGTAAGTGTGGCGTTGTGAATTGGAGAAACTAACTCGACTATAGGTGACTGTTCGTGCAGCAGACAAAATCATTGACAGAGATTATGATCTCGAAGAGAGGCGTTTCAAGACTTTGGAGAAGTCGGGCAGCGACTTGGCTAAAGAGACAAAGGGTTATCTGGATGCATTAAGAGCCGTTACGGCGTCGCAAGTTGCGATGGCAGAGATTATCAACAATCTTTACGAAGACGCGAGAGCTTTGGGAGGCCCAAATGTTGGAGGCTATTATTTGAGCGCCGTGCAAGAGTATGATCAAGAGACTGTGAAACAATTGGATGGTCCTTTTAGAGAGACCGTTCTTGAGCCGATCAACAAGTTCGCAACATACTTTTCAGAAGTCAACGAGGCCATCAAGAAGAGACAACACAAGAAACTGGATTATGAGCAAGCCAAGAGCAAAGTGAGAAGACTTATCGACAAGCCTGCGAAGGACGCATCGAAGCTGCCGAGG
Source organism: Ogataea minuta (assembly GCA_003706195.2). Taxonomy (NCBI): domain Eukaryota; kingdom Fungi; phylum Ascomycota; class Pichiomycetes; order Pichiales; family Pichiaceae; genus Ogataea; species Ogataea minuta. The sequence goes on from PPKR02000006.1 coordinate 906,682, forward strand.
GCCGAAAGAGAACTTCAAATGGCCAAAGATATTTTTGATGACCTCAATAATCAGTTGAAAGAGGAGCTGCCGCAACTGGTGGATCTCAGAGTTCCATACTACGATCCGTCATTTGAGGCGCTTGTGAAGATTCAATTGAGATTCTGTACGGAAGGTTATGCAAGACTAGCACAAGTGCAACAGTATCTCGACCAAAGTAGCAGAGACGAGTATGCTAATGGACTGTTGGATGGAAGAATTGATCAATTACTAGTGGAGATGGGGAAATTGAATATTTGCTCTTTTGGAGTGAAATGAACGAAATGCCCGACTACGAATGTGAATTAGCGATGTATAGTGATGAATTCGAGTATCTTCGTGACCTTGTAGACCAAAATTTAGTTTTTAAGTAGGCTGTGTAAGGCTGTGCATCTAGCCTATTCTAGAAAATTCCAGTTTTTTGGAGATCAGGTATATGGAAATTTAAAGACCTAAGGCTGAACGATTGAGGATTTAAACTGTTTGCTACGTTGAACTTAATTATAAAATTTTAGTCTCTTTATTAGTGTGACAATTGCCAATTGATTGCATTTAAACATATCCGAATAGACTTCTTGAAATGGTGAAAGAAAATAAGCTATATGATTTACTAGGAGTCTCGTCATCGGCTTCGGATGCTGAACTTAAAAAGGCTTATAGGAAGATGGCTTTGAAATACCATCCCGACAAGCCCGGAGGCGATGCAGAGAAATTCAAAGAGATTTCTGAAGCATACGAGATTCTGTCTGATGCAGACAAACGAGAGGTTTATGATCAGTATGGTCTTGAAGCTGCTCGTGGAAATGCCCCTGCAGGCGGAAATGCATTTAATGGAGCTGCTGGTGGCAGTAGTGGTGGTGGAGGAGGATTCTCAGGTGGAGGACGTACATTTTCACAGGCCGATGCCTTCAACATGTTTAACCAATTCGGTGGCTTTGAAGAATTGTTTGGTGACGGCAGTGGTTTTAGAAGCTCTAGGGGAAGTTCTCCATTTGGCTTCTCATCAATGGGCGGTGGAAGTATGCCAGGCGGTTTTGGAGGAATGGGAAATGGAATGGGTAACATGCCTGGTGGATTTTCGAATGCTGCGCAGAGAGAGCCTACGATTGTGGATTTGAACGTTCCAGTTCCTCTGGAACTACTTTACACAGGAGGATCAAAGAAGATGAAGATCAGACGGAAGGGCCCCTCTGGTCGTCTGGAAGAGAAGATAATAGACATCAACATTAAGCCAGGTTGGAAGGCAGGCACGAAGATTACATACCCGAACGAGGGAGATTTCCAGGATGGAGTGAGGCAGACATTGAGGTTCACTATTGTACAGAAACCACATGATACCTTCACAAGAGAAGATAATAATTTGAGGACAGTGGTTAAACTGTCGTTCAAGGAGTCACTTCTTGGATTTGATAGAGAAATCAACACACTTGATGGAAGAAGAATTCCGTTGAATAAGTCATCGCCAACGCAGCCGGAATCTACTTCGAAGTATCCTGGGTTGGGCATGCCGATTTCGAAATCTCCAGGGTCTAAGGGAGACTTGATCGTTGAATTCAAGGTCGACTATCCTGTTTACCTGACTCCAGAACAGAAACAATTAATCAACGCAAATTTTTGAGCAGTTAACAGGGTTGATTAGCAAGATTTGATTTGAATGTCCAGAATGTCGAGTTATGTATTATAAAATTTGCATTATTACGATTGTGCTTTTGGACATCGTCGCGCCGATCGACCCAGTATTTTGGCACCTAAAATTAATCCATTCGTGTATTCCTTTCGCTTCGTTGTTTAACATGTCGGTCATTCTAGCTTCTGCTGGATACGACCATACTATAAGGTTTTGGGAGGCTCTTACAGGAGTGTGTTCGAGAACAATCCAGCATAGTGACTCCCAAGTAAACCGCTTAGAGATCACTTCGGACAAGAAGTTTTTGGCCGCAGCAGGCAAGTCCAAAGTGCGGCTTTATGACATCAGGTCTGCCAACCCTAATCCCATCACGTCCTTTGAGGGGCACACTAACAATGTGACCTCCATTGGATTCCAAATAGAAAATAAGTGGATGTGCTCTTCGAGTGAAGACGGCACAGTCAAAGTTTGGGACGTTCGTTCCCCCAGTGTTCAACGAAACTACAAACACAATTGCCCTGTGAACGAGGTGATAATCCACCCTAACCAGGGCGAGTTGATCAGCTGTGATCAGAATGGCAATGTTAGAATTTGGGATTTAGGAGAAAACAAGTGCACTCATCAACTGATTCCAGAGGACGATGTTTCGATCCAGTCGATTAGTTGCGCTTCTGACGGATCTATGCTTGTGGCTGGCAATAATAAAGGCAACTGCTATGTGTGGGAAATGAAGAATAGCAAGGACCAAACACTTCTTAAGCCGGTGAACAAATTTAAGTCACATTCAAAGTATATAACTAGAGTGTTGCTTTCGTCAGACTGCAAACACTTAGCAACATGTTCTGCCGACCACACTACCCGAATATGGTCCACGTCCGATAATTTCGCTCTTGAAACTACGCTTCGAGGCCACCAAAGATGGGTTTGGGATTGCGCTTTTAGTGCTGATAGTGCATATCTGGTGACCGCATGCTCAGATCACTACGTTAGATTGTGGGACTTGAGCACGAGCGAAACAGTCAGACAATACAACGGACACAACAAGGGCGTGATATGTGTGGCTTTGAACGATGTCTAATATATAGTAATCTAAAAAGCATAGATTAAAAGCAAGTGAAAAAAGAACGACAACAGCAGGACTCGAACCTGCGCGCGAAAATCGCAAAAGATTTCTAATCTTTCTCCTTAACCGCTCGGACATGTTGCCATTTTACACTACTATTTTAGCATCCGTTCAATATACTCCAGCTACAACAATTGTTCGACTTAATCATCTATTATATAAACTGCTATCTTCCCATCCTTGAACCCAATAAAAAGCCAATTACTAGTGAGGCTCATTTCGTCACGTCTTCGCACAATGTTTTTGGACATCCCATTGACATGACGGAGCTCACTTGGTGAGTTGGCATCCTTTTGAGTATGACTAAAAGCCAAAACAGCTGCTCTTTGGCCTTGTAGATCGCCAGTATTTTCTTTGATGTCTGTTGTACTGTCAGTAGCTGTTATCGAAGGCACCACCTTTGACAACTTGAATCTGAATTTCAGAACATCTTTATCATCATAGGAGTAAAATCTGGAAAAGCCATCCCAAGTGACTATTCCTACCATGTCCTTTTTGACCTTAATGTCAGCTATTCCTTTACGTTTGACGTGAAAAAGGCTTGAATTGCTGTCCGCTTGTATAACCACCTTGTCGGCCGATGATGTGCTTAGTAATTTATTGTTGTATGTGTCGTAATGCAATGCTAAGATTGGATTCGGATAATGTTGCGAGTCGAAGTGAACAATGCGAATAACTTCTTCCACAATCTCGTAGACTATCACATGCCCACTCTCATAGCCAACACTGAACCTGTTTGTGTCCATCCATGCCACTTTCATCACAATTCCGAGGCCTTTGGAAGGATTGTCCGGCGAGCTCTGAATATTCAGATCCAGTTGATTCTGCTCCGCTACCTCTAGCGGACAAACTGCTTTAAATAGTCGTTTCAATTCATTCTTTTCAACATTGACATTGTATATGTCTAACTTGTCCGAGTCTTGTGTTGCTGGCGCCACCAAGATCCCGTTGGAAATGTCAACATTCGCAAAGTTCATCACATTTATAGGCATCCCGAAGGCTACTTTGGGACTTGGCCATTGGGACCAGTCATCACCCTCAGTGAATATCCTTCGGTTCAATAAGCCTGTTAGCTTGTGAGAATAAAATTGGTCCTTTACGAGCTCAAAGATATTCCATATCTTCAGTTCACCGTCTTTTCCATGGCTCAATAACTTGCCAAACCACGCTTCATCAATCACAGGCATATTTGTCTCATCCCAGCAAATGCCCAGCTGTTTCAGCGTCAAAATATTACCATCATGAGCCTTCCATGCACCCAAGGGACGTTTGGTTGTCAGGTCCCACCAGTTGATCCAGCCAGCCTCATCGCAGCTCATCAACGTTGGATTCATTAATTGAAAGTTTTGCGATTCTCGGCATACAACGACACTTGAAGGCACATAGAAAACATCCAAACAGGAGACTGGATTTGAATGTCCTCTCAATGTCCCATAATGTTTGGTCACTCGTCCGTCGTAAGTGACCCTAATCATTTGAATTTAAGTTAAAGTCGAATAAATGTTGCACAGCCTGGCTTTCATATAGCTGTTACTAGATATACATTTTGATGCAACTGTACATTAATTCACACTGTAATGGAACCCTAGTCCTATACCTATTAAGCAACCGGAAATTGCGAGAAATGCCAAAACACCACTAGCTACCTTGTAGCCCGTTGGTATTCTGCCAAACTCTCTGTCCAGGAATCCTATACTAATCAAAATCCAGAAAGGAGGCACTAAGCAAGAAATCAGAAGGAAAAATAGCGCAGATCTCTGCGAACAAATCCGGGTAGGCAAATCGGTTGAGTAATATCGTTTCGGACGTTGTTTGTCGTTGGTCCAGCCATTTTCCAACTGTATTGTGCTCGCGTTGGAGAACTTTGAGGAGTCTGAATCCCTGATTAGACTAGTCCTAGAATCGGCAGAGCTGAGATTTCGTTTGCCTTTTGAATGAGATTTGAGATACGCCCTTTTCGGGGTGATCAGGCCGTATGATTTTTTGTCAAATTTGATAGACTCTTCTTTCGTTAACAAGTAGTGTTGGATTCCCGGTGCATGCTTTCTAAACGTTGAAAAGTCCGAAGCTGGGTTACTTGTAGTCGTTGGAGCGAAGCTAGTCTTTGAAGTGACTGGGACAACGTACGGGTTGCCTGGATTCTCATGTTGCTGCTTTTGGGCCGGCCACGTTCCTTGTTCCTCCAGATCTTCAGAGTATTCAGGCTCTTCAAGCCTCTCAGAGCTTTCAGATGGCATCGATCCCGACCCATCAGCATCATTGGATTCATGCGCCTCACCAGTAGCTCCCAAGATATAGTCGGTAAAAGGCTGATCAGTGTAAATGGTAATTTGATCGTTGGAGCTATCTAGCATCTCTATGACAGACCTTCTGGCAAATACACTGCTGCTACGCGAAAGCCCACCCGACAGCCTTTCAACAAAATAGCCCTGGCTCTTCTGGGACTTCTTAATCTCTTGCTCTTTATTACGTCTTGCTGCGGTGGAATTTGTCCTTGGAATACTTCCCGATCCGTCGCTCGTAAGCAGACTCGACAGATCTCCAGTGTAGTCCATTGTTGTATCAGATGGGTCTTTTTTGGGTAGCAAGGGCTGCGCGTTCTCTTGCTGATCAATCGGATCCTTTGACGGACTTAGCAACTTGAAAGAGTTCTTCGCTCGCTTTTTGATTGGACTTAGACTGAGCAACACATTTCGCTTAATTGGAGTTTCAGTGTTTTGAAAATTTGTACTAAAGAAACCCCTGAGCCGAGATCCCGAGCTCTGGGCTGTACTTTCATGGGCGTTCCGTACTGGCGTCTCATACGGGCTCACGGGAATTGACATGATCCCCAAAGACTGTGAATTAATTTTTTGAGCCCGAACTTTTGATGTCTATATTTACGAACTGCTTCTTTTGGCAAAACACAAATACCAGTTAATTTAACTGATTATAAATTGAGATTACGTAACTCTATCCTGGACTATGGACTTAAAATACTCCTCTGGATCAGAAGACGAAACAGGGTTGGAACTAAAAGCTCCTCCAGATAACATCCACCTGAAATACTCCCAGAACCCAGTGTATCAGCACAATCTTGTGTCCAATAAGAAAACGACATTTGTCTACCTAAGTGTCCTCCCTACACTCCAACAATATCAGCATCTCCGGAACATTGCACTCGCTTGCTGGAAACAAGTCCGACTAAGATACGGTTTAGATGACTCCGTGTTCGATGCAAATTACATGTTTGATGAGCTGACGCAAACGACCAAAGAGCTACATGTTTCTCTGTCTTATAATTTGACCTTCGAAGACGATCAGTACTACAATCATTTCATAACTGAGCTCGGAAGCCGTATAACTTTTGAACTCCCGATGGATCTCGTTTTTGAGGATACGGTCAAACTTCTCCCAAGTCTGGATAAGTCAAAGTATTTCGTCAGCCTAATGCTCGCTGAGGTAAGTAAAGAGAAGCTCAAAGACATGGTACAATATATAAACCAAAATATTCCCGGCGTGCAAGACAAATACAACAACCAATTCTATGATCTGGATTATCTGCATTGCACAATAGGACAGATATTTCATTGCAATTTGGATTTCACCTTCAACGCTAATGCTCCGACACTCCAAGCAACAGATCTGATGGTCACGAACGGTCGCAGGAAAACACCCGTGCACCAAATTTCACCAGCTTGAGGAAAGTCACATCTTTTTTTTGTTTGCTTATCCAAAAGCTGGCAGGTGGCAAATTAAAGAGTGTACAAATCCCATAGATTAATCTCAATGTCTGACTTGTCGCCAAACGATCCGCTGTACGAGCCTCCACAGACCGAGGAGATGTCAAAGTTGACACCCCAGGAGCTTAAACTATACAAATTGTACGGCAGACTACCGAAGAAATCTGAAATATTGCAGAGCAAACTAAAAGACAGGAAGTTTTTTGATAGTGGAGATTATGCGATGTCCAAGGCAACTGGCCATAAGGAACAGGTGGGGTCCATTAACCCTCTAAAGTTGCCAAATATTGAAGATGTTGCTCGAATTAACAGAAACTCCATTTCGGGAGTAAGTGCTACTGGACTACTCAGCGCAAATCAACACAAATCTAACTTGGAAAACGAGACGAAGGATGCCTCAGAAGAGGCCGTCGAAGATGAATAAGGCAAAGAAGAGGTTCTTTAGCCAGTTCGCAAATTAATGATGCTTTGAAAGTCATCTTCAATAGAATTATAATTTTATGAGTATATGCTGTTTATCGCAACTGTAAACATTCTTAGCAGCAACTATCCAAATAACCGTTTGCTAATCTTGCCAAAAACAACGAGCGTGATAAATAAGAAAGACCCGATCCACAAAAGGTCAGCTAATGTATCTTGATCTTCCAAAGCGGTTGCCAAGTCGAATTGGTAATTCGAGTAGGTGTAAATTATAATCGTGCCCACGGAGCCAATGACAGAGGACATGAATCCCCCAAGAGTTGAATCCAGGATCATCCACAATAATGAGCTAATTAGTAGGAAAACGGACGAGGCCTGTAGCTTTGTTTGCCATTCGACTTTTTTGAGGCAATAGGACAATCCTATGAGCGCCATAGTAGACCTGACGATCGCTGAAGTTTCAAACAACGTCTTGTTTGTCACTTTTTGAGACAAAACGCAATCCATCAAGGGTCTGACTGAGCCAAGAATGAGCCCCGTGATGGAATTATTCACGATGTCTGTTAGGAAGGGGCTCGAGCGATCCTTGACAGTGTCTTTGAAAATGTATAATATTCTGAAATCCGCCAGGTTGGGCAACCTGGGGTTTGAGACATAAAGCTGTTCCGTAAGCTTGATAAAGATATTGCCGAATAAACATAACGTTAAGCATTTGATGGCAATATTTGTGAAAAGCCAAAAAAAAGACTGAGATCTTGACTTAATCTTGTGATCTCCACTGTCTGAGACGACTTCTTCGGACTTAGTGATGTTTAGTTTCAAGTCAGCATAAATGTCGTCGCTCGGTTCACTTTCTTGCTGATCTATTAAGTTCTCTTCTCCACCGTAAATAGAATATAACTGTGGGGTAGTGAGAGTGAGAACCGATGAATTCCTGGCCAACGGCAGCTCTAAATCAGTAGGCTCCGTGGCTTTGATATTTATATGAGTCTGGTCTTGCTCTACTGTCGCCATGCTTTCAATATGGTTCCACAGAACGCGGTCGGGCTTTGAAGGATAGAATCTTTTATTGCACGGACTTCAAGACTCACTTTTGGGCTATTAGTATAAATCCAGGTGGTTCAGATAGCAGTATAGGTAATCGAATCCAAGTATAGTAGCTTTTCGATTTTAGTTCGAGGATATCAGTTCGTTGATCATAAGACAGCCCCGATTATTTTTCAACTTCCGCTTCTAACCACAAGCACGGGGTAATAGATGAGCTAATCAATTTGCTCCTAGTGTGAACGGAACTAAAAACCTCTTCGGATCTTTTGCGGGCAATATCAAAAGTGCGGCCGATTTGAACAGAGTTGTCTGATGGCAAGGAAGTGAGCAAACTCGGAATTGAAGGAGGGATCAGCCACGCTTGCATGAATTTGGCGACTGTTCTGCTTCTCGCCGAAGTCACATGAATTATTGGTAAACGAACGACATATTGCGACATGTCTTTTGTCGCAACAGACCTATACATCCTTACACAGATACACCAAACTTCAACGGTAATATACGCGTCAAGCTCCAATTTATTAGTTTCCGTTTTGGGACATCAGCTTTCGTGCTCATTTTTCAGATTTGTAGACAGACCTTTTTCCGTCCATTATACGTGCAAATATTGTCAATTCCCAGTTCGTCAGGTCTGGTATGTCAAACTCGAAGCTGACTGGTGGTAGCTTGCTTCTCCATATAGATAAGCGTGCAATTAATATTCCGAATTAAGAAGGCGTCGTGTGCACGGCTCAAAAAAGTTTGGTGGAATTGGATCAGCCCGAATAGCGTTTTTTAAGGTGTCTTAGAAACTTTTTTGGACAAGATTAGGAGACAATAGTGGAGGTTGGGACTTCCTGAGGACAATATCTAGTCATTGGGACACGGCATAGTGGAAGTTATTTCAATAGTAGCCGAATTTTAGCGATCTTTGACACTCCTTACGAAAGCGGAGACAGGAAGGGATAACATAGATTAACAATCGACTTGAGCAGCAAATGACCGACTTGTACATCGCAACCTACTCACAAGTAAGTGGATAATCCGGAAATGTCCGAGAACTCAAGATACTAACGCAATTCTAGGTCGACGTGATTGAAACTACCGTGAATGGGATCCCACTAATGCGAAGGTGTGGAGACGACTGGGTGAATGCCACGCAAATCTTGAAGATCGCTGGGTTTGGAAAGGCGCAAAGAACAAGGCTTCTTGAAAAAGAAGTCCACCAGTTCAAGCATCAAAAAATCCAAGGTGGTTACGGCAGATTTCAAGGCACTTGGGTGCCTTTGGATTTCGCCAGAGAATTGGCCGAAGCCCATAAAATTCCCAAAGAGAACTCAAAAGTCTTGTATTACAGCCCAGAAACCGACGGGCCGCTCGAAAAACGGTCTAAACCCAAAGCTGGTGCGGGTGCGGGTAACGCGTCGGAGCTAAAAAAACGTAAGACTAAAGCGGAGACCAATGCTGGCTACAAGCCAAACAAGAGAATGTCGCCCGCCGCCAATCGTAATATGGAGCCAGCATTGCCGCCAATGGCTCATGCCCCACCGACTTTCGGAAGCGCACAATTCTACCCTGGACATAACCAACCGCAAATGGTTTCAATGAATTCATCGCAATACGCTATTCCTGGACATTCACAATTTTCGATGAAAGTTGCTCCGTTTTATTCCTCTCCTGTGTATCAAGCAGGTGCTTCGATTCAGCAACACATGATTATGCAGCAACCACCAAACCACTATCAACAGGCTCAGGTGCAGAGATTTACCCATAACTACAACAATTTTGGCTCCTTGTCGACAACTGATGGATCCCAAGACGAGCTGCGTCTGAACGGAACCAACTCAGACACATCGACCTCCAGTGGTTTTGAAACGGATCTCAAAGATCCTGCACATCTGGCCGAGGATCCCTACAGACAGCAAGAATCTTTTGTGCAACAGACTTATCATATGAGAACTCCTTCAGTTTCTCATATCTTGCCTGACCAGCAGGAACTGGAAGGCGGCGAAGAGTTTGATTACTATACCGAGAAATTGCTTAGCTTCTTTGGTAATGACGACGAGCCTATTCCTGACTTCATATTGAATCCACCAAGAGACTTCGACATCAATAAGGCTATCGATGACGAAGGCCACACGCCGCTACATTGGGCCTCAACACTGGCGTCGCATCCGGTGGTTCAGGTGTTGATCGATAATAATGCAAATCCATTGATTCTCAACGGCGCAGGCATGAACAGTTTATCTAAGCTTGTTCATTTCACCAACTCATACGATCTGAAAAACTTTGCAGTTATTCTCCAGCTTTTGAGACAATGTCTGATAGTTCCAGATGCACGGGAGCGAACTCCTCTTCACTATATCATGGAGCTGACCTCGATGCCTAATAAGGCTAATTGTCTAACCTACTATTTTGATGAGATTGTTAAGTTTATTGAATACCAGCAAAAGGAAGCAGAGAAGCTAGCGAGTCCGTCAGATCGCAACAAAGACCTTCTGAAAACTCTTATCAACCACCAGGATAAAGACGGTAACACTGCCTTGCACCTTGCTTTGAAAGGTAATGACAAAACATTTATCAGGAAGTTGATCAAGCTTGGTGCCGACATTGGAGTGGTCGGCATATACAGCTTGCCGTCGGACATCATACAGGAGATACAACATAGAGAGAGTGTCCAAATTGCAAACTCTGCTTCGGACACGTTCAAAGAGCCAGCAAAATCTCGCGAACATGGTGTCGCTGACGGGGACTTCAGCGATGACAAGGAGAATATTATTGAAGACAACAGTACGATCACTAACGCAAGTGTAATGTATTCGAACAGAGACGAGCACTCACAGTTGCTTGCTTCCGAGACTCCCAAATGGGAGGAGCCCAGGATGGACTTGTCTTTCCATTCACATTCTTTCAAAGAATCTGTGCGTTCTTTTGAAGACGGGTTTGCGACTATGATCAGGAAACTAAACCAGTCAATTGACAAGGAGCTGACAATGAAAGAGGAGGAGCTTTCACACAATTTATCTACGATGCAAAATATGACTTCGGAGATTGAGAAGCTGGAGAGCAAGGTTGAAAAGTTGCTACAGGAGCTGATTAGAGATTCTAACGAGGAGGAGAAGGCTATGTTGGAGCAGCAGGAACTGCAAACGGAACCCATTCAGAGAATTCTCGAAGAGTATAGGGACGAGCTGCATATGAAGCACGACAAGTTGATTAACATGTTTGAGCGATCTCAAGCCCTCGAGCTTGCTAAACTTGTCAATGAAGAGGAGAACAAAATCACGGAATCTGTCGGAAACACCCAGGATGGTAACAACGCAATAAGCATCAAATTGGCTGTAAAATTAACGTCCTTGCAGCTTGAGAGACGCAACTTGATTAGCTCCATCACCACTTCAATAAGTGGAATTACGGGCTCCGACGAAGACGACAGCTCCAATGTCAATGCGGCTAAACTTGAGGAGACCCGAACACAGGCTAAGCTTTATCTTTATCGCAAACTTATTTCCAATATCTGCAATCTTCCGTTCGAGGAGATTGATGAAGAACTACTAAGTGGCATTGAGATGCGCTTACTGGAGGGAAGAGAGGTAGTTTAGAGAACGGGCGTTAATTAGAGCATCTAGTGAGGAAATAAGCATCAAAGACATTCAAACATACGTAGCAATGACTATTCTTTTACAAACTCAACACCACCCACAGCCCAGAGCTCTCTTTCGTCTTCAAATTGATCAGAAAACATGGCCTCTTTATCTCCTCCGGCCTCCAGCCTTTCTCTCTCCACGGCCGCGAGTCTGGAAGCGACTCTTTTAGTGTATTCCGAAATGGATCTCAGCGGTAATGATTGTCCAGCAGCAGTAGTTAGAGTCGAGGCTCCATCCTTTGACGCAAGCCATTGGTTGTAGAATTGCGCCTTTTCATCATCCACAAGCTTGAAAATTGCCAGGAACGACTTCTCGGCAGCAAGCTTAATAGGAATGATTGGATCTCTGACGCACATAAACACGGACGGAGCAATAATATCCATGTAAGGCTCGATGCACTCTTGATACTTGAAACGACACACGGTTCTCACCACGACAAGAGCCAGTCTTTTGGTGTCCACAGAGTTGGAAGGTGGAGACGTCATGTTGACACATAATTGGAAGACCACCTTCTCAAACGCTGCGAGATGGTCCTCGTCTAGATCGGAGGAGCCGTCCAGTTGCAACATAAGCTTTCCACAGGCAACGGCAGCATTGTCGGTTACATACGGCATCTTAGACTCGCTGGCCCTGACTATGAATCTGCAAACCTCGTTGAACAGGCCAGTCTTGAAAATTTGGTCTGGAGCATCCTTGAGGAAGGCATTGAGAGTCAGAATAGCAAAGCGGGCCGAGTTGTCGTCTTCCAAATCCACATCCAAAACTTTAGATTTAAGCATACTGATTGCCTCCTGTGGTGACATAATGGAGGACAAAGCACCCACAAGTTTGGCATAAGCCACGGCAGTGTCTAGTCTGGCGTTCTCAGTGAACATTTCCTGTTCCACCAGGGACAAGACTCCTGACTTGGAGGCGTCACTCATATTCTTGCCGGCTCTCAGGACAACTTCCAGCAGAGCTTTCAACATAGCCGTCTTCACGCCCAGATTCTCTTTCCCAACAGCAGCTCTTGCTCCTGCAAGCAGCTCGGTGACCAAGGGATCCACACGAGGCTGATATTCAATTAGAGTTCCCAAAGCTTTGGCAGCTCTGGATCTGAGCAGGTCGTTGGAAGTATCGCTCAACGACTTGACAAACGTTCTCTGAAGCTGTGGAATGAATGGCCGCAAGAATTGAGGAATCTTTGCGAACAACTTGTTCAAAGCTAGCAAAATAGCACTCTTGACCTCACCACTAAATCTCTCACCGATAACTCTAATGAGCGGTCCAACAATGACGGTGACAAACGGCTTAAGAGAGTCTGCGGGTGTGCGATCCACAATGGCAGCTATACCCTCTGCTGCCTGCTCCCTTTGCTGCGCGTTTCCGTACATGAGTCCGTTCAAGAATATTGGCAGCAAACAGTTTGGTCCCTTTGGTAACGAGAACACATAAAGCTCGTGTTCAGAGTCACCGATAAGCGACAGACTCTGGAAAGCTGGGGCCACCAGGTTCTCCAGAGATTCTCTGGGTTGTCTTTTCACCAAAGCGGTGAGTGACTCGAAACTGTGCTTGGCAATGTCGCGGTTTTCGTCGTTCAAAGAGAGAATAAGTTGGGTGACCAGATCCTCCACATATATGGAGTAGTCAAGCTTGACGTTCTCGAAAAAGTCAGGAAGAACTCGATAGATAACCTCGGTCTTCTTGCGGTCCTCATGTCTCATCAAAGACAGGATCTGCTGAAACAATGGATGGCAACCGTCATCAGAATTAACAGAAAGAAGTGTCTTAGAAAGAGCAGCCAGCAGCTCGGAAGTATCGCCCGTTCCCGCAATCACCGCATCCACTAAGGACGAAATGATGGTAGACAACTTTCTATACAATGCCGGGCCAGCAACTTGGGCAAGGGCCCCCAAAGCACGAGCTTTGACAGGGGGAGTGAGCAGGGATGGAATCAAAATGGGGAATAGAACGTCTGCCTTGGTGGTCATGATCTCCTCAAGAGCAGAGAGAGCATTTTCAGAATTATCGGTGTCGAGCAGTTCCAGTAGCTGGGGAATGATCTCGTCCACGGTGACGTTTCCAATGGCTTCCTGCAAGACGTCAAATGCCTGTGCGGCAGCTTCTCTGACGCCAGGATTGGCGTCAATAAGAGTCTCTCTAACAACTTGAAACAACATCTCGCGGTACTGTAAAATTGTGTCTGTGGCCGTGGATTGAATCAGCTCGCGCACAGCGATACAGATACCCTGTTTGGCATCCGAATCGGATGAGTACAGAGATTGCTGCAATGACGGAAGCAGTTGAGATAGAGCGTTTCCGCCCACTCTTCTGACCATGTCGCCCAAAGTGGTGGCTGCAATATTTCTTTGGTTCTCGTCGGAAGAAGCTAGTCTCCGAACAATGATCTGCGTGAGCGTTGGCAGAATCTCCTTGACAGTTCTTGGCGTGTTGGCCACGAGAGCTTTCCAGATATTGACAGCAGCCAATCTAACGGGTCCAGAGTTGTCCGACCGACAGACGAACAACGACGCGAGAATACGGTCCCGTCTCTCTGAGCCAAGCACTTCGTTGAAGGCTTTGGTGACATTGGCTGAGATGGAACTGAGATCCTCCGACAGCTCTTGTTTTCCGCTGATTCCACTGATCTTGAACAGGAGCTCTCCTGTGAGCTCGACACTGGACAATCTGATACGCGGATTTGAGTCAGAGAGACCGTTTTCAAGCTCTGGAAGGAGCAAATCAACAGCCTTTGCGGCATAGTTGTTCACGATCAAACGACCAGAACGCAGAGCAATGTCTCTGATAGCCTCGTCGTTGTCGGCCAGGCCACTCAGAATTGGAGGTATCGTTCTCGAAAGGTATGGAGCGTATTGGCTGCCAAAGCAAACTGGCAAGAAAAGAAGCAAAGGCATGAATCCAGCACGAACGTACGACTTGGAAGAAGTACAGCCTGCCAAAATCGCTGGCAGCAACTCGTCTAGCTTGCTGATACCAATTCCACTCATGACCTCCGCCAGGGCTTGTGCAGAACCCATTTTGTCGCCCAGTCTGGACTCGTCTTGCAAGGTAGCCAGTAGTCTTGGGATAAGGTATGGGAATTTCTCTTCGCCCAGCTTCTCCACAAGGGAGCCCAAAGCACGGGCTGCCACCGCACGAGTCTGCGGCACAGGGTCAACCATGGCCTCTTCGAGCTCTGCAACCAGCTCAGAAAGATACGGAATCAGGTCTTTCGAGTCCACCAAAATGGCCATATTTCCGACAATCTGACAGGCTTTCCGTTTGGTGGTAGCAGACCGATCCTTCATTCCTCTGTGAATCACATGGATGATAAGAGCAAGCGACGGACCGTCAATGTAGTGGACAAATTGTGTGCTGATCAGACCATCAAGAGCCTGGGTAGTGTACTGCGTAGGATCTCCAATAGCCTTAAGAAGCAGAGGCACCAGCTCTTGGATCTCGGGGTTTCTGATAACTTCGCCAAACCGCTTTAGAGCCTGGTCTGCAGCTTTCCTCACCTCCTTGTGAGTGTCATTAAGCACACCAACGATCTGAGGAACAATGGTCGACAGTGAGGCAGCCAATTGAGTAGGGTCTAAATAGGCCATGGAACCAAGCAGCTCCACTGAGCCTTTTTTCGTTCTCCAGGCGTAGTCATCGAGGTTGCTGATAGCCAGAGGAATCAGCTTCTTGATTCCGTAACTGGTGGTGTTCTTCATGATCATTCTTGCGGCATAATTGGTGGCTTCTCTCACCTCTGGAGACTGGTCGCCAAGATTCTTCAAAACAATTGGCAGAATCTCAATCACATAAGGCTCAAAAAGAGCACCCAACGACTGCGACAAAGTCTCGAAAGCAAAAGAAACTCCTTCACGCTTGTGCGGGTCTTTTTTGTCGTCAGATGCATCCACTAGGTTTCTGATTATATCATTTTCGGCCAAGCTCTTCAATCCAGCACCTTTGACCAAACCAGCAATACCGTAGGCCGCTCCTCTTCTTTGTGCCAGAGACTTACCCTCGAAAAGCATGGTGAACAGCTCATCAAAGTAGCCGGCCAATTTTGTTTTAGTCAACGAAACCAACGGAGCAATGCACTCGGACACCGCAAATTGCACATCCTCGGACGGAGTGTCAAGAGCTTTCAGCAATCTCGAAACAATCTCGACGATTCGAGGATCAGAGGCATCCAGGTGCCTGGCGAGGTTTCCATAAAGGATAATTATGCTTTCTTTGATGTGGTCTTGAGCAACGGTTCCCTCGTCCTTGGCAGCAAGTCCCTGCTCGAAAATAGGAATCAGAGTTTCAACGGCGCTTTTCCCATGCTCATCAATTATCTTCATGCCTGCATCTTGCAGTTCCTGTCTGACGATAGAGTTTTTATCTCCCAGAGCTTTCTCATCTATCAGAAACTTGAACACGCGCTCCACATACTGCATTCCAGCAAACATGGACGCAAGATACTTGAGCGTTAATGCTACGCCACTTCTCTCTTCCCATGTATCTTTGGACTCCGTGGACGATTTGATGACCAGACCAAACTCGTCCCGTTGCGGCGGAGGAGGTTTCTCCTTCAATCTGTACAAATCCAGCAATTCGTCAAGCATCCGTTCAAACACGGTCTCGGAGCCCAGATCTATCACAGCCTGTGCTAGTGCTCTTGAAACACTCAGCCGCATGCCGCTGTCAGAATTTCCCAGATATGCCACCAATTTCGATGGAGACGATTCGTCTAGAGAAAATTGGGCTTCGTCCCAGATAGCCTTGGCTAGCGAGCTGTTGATCTCCTCATTGTCAAAAACGGCGATCCAAAGCTCTTCATTAAAACCGAGCTCCGTGAGATCGAACTCTTCATCCAAAGCTTCCAAAACAGCCGTCCGCACAAACACAACGGGATTGATCACATTGGAAAGAATTAACTGTAGATCGGTCATAGAGATGTTCACAGATATGTTCTGTGAAAGAGCATTAAAACAGTCTTTCGACATCTTCGCCTTTGTTGGAACGGTCATCAGCGAGAACAGGTTCCGCAAAATAGCCGTTCTTGGAATAGATGGGTCCTGGAAAACCTCGCTGTGTCCTGAGACCAGCTCCAAAGCCATGGCAAGTTGCTCCTCCTCAGGATCCTCGTCCTGGAACTCCACGTTCACAATGATCTTATTGCGCTTATTGTTCTTCAGCAAATGGTTCTTACCGTTCTCGATGATTCTAGATAGCAATGGGAGAATGTACATCAATGTCAGGGCGTCAAATGGAGATTTATCTGACGTAACCTTCAAACTAAAGAGCTGAGAAGAAACAAGCTCAACTAATGGAGGAGCAGCGTACATCGGAGCCACCTCGATATCCATCAAACGAAGGATGCTAGCACCAATCCACTCAAGACTTGAGGTTCCAGACAACCTTGTGGCTTGGAGAGCGCGTGGCATCACCAAGAAACACTCTATAGCCAAATTGCCAACCAACTTCATAGCACTAGAATGTTGCAAGACGTTGGTTACACCGGAAACTGCCACCGGGAACCAAACAGACCGACCATTCTCAACAGTAGAAGCCTGCCGGGCCAGATATTTGACAATTTCTAGTCCACGACACATTATATTGTACTGCTTATTGAGTGTGCTCCTGATCTGAGTTTCAAGCTCTAGCTGTTTGTTGACAGCTGCCTGTTCTTCCCTCGTAAGTTTCTTAGCTCCAGCCGTTTTCTTCGTGCCAACAGTCTTTCTGACAGAGGCTTCCCACTGCAATGTCTCGTAGTCCTTAGAATTTTTATCCAGTTGAGGTCTCTTCTGGACTTGTTCCAAAACATTCACCACCAACACCCCGTCTTGGCCCTTCCAGATATTCAACTTCGCGTCGTCGACGTCAACGGCTGAAGCAATTTCAAGGTCGCTGTTGATTATTTCGCTCAGAAAACGAACCGCAGTCTTGTTATCGATGAAAGCAATGGATGCTAAAGCTTCGGTAGCAGCATCATACATTCCGCTGGCACGAAGCTCCTCTGTAGCCTGCTCGAGAAGGGAGCTCAGTGAGTTGATAACTGATTCGCAGTTTGCAGAAACTAGATGTCCCGGATCCCTGTGAGCACGGAGACACACGCCTGCCCATCCGAGCTTAATATAGGATAGACTCCTGTGATACATGATAGGAAGCAACGAGAGAAGCTGTTCATCAATCAATCCTCCATCGGTGAGCTCGTTGTTCGTGGTTATGGTAGCAATGACAGGAAACAGTCGTTGTAGATCAAAGCTGTATTCTGTAAAGTGCAACGGATCTTTCGATAAAAGGTCAGTTAATGCAGAAATAATGCTGGTAGAAACGTATTTCTGATTTGATAGGTAGCTGTCGCTGAGCAACTGCAATGCAAGTCTCCTAGTCGAAGAGTGGATAGAAGTTGAAATTGTGCTAAACAACCATGCGCAACCATATGCAACAGACGATCCGTTGATTAGTGGTGCAGCAGCCTTTAAAGCTCTCACAAACCAATCCTGCTCTTCCTCGGTGGAAAGCTTGCCATAGACTTTAATGTTGGTCAAAATAGCTGGCTTGTCGCCATCGACCAAAGTGTTAGATATGACGTCTGTGGAGCCTAGTTGCTGAAAAACAGTTATGGTAGCATATCCACCAGAAATCAACTTATTGGTCACACTTGGCAAAGGGGATGTAATACATTCTTCAAGAATGGCGGTAAGCAAAGTCACGACTGATTCGGAAATCAGGTCTTTTTGACTACCGAAGCTCTTCGCCAAGGAGACGGCCCAGCATTTTCTTTGCTTCTTATCAGTCAAACCGGTCTTTAAGGCCTCAGACTTCTTGTCAGACGGAGGAAAACTAAAGAACGCATCCAAAAGAGCTTTAAGCGACTGCTCGTTGAACTCCTTTTTTATAAGAGGCAAGAGAGTATCTATGAGCTTGATGCTGGTGGTATCTGTTTGCGGAACGACCTGAAGGATCGATGCGCAAAGAATCTTCTGCTCAACCGCACTGGAAGTTAGACTCTTGAGTAATTTGCATATTTCTTCGACCACTATATCTAGATCTGGTGAGGAAGACTGGCTTCTTGTTAGTATTAACCTGAAGCATTCACAGCTTCCATGTCTAACGATGCCATTTGAGGATTTTAGGGCAGAGATAAGTTGTCCAAAGAATTTGCTGCTGGATACAGACTTAGAGAGGTCAATTTGAGTGCTGTCAATAGCTTTCAATATCTGAGGAGCGATAAGACTGAAAGTTAGCTCCGAATTTCTGAGCGAAGCCTTTTCCAAAGCAGGCAAAATCTGTTGTTCGAATTCAACTAGGGATATCTGTTTAACAAACTTCGAAAAAAACTCGAGTCCGTACAAATCAATGGTACTTTTGCTCAAAAGTGCATCTTTGCAGAAGTAACTAATAATGGTGTCTTTAGCCTGCTCCCTAAGAGGAAACGTAACGGAGAGCTCTCCGAAAAACGCCAATACGCCGCTCACCGGAAGCCCAGCTTCGCAGATTTTGGCAACCGTGGATTTGATGTGCGAGCTGTCTAAGGTATGGACGATCTGACTGAGAGACTTGAGAGCATTATTGACTAGTCGCCGCTTCCGCTGCCTTTTATAATTTTGACAGGTTGCTATCGAGTTGACAACTTTGATAGCACTTAAGAGCAGCACTGTGGAATTTGCGTCACCGTCTCCGAACTTTTGCGACTGAATAGAGAAAAATACACACCAATCCAGCAGAACTAAGAGATCAGATACAGCTAAAGGTCTCGAGGAAAGCTTTTCAATGAATCTACCAAAAAGGGCCAAGCAATGACTAGGATTCTGCTGGATAAGAGAGCTCAATGTCTTTAGTACTTGGTTCGAAAATGGTTTGTCGTTGGGGAAGTTGTTGTATAGTTTGAGCAGAGTCACGAAAGCTTCAGTCTCAAAAGAGGGATCTAATTGGTGACTATCAATTGCAGCGTCAAGCTTCAACAGAGCCGCTGATCGAGCATTCAGCGACGACAGCCTCAATTGTTGCAATAGCAGATCTGAGTCCGCCGATTCCATGCTGTGAGTCAGATCTCGATTCTTTTATTGAGCTCCTAGACTGAAAAATTTCAAAAAGTAGTGTAGACAGAACCAAAATGACGTTACATAATCAGCAGCTTATGTAAGATGACATCAACAGGGCTGAGGCGATACGATGATTGGTCTAGCAAGATAACGAGTATCGGGTGCTTCCTGGGGTGTTAAAGGATCGGCTGAAATTTGGTTTTGGGTGCAATATTGCTCTCCTACATCTTGACCGTTGGGGATCTCCGCTCAATCGGCTAATTTTTGCTGTCACATGGATTTGCATAAAAGTTTTTCCGCGCACAGGCCGAATCCTGAAAATAGTCTGTGATTAGAGTATAAGGAATGTTCTTGCAATAAGCATTAATAGGTTATATCATCAGTAAAAACTAAGAATCATCTACATTACCTCTACTTTCATCCCCCAGCTATTTATCGAATTGTCGCTCACAAACTATTTATAACAAGCATAGAATTTATTGATTAATTATATCAACATGGCGAAGTCCCATAAGAAGACAGCTAGACAGACGCCTCTGTTTGACATCAGGCTACGCTCTACCGACAGAGACGTAGTTGTGCTTAAGGGACCGGAAGACGATGCCCACTCCGTACTATTTTCAGGAGTGATAGCTTTATCTGTGGTTGAGCCCATTAGCATTAAAAAGCTATCTTTGAAACTATCAGCCACGTTGAGACTCAACTGGGAGGAAAAATACCAGTCATCAAAGTCTACTTATGTCCGCCCATACAGATATTCCAAGGTTTTATTCGGGTTCGAGTGGGATCCATTAAACTTACACGAATTTTTAAGTAACTCCAACCCCTTGAGTTCATCTTTCCCGGGCAACAAAGCCTCTGGGTCCTATCCAAACCTGAACGGTACTTCTCAGGGATTTGCTACGGGAACTATGACAAGATCGAATCATTCCTCATCTACCTCATTGAAGATGATGGGCGCACATTCAAAGTCTACTACAAACTTGAACAAGAACAAGTCCTTGACAAACTTGGGAGCGCTGGCATTTTCCTCCAGTAACAAGAGCGAGCCTGTGGTGCTCCAGGAAGGAAACTACGAGTTCCCATTTCAAACCATCTTAGACGGATCTATACCTGAGTCCATCGAAGGACTGCCAGGTTGCTCATTAGTATACAAGATCCAATCTACAATTGAACGAGGCCGCTTCACTGTACCTATTGTCACCAAGAAACGTATTCACGTGGTTCGAACTCTCGCTACAGATTCTCCAGAACTCTCTGAGACCGTGGCCGTTGACAACACCTGGCCAAAGAAAGTTGATTATTCCATCAGTGTTCCTGCCCGGGCTATTGCCATCGGTTCCAGCTGTCCGATAGATATGACATTGGTTCCACTGGCCAAAGGTCTTCGACTTGGGTCGATCAAGATCAGTCTTACCGAGAACTTTTCTTTTTCTACCTCCTATTCAAGTCATGTTGATGAGCGCACTGTGATCAACAGGACGATTCCGAAAGTTACTGTCGACGAAAATGGAAAAGATATTTGGGCAGAGACTGAGGTTGACCAGGAAGGTGTGTTTTTTAGAAACAGCGAGATCTGTCTTGCGGAGGACAAGTGGGAGGTTATAACGATGCTTACACTCCCAGCCTCTCTGGCTGAAGTGACACAGGATTGCTCGGTAGCCAACTACGTCAGGGTGATCCATAAATTACGATTTGTTATTTCATTGATAAACCCCGACGGTCATGTTTCTGAGCTGAGAGCAACCCTCCCTATTACTCTTTTCATCAGTCCATTTGTTCCAATCAAGGCAAAACCACTATCAGAAATAGACGAAGAGTCGGGATCGAACGTAGAAGACGCAACGATTCGTTATAAAGGGGAGTCAGTGATTTTTGAACACGACGGAACTAATCCCGCAGCACGATCTGGAATCTCAACGCCTGGATCGAACATTCTATCAACATCTGCTCCCACTTACGGTTTCAATACTCAAGAGCTGATGGCACCTCCCAATTATGAAAACCACGTTTATGACCGACTATGGAGCGATGTGTCGCCTCTCGAGACTCCGGATTTCTCTGCTCCAGGCACGCCAAGGGGTGCTGCGGAGATCCAGACACCACCTGTTGCCAGCGATACGAGACGAACTCTTGGGGAATTCAACATGACCCCGAGTGAAACTGGATTCAGCAATCAGCTGCTCACAAATTTGACTCAGCTTCATGGGTCTGGCGGCGAAGGTAGACCTGCTACTAGTGTTCCTGCCAGAGGGCGTCCTGTTTTCAATCTGACTGATGAGGGAGCGGATTATTTCTCATACAACGCTCAGCCCGAGCATGAAAACAGCACGATTTCGGGTCCGGCATTCTCGAGCGGTGCTACAGAACTCCCTCCTCCAACTCCTGGTGCCAATCCCGACAGTCACTATATCGCTTCGGGGATTCTTTCGCCAGTGCAGCACTTGTCTCGGGTGAATTCCTTCAGCGATGCTGCTCCCCTAGCAAACGCCGACAGCAGCGAAGAAATAAAATGGGACGGAGAGTTGCTTTCACGGGTGCCATCGTATGAAACAGCCATCAAGTCAGAGGTTATGGCAGACGATCTGACCCCTGCATATGAGCCTTCTGAATTCATATCGTCCATCAATCTAGATTTGCTAGACTCCAGACTGCAAAATGTCCATCTGGCAGAAGGTAGTCATCACCACCACGCATCTACAACTAGTCTACCTGTCCATATGAAGCTAAATAGGAGTGCAACATCGTCGTCTCTGTTATTGACTTTGAGTCGTCATAAAGAGCACAAATTTATAACCACTGAGCTGGGTAAAAACAAAGCCTCATCTAACAACTCTTCCCCAGGTGCATCTAGAGCCCATTCTTCGGTCAACTTGATGGGGCTGAGAAACGGACATCAGAACACTCAACAGGGATCTGGTCCGACGTCTCCAATTTTGATTTCCGCTTCCCCAATGCTCGCCCAACCCAAAAGTGTTCATGTTCACCAAGGCTCTATGCCGGCGGCCCCTCTACCAAATGGATCTCCTTTAGGAGCCCACGAATCGACAAGTAGCCAAGCCAACGGCTCTCCTTTCTCGGCCACGAAAAGACCAGATCTGGTGACTTCCAGATCATCTTCCAGCTTCCATCTCAACATGTCGAAGAACGGATCTTTGGGTAGCTTGAACTTTTTACACAAGAAAAAACAAAAATGAACAACAAGATGATGCGGCAATATTTATGTTATATTCGAGACCAACTGTCATTGAAAACGATTGTTCAGTGTATATTCGTCAATACATTCCTTCATCTTCAGATCTCTAAGTTTTCCATGAATGGTAATCGGTGCAAGGGTGCTACACTTTTAACATGTTAAAAATTGAATCAGATTGTGGGAAAAAGGGGTTGGTGAAAAAGATTCATTATTTGTTTCACATCGGGCGACTTGTTCGAAGTAGCATATTCCATTCAATTTACTGCTACAGCCCGCTTGAATATGAACTATGAGAACTACGTAAGTTGCCAAGTGCTCTCTCTGTTCTTTTGCAATCCCTACTACCCTCCATAGGTGGGAGCAAAAGAAGGATAATCGATTTCGACACTCAAGGACTAACATCAGCCATTTGAAAAGCCGTCCCTTCGTAAATCAGACTCTGCAGACACGACGGAATCCAATTTCGGAACCTCAGTATCGGGAGAGAGCTTGCTAAGATCTGGATCGTTTTCGAATTCTCAAGGCACCATCAAGAACAATAAATCTGATCCGTCACAAACTGGGACGACCCCAAACTTAATGATGTCCTCAAACACAGATAACCAGTTTGGCCTATACAGAAATACTAAGATGGATTCTCCGTCGCAGCAACAGCAAGGTCATTGGCAACCACAAGCACAGTCTGCCACCAGTGCCTCAAGAGTTTCAAATCTCAACGAACCATCTGGAAATACAATGCCTTCTCTGTCCAGATCACAAATCTTGAGCATGGAAAACAAATATGGAGGATATCCCTGGGCATCTACGACTACTCCATCGTCAGCTACCAATAACTACAACTCAGCTACTGCTGCAAGCAGAGACCTTTGGTCCAGCACTGCTGCAACTGCCTCAGCAGGAGTTATGACGGCAAACACAAGTACTACCAATACTCAAGCCCCGAAGATGCAATACTATTCCAACTCGGACGCTTTGTTCCCGTCCATTTATGATCATCCGTCCAACAGTATGCCTCTTGCCACTTCAACCTCAATGTCAAACAGCGATATGGATGCTTTGGCTTTACAGCTGATGCAACTGAACTCCCCAGCTTCTCAATCGAATCCTCATTCGTCCCAGATGACTGCTAAGCCATCTTCTTACACCTCAAATTTCTATATGAATTGGCCAAATTATTCTGACCAGTCATCTACGCAGGCAGCTAAACTGCAGCAGACTCCAAATTCACAAATGGGTTATGCGAATACTCAATCCCAGAATGAAAATCAGAAGTCGCAGCTTCCCCAGATGGACTATTCAGAAATGACTTCTGAAGTTGAAGGCGACAAGATTCAATTGGTTGTAAAGGACTCGATAATCAGCAAACTAGAGAATGAAGTTTCAAGGTTAAATATGATACTGAAGGCTGCAAATACTAATGATAGTGACAAGAAGCCATTTGAAATTCCAAAGAACCATGAACAATTGTACAACAAGCTTGCAGAAAAATTACAAGCTACTCAGGACGAATTGGAAGACACTAAACTAAGACTGGAGGTGATTCTGACAGCAGTGGCATTAAATCCTAATCAATCTGTGACTAAGACAGGCAGATATGACGAGGAAGAAATTGCTCACAAAATCATCACAAAAATGCAGATGCTTACGGAAGAGAACGAGGAAATGGCCAAAATGCTCAGCTATGGCAAATCCAAGGAAAAGGATATTGAAATCGGGCTATTAAGGAAACAGAATGCTGAATTAAAGGGGAAAATAGCCAAACTAGAGACCAAGGTCAAAGAGTTGAAGAAGTGATGATCCCATGGGATCTATAATACTTGCATTAATGTTCCGATTGCTTGTTAAATTAATGCGTGAGCATGGACGTCAAGATCACGATTCAGCAGCTAGAATCAGCATTCTAGTGAGTCTGAGCACTTTATACAAATCGATCGCTCAAGAGAAAGTGTGCTGACGTGTAATGATTTGCTTTAGGTGAGAGATCATTGAGTTTGATATAACAGATTTATACAGAATCAATCCACCCTCCGTTGTGCCTTTTCAAACAGATAAATGTAGCTATTCTGTTCGATCTCCTTGATGTTTTCCTCGTTTGCTAGCACGACTTTCTCGTCATTAAACAGAATCCACTTTTCCTCCCCGTCGATTATCTTCTTGACGAAAGCAACGTAATGTCCGGAATGAATGGACACGCCCTTGTGACAGACGACCCCTTTCAATTTATAAGAAGCGTTCGATGAGGAGAAAGATTCCAGTTTCATTATGCGTTCTTCAGGAGACTCCACGACTTCATCATCAGGAATAACTCCATCGTCGTCAGGATTAGAAAACAGCCATTCGACGGCCTGCTCAATATTATCTTTACTCAAGATCAGTGCCTTATTGGCTAACTTTTCTGTAAAGCCCATAGCAACCAGTGACTGAACGTCTTGGGCGGATGCTTTTTTCGATGGCTTCTGGGCATCTGGAACAAATGGCTCGTCAATGTTTGCATCTTCCATGTGTTCAAATAGCCAGTTCATGGCAGTCTCAGCATCGCTATTTCCCGTTGCATATAGTGCGCGCTTGCATCTGTTTTCAGGAAATCCCATGTTGGCCAGAGAACTCATAGCTTCTGGGTTGAAGGAGTAACCAGGGTCCGTAGAAGCATCGTCTTCCGGGAGGATTGTCTCACCGTCGTCCAGTCCATGGAATTTAGTGCTAGACAGATCAATGGTTTCCTCAAATCTGACAGGAACATTCAGCTTTATTGGAACCCAATTCTCTAGCTTTATTCTCTGAGGACTGACAATGAGATATGGCGGAAAGGTAATAAAGGCCTGTCCTTTGGAGGCAACCTGCTTGGATTTGCATTTTGGGCATTCATAATCCACAGACTCTGCAGAAGCCCATTTCGCAACACAGTCGTTCAGTGTCGTCTCCTTGTACACATTCTTATCATTCTCATCCACACCAACAACTTCGCCCTCAACCGGAAGGCACAGATTATTAGATAGCTCTTTTGATAGTCTAACACCTCCACATCCGCGGCATTTGAGCTTGTTTTCCAGTACAAATTGGAAGATCTCACAGGGATCAGATTGCGAAACTCCTTTCAGCTTTTGTGTCTCGATTTTGTCGAGCATGTATAGCAAAAATTCGAACGAGTCCTGTTGTTGCATTGTAGAGAACTCCGGATGACCTTCACCAATTAAAGACTTGAATCCTTGAGGTTTGATACCACGTTGAAACTTGATTTTCTCGGTGGTTAAATTGTCTGGTATTGAGTATCGACCTGACATTAAACCATCGCCAAGCTTAAACAATTGCGTTTCTAGATCCAACGAAGGATCATTCGGATTCAGAATTTTTTCAACAGGCATTCCCTCTTCAATGTAGAAGGCAGAACAAAACTCTGGAACGGAATAGAGAAGTTGCAAGACAGATGACAAGTAGCACGAATTACCGAGATTCTTGAGTCCCGTCAAACCTTTACCGAAGACAGGAATCAAGGACTGTCCTTCTTTGTCATCCATGTTGAAATCCCATTTGATATTTTGCTCGATCTGGAGCTCAGTTAGAGTTTTCTCGGTTTTCACAGACTGAGATATGTCGATACCAAACGTACTTAAACACTCGAGAAGCGCAGGCACTTTCACCTCGTCATTACATGTATAGCAGTAGCAATCTGCAGACTTCGATGATAGAGAGCCAAGTTTCACGGCTATGTGATGATCAGTTGCTGTTTCATAATGCGCCAAAGCATGAGAATTCCCTGGAACTCCTCCAAACTGCGCCCGACCACATCCTACAGAGCCACAAGTAAGACATAGCCACAAATTCTCTTTTAGACCACAAACGACACATTGTGAGATGTCTAGATTTTCGATTGTTTGTTGTATATCGAAGGCGTGATGACAAGGGACAATCTCTTGTTCCCAAGCTTTGATTTCCTGCTGTCTATCGGTAGAAGTAGCCTTCAAAATAGCCGCCGCTGTCTCCTTAATAGGGGAAGGCAAATCCTCGCTCGGAAAATCAATACTTTGGTCAACCTCTGGGCAATATATTTGGGTTTGAATGTCAAAGAGCTCGTCTTCCGACTGTTCTTTGAGTTCTAGCTTAAGCATTTTCAACGGTTGCTGGGTTTCTCTTGGAGTCCTCATTTTGGGAACCTTCTTATAGTTCAAGTAGATCTTATGATCGAAGAACTCGGCATGTTGATGAGTATAGTCCAATCCTGATCTTGAAAAGGCTTGAAAACAGTGCATACATATATCCAAACCGTCTTTGTCGAGCGGAGTATCAAACGAAAACATGCAGTCATCCTTGTATACAGGAGTGGAGCTTGATGGTGGGCCAATTGAGCCCAAATCCAATGATTGCAGATGGTTCAACGCCATCTTATGTTCAATTAAACGGTGTTCTTACAATCCTTTAAAGGCAAAATAATTAAACTGATTTTTCTTAAGAGTTTAGTTAGCCTTGAAAATGATCGTGAATTTAGACTACCTGCTCCGCCATCTTTTTACTGGCGAGTAATCGTTAAGTCACCCTGGTCACACCAGCCGTTCACGGGAAGACAATTGATGTATCTACACCATTCGCAACCCTCCGAGGCCCGGGCACCTTTGTCCGCAAAGTTCTTAGAAAGAAGGACAAAATAAGCTATAGCTAAACCAAGACACAGCAACCGCACAAAAATCCAACTTATGAAGATAGCAGGCTTCTTAGTGACACCATCATTGCGAAACAGGAAAACTGGATTATTCAAACAGACCGTTCCCAAGGCCAGACCCATGAGAAGGCCTCCAATATGAGCAAAGTTATCAATTCCCGGCAATAGACCTAGTACTATCAGCACGAGGATTTCCATTATCGAACCAACGAGCATGATATTGAAGTTCCGTCTGCTTATGGGATCCTGCCGACGCGTATCGTAATGTCTGATGCTCTTGCTGAAGACGAGCAGTAAAAGATTCAAAGCCAGACAGGCTCCACAAAGGGCTCCAGAAGCCCCAGACGAGGCCATCCCGGCAGGAATAAAGTTGACCCCCAGCAAGTTTCCAGCGATTCCCGAGGCGATGTAGACGAACGCGTACCGTAACGAGCCAACATGGCGCTCTATGCTAGATCCAAGCGCGATCTGCAAAAAAAGATTGAATATAATGTGCAGAAACCCTGCATGAATAAATATCGAGGTTATCAATCTCCACCATTGATGTGGATCTGAGTCTTCAGAGAACCCTCCCATGCCACAAAGTTTTTCCAAGCTGCAAACATTAGTAGCTATTGCAGTCGAGTTTGGACAAGGCCACTGCAACGAATTCAGATCTGTAATTCCATCAATCTTTGTCATGCAGGGCAGATATCTGGCTCCACAATTGATTAAAACGTAAGTTGAAGGTCCTAACATCGGATTGAAGTACGGTTTCACTTGGAAAATGTTCTTAGTGTATATTCCCATCTTGATCAATTCGTATAGGAAGACTCCCACCTGTATGATTGTGACAAAGTACGTGAAATACGGCCAGCCACTGGATCTCGCACCAAAAAGTATTTTAAACAGAGTAGTCTTGGGTGTTTGCTCAGGACTCACTCTAGTGCGCATAATGAAATTCGACTGTTTGGGCATCTCACTGAGTGGCGGAACTGGTGGGTAATCTCTTAGGGGGATGAATCTTGTGGAGCTTTCTATCTCAAAAGGATTGGCTGATTCTCCTTGATTCACAAACCGACCATAGTTCCAATCACTGTAGGGGTTATTCCCATTGGGGGGACCATTAAACGGCAAAGAATTGGCCATTGCCAATGAAACACTAGAAGATAATCATCCACAGAGGCTTAGCTTTATTTTCAAGATCTATGTAAATACCAAGACATTACATCATCTGGTCTCATAGACAAAATAATGTAATCCAAGATAACCTAATATGACAAACGCCCCAAACATTCCCGAAAGCCACCAAATATCAAAGCCAACAGCTCCAACGTCAAAGCCAAAGGTACTTAGGATCACGGCTCCAGGAACACTAATATCTAAACCATATTTCTTCTCCTTGAGCACCAATCCGTTGACTTCATTCACAGTCAATGCCTCATATCCATAATGGAAAACAGAAATATTTTCAAACCATGAAATCTGAGCAGGAATTGTGTCCTTATTGATGAATAAACCCGCAAAGAGTAGTGAGAAAAGAAGCACCAACACACCGACCATTGTTGCGGATCCTGGCTCCTTAATCATTATACCGATGATCAAGATCTCAACAGACGTAGCTAAATTGAATAGAACAAGAATCAACATCGAGACCCAAAACTTGTTGCCATCCATATTCAATCCAACCAAAGGATATATAATAGCCATCAATATTATCGGAGGGAACAGTCTCAAAGGGATAACATCGCAGATAATCTTGCTCAAATAGTAGCTCAACGGATGATAGTAATTGTTGGACCGTTCTCTAACAAACACCAGTCTTTCAGTCGAAAACGAATGCAGACCCGTCAATGTCGAGAATCCAAATAGTGTAAGTAGGAAAAAGAATAGGCCCAACCTATTTTGGAATCCACTAATATTGTTCTCAACGTCATAATAGAGATATGAACAGAATAATCCCATGATCAAAGCCAAAGCATAGTGAGACATCAGCAACTTTGGGTTCCGGTAAGAGTTTTTGAAAGTTCGGGAGCACAGAATGCTCAACTGAGTCCAAAATCCGGCCTTGATTTTAGAGCTATGGGCTTTGAAAAACGATCCTGAACCAGAAGTCTCACTGTCATGCTGCGAGCTATTAAATTTCTCAGCCAGGTCCTTGATATCCGCGTGTAGTCTTTCAGCATTCATGGAGCGGTCGAAGATAGAAGCAATGTTTTGGGAACTGTTAGCAGGAATCATCGTCTTTCTAATGGTGTTGCCAAACTCGTCTCTATGAGTCGCATAATGTTGCCACTCACTTGTAGGGTCGTCCACATCATTGGCCGCCAGAACAGAGTGAATATCATGATCATGGGCAGCGTTCTCTTCATCAGTCGTACCGACAACATTTGAAATTATCTGGCCACCACTGGCCGTAATGTCAATCAAATAGTCGGCAATGTTGTATCCGGGAGGACAAGCATATCCATTACCAGCGAAGAAATCGCCGCATTCTAGCATGGCACCAGAATAAACAAGTTGACCTTCCGATAGAAGAAGAAGCTTGTCAAATAGCGCCACGATGTTGCTTCTCGGTTGATGGATAGTGAAGATGATTGTTCTGTTGAAATCTTTAGCCAGCCTGACCAAACATTCGATGACATTGAAAGCGTTGTATCCGTCTAATCCAGAAGTTGGTTCATCGAGAAATAAGATCGAAGGTGACGTGACAAGTTCGCATGCAATAGCAACTCTCCTTTTTTCACCTCCTGAAATGCCTCTCTCAAAGTCAGACCCAATAAGCTTGTCCTTGATGTGCAGAATCCGGAGCTCAGCAAGAATTTGCTGAACTTTGGCCTTCTTCGTAGCAATAGACATGGATCGTGGAAGTCTGAGCAATGCACTATTCAAGACAGTCTCGTAAACTGACAAGGTCGAAATAAGGAAATCTTCTTGATTCACGAATCCAACTGATTTCTGGAAGTGACTCAAATCTTGCTTTGTCAGAATCCTTTCGCCATTGACATAGAAGGTACCAGATGCAAGCCCACTTTTGTTCTTTCCAGCCAGAATATCCAAAAGAGTCGTTTTTCCAGCACCCGAGCCTCCCATGATGGCCATGCAATCTCCTGGCTCCACAATACCAAACGCATTATTCAACACTTGTTTACCTGCAACTGTATAGCTCACATCTTCAAATGAAAATATTGCTGGCTTATAATCGTCCAACAGTGAATTGTGAGTATCGTTGTCATCCGGAGGTAGCTGGATTAATGGGTCCTCTGCAAAAAGCGGAGATCTCTTGACACCATAAAAAATTAGACCCACGATCGCCGCACAACCAGCAATTGTTCCTGCAACCCTGAGCAGGTCCGCCAGTCCAAACTTCGACTTTCCTGGTATCTCAAAACCTGGTATCTCACTGACATGCAAACATTCACCAGAATCACATGTCAGCGTTATATATGGATCACCAAAAACATTTGTGATTAAGTCGTTCATGCTTGGCTCCGAGAACTTGCAGGATTTGCTTGAAATCTCACAAGAAAAGTCCCCAGGGCCTGTAATAGTCTCCGTAAGAAAATCCGAGATATCAATGGATCCAGCTTCGCCACACAGCATCTTGTCAGGTAGACATTTGCAAGCCACATCCTCACACTTGTAATGAGTAGTGTTCTGGGATATGTCATAGTCAAAGACGCATCTCGACAAATCGCAATAGAAGCTTTCCTCCTGAGCAATCCAAAATTGGAAGTTGCATCGCTCAGCAGTCTTATTGCAACTGAAAGTTACTTGTGGCTTTTTGCCCTCCAATATTTCCACAATTTTCTTGTTAGTGACATCACACATCTGGTGATTCTTGTTGACGATGATGCCCGACTTGTAGCATGTGCCCTTCAGATCTCCAGGAACAAAGGCATCACAAATGGAATCAGCTTGGCATAGATTACAGTTGATCCCTCCCCAGCCATCCTCACATTCACACGATTCATTGACGTGTCTAACCGGCCGGTTAACACCGTCCGCAAGACTTCCGCATACCGGCTCCGAGCAATCGTCGCCACCAAAACCCTCGAGACATTCACACCTCCCAGAGAAAGGATTGCAAGATGAGAACTGTTTGCACTCGAAATTCGGTAGATTGCAGTTGAAGCAAGGAGGACATTTGTCTGGTTTATCGGCATGAGGAGCACTAACCTCGAGGTTCTCTAATAGATGAAGTTTGGGAACTGTCTCACCCAACGACTGCCAATCACCTCTTATGAGCCCCAGTGAATCTTTAGAGGCACCACAAACCCCAACGATTCCGAACAGATATAGAAAGAGCGACAAGTACAAGTACGACATGATGACGTTTAAGGTTCCACTATATTCCCTAGTTTGCTTGTCTCAATAATTCCCAACACCGAGTGATAATATTGTATTCTTAATTGTGTCAATAATTATAGACCTCTGGTCGGTAATACATCCACGAAAAAAATAAGGGTTGCGATGGATATCTGTAGCCAGTTTCCCAATAAGCTCGTTTTTGTTCAGAAATAGTAATTTAATTAATCTGATAGCATGGGCGACTACCGACGCGACGATATTCCAATTTATTCGATCAACGTCAACTCGTCAATTAAAGTATCTATAAATCAGGTATATTTTTCATACACAGCTGAAGAAGATCAAATCGGGCTCAAATACCTCTCTTGAAACTCAAAGGAAATCGTCCAGTACTTTCTCTGTGTCTTTTTTTATAAGATTAAGCATTCCTTGGGGGAGAATTGGCTCGTTGTTCTCATTCAGTATGTATCTAAATGGCATCTCTGTCGCTTCATGCTTGTTAAACCGGATCTCCGGATAATCGATGAAGTTGATTTTGCTGAATGGGGTCCCCTCGAGAATCAGTTTTGTAGCTCTGATTGCTGTGTCTGTAGTCATCTGCAGGTTTCCGAGACGCCTCGTTTCGCACTTGAGCTTGACTTTCAGTTCAGAAGTTCTGTCCCTTGGTGGATGGTCACCCAAAATGCCGCCGAAGATGAAGTAATCAAAGTCCTCTCTGTCGGCCGGTTGCAGGTCTCTTTCCGCCCTGGGATCTAATAAGCATAGTTTTGATCTGGGAGCATCAACAAATTCTGTAATTTCGCTTGTTGTCCAGTTCAGTCCAAGATCTCTAAGGGGCTTTGGAATATCTGCCTCAGTGGTTCCCTTCGGCAGAGAGCTCAAAATCAAATTATCCTTGCCAATGTCACGAATGATCTGAGAGTATTCAAGAACCACCCATTCTGTGAATCCTTGTTCCATATGCTCTATGATGTACTTCATGACTAGCGATGTTCACGATGTCCGACTAAAAGTCAGTGAAATATTGCTCTTCAATGTTCTTTTTTCTATAGACGCGTCGATCGACCCATATATAAATAGGCTAGTTAGTGGTACGATAAAGACAGAAGCTTTCGATGCCAAAAGTTCGTATATTTTCAATTGATTCAATACTGATTGAATGCTAAATTGGCGGAAAAGAAACACGTTTTTGATTGTTTTAATACTCCTTGTGTTACTTATTAGAAGACGGAGATCCGAGACCATGAGTATGGAAAAACCAGTGATTATTATTGGAAGTGGGCTGGCCGGCTTATCTGCAGCCCTAACCGTTGCAGAACATGGGCTGAAACTAGTGATTCTGGAGATGGAACCGAAGTTTGGTGGCAATTCGATCAAAGCTTCATCAGGGATTAACGGTGCTAAAACCAGGTTCCAAGCTGATGATTCAGACGATCTGTTTTATTCTGATACTGTGAAGTCTGCAGGAGTGATCTACGAAACATCGTCGAACAAGCCGGAAAGGGAGACGTTGATGAAGATCCTGACCGGAAACTCGCAGTCTGCAATTTACTGGCTGACAGATAAGTTTGGGGTTGATTTATCGGTTGTTACGCGGCTTGGAGGACACTCAAAAGCACGAACGCATCGGGGATCAGGCAAAATCCCTCCTGGAGCCCTGATTATTTCAACACTTTTGAAGTCGCTTCAAACCAGCTATGGCCATCTGGCAGAGTTAAGGAGCAATTGCAGAGTCACAAGCTTGCTTACCAATGCTCATCAGGAGGTCATAGGGGTACAGTACCTAGAGGACAATGAGTCACTTGTGTTAAAGGGCCCTGTCGTGGTGGCAACGGGTGGTTTTGCTGGTGACACCACTGGCATGATCGAGAAATATCGACCAGATCTGGCTGGATATCCTAGCACGAATTCTGCAAGACCGGAGTTCTTAAACACTTTGACAAGCATTGGGGCGCAGCTGATGGATATGGAGTCTATTCAGGTGCATCCAACAGGGTTTGTTGACCTTGATGACAGGTCAGCCAAAGTCAAGTTTTTGGCAGCTGAGGCCCTCCGTGGAATCGGCGGGTTGTTACTGAATGGCCATGGGAATCGGTTTGTCAATGAGCTTTTGAGAAGAGACCAAGTAACTGAAGCAATACAGGTCAATTGCGACAAATTTGAAAGTGAACTGATACAGTGGGATTGCTGGCTTATAATAGACGAAGAGGCTGCTAGGGCTTACAAGATGGGGATCGACTTTTATCTTTTCAAAAAACTCATGTTCAGGACGACAGTTGGCGAACTCAGAAAGGAACTCCCTAACTTAAAGTCGACTCTGACCAAGACTTTTGAAGGTGATGAAAAATATGGTCGGCCAACTTTAGACCATTGGGCTTCGACCAAAGTAGCGGATGATACAGTCATTTACTACGGGAAAGTCACTCCTGTTCTGCACTACACTATGGGGGGTGCTAAAATGAACCAAAACGCTGAATTTCTCAATCACCTTAACACGCCCATAAGAGGTGTTTGGGGCTGTGGCGAAGTGACCGCAGGTGTCCATTCGAGTAATAGATTGGGAGGCTCGTCCTTACTTGAATGTGTCGTGTTTGGAAGAATCGCTGGCGAGAATGCAGCTGGATCCATCGCTTAGAAGTAGTTCGTTAGCAATATACTTCTTCTCAGTTTGAAATTACCCGCACTTATAAATGTGGGGCTCTGTCACAATCAGAACATATAAAAACGGCTGTAACATTTTAATTAAACTTACGTCAAAAACAACTATGGTTTATCCACAAGTGATTGGAGGTGTCTCGAGAAAAGTCTGTCCAGGTGTTTACACCCACTCCTGTAAGTTTACTCGCATGCGACTTTTCGAGGTGGGGGCTAGAATGAGCGTGATTGCTGGGCCGAGCTCGTTTATTATCTGGTCAGGTATTCCTTATGATGAAGCAACCATTGATTCTTTAAACAAGTTGATGATTGACCAAGGTGACTTGCAGCCTACTGAGAGCTTTGTCAATAAGGTTTCGCACATGATCATTCCAGATAAGGAGCATACAATGGCCATCCGTAGCTGGAAAGCAAAACTTCCTCATATCAGGGTCCTAGGAATGGAAGGCACGTCTCCTGAAATTTCGGAACTCACAGACATCACGGTTCCAGCCGTATCAGGATACAAGGTTCTGAAAGCTTCAGACTTGAAGCCGTTTGGATTTGACAGCAGCAAGGATGCTCCGTTGACTGAAAATGGGCTGGAATTCATGTTTTACCCGCAATTCGTCAATGACGAATTGGTGATGTATTATCCAGCGCAGAAGACGTTATTTGAGGCCGATTTCTTTTTCAACATTCAACACGGAACGCACAAAACCCCTGAGTCAGAATTGTACAACGAGCAATCCGATGGTAAAGTGTCTTTCGGCTTGGTGCAAGGACTCATTGCAAGAAATTTGTATAGTGTGGGAACTACTTCTAACAGATTCCTTATGAAGAAATTGACTGGAGACCCTGCAAAACTCACCAAAGGTTTAAATGAAATGCTGAATGAGTGGACCATTAACAAAGTTATTGTGTCTCACGGTGATGTTATTGAAAGGAACGGAGCAGCGGTGATCAAGCGCGCTTTCGCTCCGTTTTTGGATTGAGTTCTGTCAGTAGGTGGTCTAACAGCCCTCAAGTTCATTGTCATCGATTTCGAGAATGAGTTTAATAATTAGCGTAATGATATTTGCGGCCTCGAGCATCTTTGCCCTGTAGATTATCTTAATTATGAGCTGGTAATAATTATTAGTGGGGCGAAGAAGGGGAAATTTGAAATTAAATGGGCACAGGTGGTGCCAAAAAAAGGCTCAAATCAGTACAACAAAATTTGCGGCAGATATGGTATCCAAAGCTATTATTATGGTTGGCGGAGGCTCTCGGGGCACGCGGTTCAGACCGTTGGCCCTGGATCAAGCAAAAATACTTTTTCCTATAGCCGGAAAGCCACTTCTTTCACACACAGTTGATGCTGTTTTAACCATCTCCTCAATTACTGAAATCTTACTGATCGGCTTCTACGACGCTAGCATATTTGCAGAATTCATATCCGCTTTCAATGCCCGGATGAAATACTTCAAGCGAGAGTGTCATTTGCGGTATCTTCGGGAGTTCAAGGCATTGGGGACTGCGGGAGGGCTGTATCATTTCCGTGAGGAAATCCTGAGAGGGAATCCTAAGAGTTTTCTCGTAATCCATGGGGATATAATCTGTTCTTTCCCCTTGAACGAGATGGTTAGCTTATACGACGAGAAGGCAAAGTCTTCGGGCAAGATCGATGCGCTTTTGTTCGGAGTGAAATTATCTAACTATGACTTGTTTCTTGCACTCAACGGGTCGGAACAATCGTCCTTCGGAACCATAGTGTCCGAGAGGGACGGCAGGGTT
Organism: Ogataea minuta; assembly: GCA_003706195.2. Lineage (NCBI taxonomy): Eukaryota > Fungi > Ascomycota > Pichiomycetes > Pichiales > Pichiaceae > Ogataea > Ogataea minuta. Next base: position 942,824 of record PPKR02000006.1, read on the forward strand.
GTCCATTACGTCGAAAAGCCAGAATCGAAGATCTCCGATGTGATCAATGGCGGCATCTATCTCTTCAATGAAACTCTTTTCCGCAGATTGTCAAATGCGAAGATAAGCAAGATCAATATTGCAAATGACAACACAACCTTTGAGTTTGTTGACGAAGACGTCATCTCAATGGAAAAGGATATTCTGCGTAATCTTCCTGATCTCGGCAGAACCTACGTTTACCAATATAAGGGTTTTTGGAAGGCGATCAAAACACCGTCTGATGCATTGTGGGCCAACGAGCTCTATTTGGACAAAATGTTCCAAAACACGCCGGACATGAATGATCAATTTCTACAACAGCCTTCGATCAACATCATACCACCGGTATATATACACCCTTCGGCAACTGTGAATTTTGCAAACGGAACAAAAATCGGCCCTTACGTCTCAGTTGGCGAAGACGCTATTGTTGGGCCAGGAACCAGGATATCCAACTCGATTATATTGGACAACTGTGAAATTGGGCAAAACTCAATCATTCTCAATAGCATCATATCACTCAATTGCAAAATCGGGGCTTGGGCCAGAGTGGAAGGAACAGGAGTCAATTTGATCTCTATAAATGAAATCGTGAAGAGGACTGGTCCTACTAAAATCAAAAAGGTGCTGGATGCAGACAATAGTCGCGTTATTGGAATCAAGGATTCAGGTAACATATCTATTCTAGGGTCGGGAACGCATGTTAATGACGATCTCTATGTCTTGAACAGTTTCATCTTGCCTAATAAGTCCATCAAGCACGACGTCAAATACGAAATAATCATGTGAGACAGTGCATCAAGTGGCTGCAATCATTTATTCTTCTCAAACCTTCGCTGTTTATTGTTGCAGCCAATTTCACTTCCCGTCTGGTTCGTAACACCATTACACAGCCTACACGAAATTTACAATTTTTTCACCTTCCTAATTCGAAATAATTGGATATTTTGATAGCTTCTCTCATCCCTTTAAGAAGGTCTGAAGGGGTTATCACAGTTTAGAAATAAAATAGTGAATTTAACCTTGCTGGTATTGATACTCACGTTGTCAATTTTCGAGTTTCCTTAAATTCTTTTCTCAAGGGCTAGGATCCATTGGTCGTTCATAAGTTTCTTAGGAACACGCATTGACCTCGTATTCCGTTCGGCCCCTCAGATATTTTACGAGACCAGAGGCACTAAAGTATCTAATAGCACGCAGACTTTCTGCCTAGAGCCACATTACAAGCGGACGCGGAACCACACACATAGAAATGCGGACCGAAAACCCAGAGGACGCGATTGCTGAAAAGATCCTCAAGCGTGCAGAGATAGCCAGGATAACCAGGCAATTGAAGAGTAAGCTTTTTAAGGCTGGCGTCAAAGTTAGAGAAAACCAGGGGAAGATCCCAACGTCGTCGTCTCCGCCAATTTGGTCGTCGCCACTAAATGATCCAGCGACGACCAACGGGGAGAGCTCTACCACGACCTCGCCAATGAAGCGCAAATCATCAGAAGATGGCCACGAATTCTCATCGCCTGCTAAACGGTTGCACCACGCAAATATCCCTTCGTCGCCTTTCTATCCTGCTGCTACACCTAGCAATCACGCTTCAGGTGATAGATCACCTCGACAGCATAAAGCAGACATGGTCCCTATCCCTTCGACTCCGCCCTCATCGCATAAGGCTATTCTTGACGACGTGGCATTAACTAAGACTCCAGGCTCGCACAAAGACGGCAATCAAGGATTAGCGCAATCAGCATTACAATCGGCATTATTTTCCACTCCAAAAGGCGGAAGAAGCAAGAAGCCTTTCGAGTTCAAAACTCCCAACTCTAGATACATTAACGAAAATGAAGAAGGTGCTGATCTGCTGCTCTATCTCTCGAACTCTCCGGCTCGAACTTCTAACTCCAGAGACGGAAAAGACCTGAGTAGTTATCTCAACATCCCGACCACACCAAAATCAAGCCACAGCTCCATTATCAATCTTTCAAGCACGCCTAACTTGAATCTTGAATCCACTTCGCCGCGTGGCCCGGGATCTTCCCTTGCTTTCTCCACACCTTCAATGCTACAACCACCAAGTACACCAGGAAATGGAGGCATCCTTGGAACTAAGCTCTTTGGAACAACCAAAGCGGGTGCTCGAACTCCAGCCTTTAGTATGTCGGATTACGTGAACATATTCACCCCGAGCCCGAGACATACGCGCACTCCAGAATTCTCGCATGGATTTGTGAAGCCGGCAGTGCTAAGCTATTCGAAAGAGCTCAACGGGATAACAAAGGGCGAGGAAAATTGAACACAATGCGAGTTACTCATCTCACGTCAGCTCTATTTGCACAATATCGCTGTTTTATAACTGATAATCGACTATTTACGGATGAGTTATTTCAGCCAATCACTTCGTTTGCTATTGTAAGCAAGCCATAAAAAATTAAATCCGAGAAAAAGGTTGATGTAGGATCACGAGTAATGTCAATATTATAAAGAAAAGGCGAAATATCGATCTATTAATTTAATCTCCGTTTTCACATCGACTCGCTTGTTTACGATATTCCACAATGACCCTAATTGAGATTTCATCGCAAGATCAGTTCAGTGATCTCACATCTGCGACGAACAAGCTCATTGCCCTGTATTTCCACACGCCCTGGGCTTCTCCGTGTATTCAAATGAATAAGGTCTACTCCACTCTAGCAGACTCATCCCAACACAGCAATTCTACATTCTTATCCATCAACGCAGATGATCACCCCGAAATATCCGACCTGTTTGACGTTTCTGCGGTTCCTTATTTCGTCCTCATCAGAAACGGAACAATTCTAAAGGAGTTGAGCGGTGCAGACCCGAAAGAATTTGTCTCTGCGCTCAACCAGTTCAGCGACAGACCAGTGGGGTCTCCCACCAACGGATCTTCCGCCTCTGATAACTCCCAACAATCACAGTCAGCTCCGTCTCGCCAGTCGGACTTGTCAGCAACAAAGTCTCCATCTTTAGAGGCGGAGACTCCAGAACAGCTGCAGGCACGGCTGACCAAACTGACGACCGCTGCACCAATCATGCTTTTCATGAAGGGAACTCCATCGGCACCTCAATGTGGCTTTTCTAGACAACTGGTGGCTATATTACGAGAGCATCAAGTTAGATTTGGTTTCTTTGATATTCTGAAAGACGACGCAGTCAGGCAGGGCCTCAAGAAGTTTAGCGATTGGCCAACTTTCCCACAACTTTATATTGGTGGAGTGTTCCAGGGTGGTTTGGATATTGTTAAGGAGAACTTGAGCGATGACGAGCACTTTTTCGAACATGCTTTGGAGGAAGCTAATAATGCTAGTTAAGTTCTAGTTTCTCATTAGTGTATTTTCAATAATATTATTAGTTAAAGCTGTAGTACAAGCGAGTCGTCACTGAAACTATCTTCAGAATCATGGTCTTGGTCGCTCTGGATTATTGGATCCAGCTCAAATTCATCATCTTCGTTACTTTCCGATATCTCTTGGTCTGCCCCAAAATATAGCTCTTCGAGCTTCAGCTGGTGCTCGTGAGACAAGCGCTCTGACGGATCATCATCAACAACCTTGAATTCTGAATCTGGCAGAAGCATGTTTTTGAAATCCCCTCCTAGTCTTTTGGCATTAGACGAGATTGGAACACCAGCTCTATCGCATTTTTCTCGCACTCTCTTTGAATTCAGTATACAGTTTTCGTAAAATCCATCGCAGGTCATTAGGTCAACCCCGTTAGCGTAATTGTACAAATTCTGCCTGAGCAGTCTGGCAGATCTCCTGCTCATATACTTGTATAGTTCAGTTCGAATTGAGTTGTACTTCCTCCTGATTTTTGGGTGTCTTGAGTAGCGCATCTTACAATATGTCGTTTTGTTGGCAGTGTTCTTCAATTGCTGACTTTTTAGTCTAACTCCTAGACAGCTAATTAAGGTCGCAATCTCAGCACTTAAAGAAAAATCCCCGAAAGTAACGTATTGATCTGCGCTCGAGCGCAAGTTATCTGATGCAGACAAGCTTTCCACTAGCTGCTCTAAACCGTCGCATATAGGGAGGTCAACTGCAAGATAATTCTCGAGCAGGTTCAAACTGAACATGGTGGAGTATTGTAAGACCTCAGATACCACATTCATTACGGTCAAATAGGTTGTGCTAGTTTTCAAATTCATTACCGTATCTTGAGAAAAAATGGGCGGGTTCGACCGTTTGATAAAGTCATAGTATTCTGCTTCTGGATGTTGTGTTCCATAAATGATTTTCCCAATAGAATGAAATACGTTTAGGCCAGTCTCCTTTCCCAATGGGTCATAGCCAGAGTTGTTGGACGAATAGAAGTACTTGCACCAGTATTCAAACAGAATAATAGCGTTTCTGAGATCCCCATTTGCGCTCAATTCGTCAATTTTGGCATTGAGTTGCGGCCTCGATATTCGTTGTTCAATCTTGATCAAGTAGTCCTCAGAATCCCCAATTCTGGTCAGACATCTTTTGACATATCGTTTCGCAACAGGGTTAAAACTTAGACGTTCCCAGTTATGTCCTTCCAGAGCCATTAGCTTATGGCCCAATATGAGTTCTGTTTTAAAACTTGATTCCAAGCTGAATGAATCGTTTCCATTCTGAACATCAACCTCATATTCAGTAACACATACTATCAACGGAGGTAGCTCAATTTGATTATTAAGATTCAACCATTTGAGAAGACTTGTCCGAAACTGGCGCAAAGTTTCAGGATGGTGTAGATTTGGTAGCTCCTCGATCACAATACATTTCAGATTCCGTCCAACCAGCAATTTGCATTGCTCCAAAAACTCACCAAACTGTGTGACCGCGGAAGTGTGCTTTGACGTGGATGTGGATAGATTGCGGTACTCAACAACGTTCTGTAGTCGGTTTTCTGGTTCATAATTATCGATGCTATATCGATCCCTGGCCTGCAGCACTCGTTGTCTCATTATCTCCTCACATATGATCTTAGCGGATACGCTCTTTCCACACCCACTGGGACCAGACAAGAGCAATATACGCGAGGAGGTCTTACCGAACACCATATCTTGAATTTTTGATCTCAATTTAGATATCTTCTGCTCGTGTACACAGAGCTGAGAGGACTCGGATGGACAATATTTCTCCACCCAAGTCACAGTGTCACGCACAATTCGTCTTTTTTTCTTACTGGGGCCGTTTGAATCATTGGTCATGGACAGCATCCTCGCTATCTCTGATACTTTCTTTGACTTCCGGAAACCTTTGTGCCCATTGAAGTCTGTTTTCTGCTTCGATAAATCGTCCTCACTATCTATTAGTACAATCGGTCGTATTTTGCTTGATCTGGAGCCCGAATCAATTGGAATATCGCCCATGCTTGTGTCTGTTACCGAATCCAAAGTCTCCAGACTGACATCAGGGACTACCGCAGACGACTCCCGACTCGATATCACAACCACTTCCGGAAGCACAGTCTTCGAGGTTCCCTCCCCTGTTTTGAGGTTTTCGTCTCCTCGCGCCATCCTCTATGGATAAGCACAAATGATTGAATCCTACACGAAAACTTCGATCTACGCTTGTTTTCACATCACGATTACCTAATACCAAGCAGATAACCATAACAACTTAGATGGTGTAAGGATGAGCCGTACGATCACAGTTATGGGTTTTGGTCACAGCCACAAATGGTTGGTGAAACCAATTTCATCCCACTCATCACCATTAGCGAACTTCGTTCCCATAGCAACTACGACTGTAAACAAACTCTAACGTCGGAGTCGTACATTTGGTATTTGAGCACATCGGCATTATCTATAACTTAGATTCGAGAGGCTATAAACCGTCTATCATATGGAAGATACTCGAAAGCGCGTTTTTCTTGACAGCTTCCGTGTAAACACAACACCCATCATCCCCCACCGATTTCGAACCAATTATCCAGCTGACGTCACTTTGCAGGCCCAAAGGAATCATATCTTCCTCGTGGTCGAGTTTCTTCAATTTTGAAGTGTGCTCCCATTGTTGAGCGGCAATCTCAGCGTTCCCGATTATTTTGTCGCTGACTCCACACATTGCAGCAACGTGCATTCCAAAAGAACCGTTCGAGCGTCCCGATTCCAACTTGTATAGAAAGGTGATGTTCTTAGACTTCTCATCCACGAGAATCTTCATTCGAAGCGGATTCACTCTAGGGTGGCTCAGGAAAGAGTTACCCAAGCTAGCATAATGGGTTGCAAAAAATCCAATTGACTGAACGTGGGTGGCTATATGGTGTAACACGGCTTCTGCGATTGCAAAGCCGTCACTTGATGAGCCACCGCGTCCCAATTCGTCGAGAATGATAAGTGACCTTGGAGTGCAAGTATCCAATATTTTCTTCGTCTCAGACAGTTCGACGAAAAAGGTGGATTTTCCTTGCATAATATTGTCATTAGCTCCAAGTCGAGTCATAATTGTGTCGATCGGCGTCAATTTCGCTTTTTTTGCTGGGACAAAACAACCGATTTGAGCCATGAGTGTAGCAACACAGGTCATCCGTAAGACAGTAGACTTACCAGCTGCATTAGCTCCTGTTAGAAGGCCAATATGGTTTTGATCGTCAACACCCAAGGAGATGGTATTTGGGATAAAGTCTTTCGTTCCTGAGATTCCACCAGGGATAAAACAGGGATGTCTCAGTTCCTCAAATTCTATTTGCGCGCAGTCTCCATCGATAAATTCCGGTCTGCAAGAAGGCGACCCTAGAGATTCAGAGGCCCTTGCAAGAGATAGAATACAGTCCAACTCTGCCACTGACTTGATTGCTGATGACCAAGTTGCATAGTCTTGATTGAATTTTGCATACATTTTCAATTGCAATGACTCGCAAAAGATCTTGTGCAGCTCTCTAGCTTCCATCAATTTCCTGGCTAGCACTTTGACCGCGGGGGACCAGTATCTCTTACACTTGGATGTGGCTGCCATCTGCTGCCAATCATGAGGAATTCTAGACACCGCTTTCGATGGAACCTCGATGAGATAGATTTCTTTTCCACTATCTCGGTAGGACATTTCCTGACATTTGAACTCTCGTCTATATTGGCTTAATACCTTGTCAAGTTCTTTCTCAAGTTCCTTTATTTTCTGGTTGCTTTCATCGAATTCTGGCTCCACCCCGAGTTCGGGAACCATGATTCCTTCACGAGAGGCCATGTCTCTGTCAAAAGCATTTGCCCAACGAGCGACACACTCGCCAAGTAGCTCCGGGAAAGAGTTCAAAATCCGTCCCAGTTCTCCTCCAAGCTTGAAATCCTCGCTTGAATAAGTATTCTTCAAGGTGTTTATCAGACCCACAATCAATTCGTACCCATCGACACATCGAGCAAACTCTTTGACTTTCAAATTTCCTGAATGAACTCTAGCAAGCAGGCGTTCCAAGTCTGGGAGCTTCCCTAGTTTGAATTCGAGAAGAGCTCTCAGCTCTCCGTCATTCATTAAAATCTCAACAGAATCCTGTCTGGCCTTTATGCTCCGTTCAGACATTAGAGGATGAGTCACCCAGCTTTTAAATGTTCGCTTACCGAATGGTGATACCGCGCGATTCAAGAGCTTAAACAAAGTTCCCTTCTCACTCTGATCGAACGAGTTGCTGAAGATTTCTAGATTTTGTAGAGTCACACCGTCCAATCTCATGCAAGTTTCAGCAAAGCTCGTTTTGTATGGGTCATAATGCTCAATGTTGCCCATAGATATGATGGGCCGGTCCATCTTCAGCGATTTCAAATACCACAAAAGAGCCCCAAAAGAGGAATATCCCACATCTTTGTTCGACTCGCGATAGTCGACCAAGATTTGCGGATAGTTCGATAGATCGTCCAGATCTTCAGCCTCGAAGTAATTTCCTCTGCTCAACTGCTCAAAGGTGAAATCAGAATCCCAAAACTCATCTTCTGGCTTAAGGAAGTTGAATGTTGCATGTGGCTGGGAGTTGAATTTCAGCATTTTCAGGACTAAGGGAGAGATCTTGGATTTTTCAATTAGAACTTCCATCGGTTGTATTTGAGCAAGCAAAGTTTCAAGCCGAGTACCCTCAGAATCGTCTTCAAATTGAGTGAGCTGTAGCTTACCTGTAGCCGTATCAACAAAGCAGACGCCAAAAGTTTTCGTATTGTCGTTGTTAGTAACTTCTTTCAAGGCAAGACAGAACTTTGACATCTCGTCAGTAAGCATGCTTTCATCTGTCAAAGTTCCACAAGTCAACACACATGATAGCTCCCTCTTAATGACTTTTTCTTCTTTCGCACTAGCGTTCTTCTCCCGAATTTCTTTGGCAAGCATTGATTCCTTCTGATCAACTTTGGCGACTTTGTATCCTTCATCAATGAATTTCTTTGCCCAATAGTCAAATGACATTTCGGGGATTCCCGCTAATCTCATGTTTGCTCTTCCTGTACCGGCAAGCTTCAGATCAAATTTCTGGTGGCCAATATCCGCATCCTTCTCATACATCTCATAAAACTTCCCTTTCTTGAAGAACACGATTGAGTCCCACATCTTGGACTTTATTTCCCAGTATTGTCTTTCAAATGCCGTGAATTTTGCCCAAGCAGACTTCGGAATGAAAATGGTTCTTGGATCATAGTCAGGATCGCTTTCCTCTCTTCCCTCTGCATCTTTAATATGCACAAGCCACTGGTATCGCTCTTCATTCTCTTTGACAAATTTTGATTGTGGAGTTGGCTTCTTGGATTTTTTGGACTGTACAATCTTGGGAGGGACTGGAGAGTCATAGTTAGAACCTGCTTCAAACCGTGCAGCAAGTGCAGATCCATTTCCAGCCTTCTCCTTGTTAGTTGTCGAAGCGTTTTCTAGACTTCTCTTACTCCCCTTTCCAATACCGATGATGTCGTCGAAGTCAGAGTCAAATTCAAAGCTTTCGTTGGCCAGCTCCTCCTTGACAGAGGCGACATCGGCTTCAGACTTCTCATCTTCGTCATTTGTATCGTGGTCGCTTCCTAGTTTGAATTCTTCATCGTCCTCTACATCAGCCAGAACTCTTTTGACTCTCTTCCTTGGCATACCATCACCTGTAGTCTCAAGTTCATCCTCAGATGACTCAATATAGTTCACTCGGCGGGCTCGCCGGCCTTTGGACAAAGGCGAATTCGACGAGCTTATGTTTGAGTGATCACTCTCTCTAGCAGCGGATTTTGGGGTATCCAATGGGAAGCTTTTTGCTATCGGAGAATTGGCTTTCTGCTCGCGGCTGGGAACGCTGTTTTCTTTATTTTCAATCTTCACTTCTGTATTTGGCTTACAGGCCTGCTCTCGCAGAGGAGACGAATTTGCAGGAGTAACAATTGGCTGTGCTAAATGCTCGCGATCCCCATCACTTGGCTCAGAGGACTTCAATTCGGAGGTTTTGGCATTCGTAAAGAATGAGAGAAGGGATACTTGCTTGTACTTAGGCATTTGATTTATCAGTGAGATCTAGAGATTCGTATCTCGATAAACTAAAATCTTGATTGCTAAGCGGTGTTTAATCCTTCGGATTATAGCCTATCCGGCCTGATATAAAAGAATGAGTACTTAAGAAGGGCTAAAAAAAGATAGGTACCTATTTTATTCATAATTCCTGCGACGCGTTCGCGTCTGGATTATGTAATTAAATATGAGAATACTGATCCAGACGAAAACTACAATTTAGTTCAAAACGCTGCTTCACTCCATACAGGTCTTCATGCAGCTTTAAAGAAAGCGTACTTATGATTCATGCCTTGTACTCCTTGTCGGCTTCCAGTAGAAGTTTTTTGATGGAATCCGTAGATTCTCCCGGGTGTGAAGAGAGATACTCTTTCAAATCCTGTAACATTTCTCTAATTTTGTCATTCACACTGGGGATCAGCCTTTCCGTCTCTTCCCTGATTCTGATGGCGCTCTTCAGCGTGTACTGAAGTTCCTCATTGTTCTCATCAGTTTTTTGCTTCATTAGAAGACTGGCCACAGTTTCCTCATGTTCTCTTAATTCCTGGAGATATAGACGCTTGTCCTTAACAAGCCTTTGCAACGCAGCCGTCTTTATTTGCAGAGGTTGGACCATGTTTAACGAAACTGCTCAGCAATAAATTCCAAGTCTTGGAAATATAATATTTAAATATGCATTCGAAACTACCAAAAAAAATTGTGCTACTATTTCATTATGTCACAAGGGTATCAAGCAGCGTGATAACTTTTGTGAGACTTCGCAATCCCCCTAAAGACTCAGCCTTCGATTGCCTCGTGTCTTTGTTGACCATTATTGGTTTCCGGGTTTCCTTGTCTGTCATGAGGTCACGCTTTAACACAGCGGTAATCACCTTTGAAAAGTGACCATTCAGTTCTCTTGCTTGTTTTATCCCTTTTTCGTTTTGTGGCCCTAACGATACGATGACAGAGCACACTAATTGAAATACAGGTATAAGGATATCGCAAAGTGAAACACTTTGGGTTTTTAGGTCAGAATCTGCCAGAGGCGATTCCAACGAAAGAACTAAGGAGTTGACCTGCTCCCTTGATTTGTCATCCGTTGAGCTCTCGAAATGTAACGTCAACCCGATCTCAGGATCCTCCAAAAGAATATTGCAATCCGATAGTGCCCTGAAGATGTCACAGTTCAATAATTGCTGTGCGCCGGCCCTCGTTTGAGCCACTCTAGTCAAAAATGAGAGGGTGGTCTTGAACGTCGTTAATTCATAAAGAAATGTATCTAATGTGATTCCTGATTTTGCTTCGCTCAGGCACGCAAGGATCACATCGTCCATCGACTTGAGTTTCTGTACCAGCAGAAGTAAGTAGTTGCTTTGAAAAATGGTCTCGACGATAAATCCTCCGTTGGCTTTCGAAACTTGCAAAGATGATGAAACCCTCAAAAGGGTCTCTAGTAGTAGTAATGCAGTGACCTTACATGGCCCTTCTGCAACTAGAGAGTCATTGCAGATCGTTTTAACCAGTTTTTGATCCGCTGATCTAATGAAGACCATCACCTCGGTAAGAATAGACCTATTAGCAGCACTATGCTGTAAATAACCGTTCGCAAGAACATAGAGATCTGCTCGTATGGAAGGCGTCGACTGAGGTGACATAATCCCGATTGCCGCAGTCTTGAAAATTGAAAACAGTTTTGCTGAATCCAAAAGAGCAGCAGTTTCTCGTTCTCTATCGCTTGTCAGAATAGAGTCCTTATCCACTTCGAGAAGCTGGAAAAGCGAAACGCACAATGAAATCAAATCTTGAGCGTAGGCAACATCCAAATCCAAATAATCTGTAATTTGTGGTACGATGGATTCCAAAACTTCAAAGATGAAGCTAACTCTTATAGGCTTGTCTAGCTTACCATCGGAGACAATGACTTGTATCAACACAACCCACGAATGTAGGCATTGCATTTGATGAAATTTGAAATTATCAAACGAGATAGAGTTAACTATTATCTTCTTCAAGTTGACAATCTCATTTCCAAGATAGTCGGCATTTTGTGTATACTCCTCTGGAGATATGAGTCCAAGAGCTTGTGATTCCTTACCAACCAGATTGGCAAGCGTGTCAACAACTGACAAGTCGTAAGGAACTTCTGTGGAACCTTTTCCCAATACTTTTGACTTTAGAACAACCTTTTTAATGATGTATTCAAAGTCGAAAGATCCGAAAATTGAACTTGCTTGTTCGATCATATTTTTCGGCTGAAATTCCAACACGTCCAGAAATTCAAAAACCCTTGGTGAGCCAGCTCCGTATTCTCTTGCATCGATTAAAATATCGACATACTTTCGAGTAAGTGACAGGGAACCATAAAGGGAATTATGGCGTAGCTCAAGCGCTGATAGCTGCAAGACTAAACTTCTGAACATCATGAATGCTATCAATGCGCACATGCCCTCCCCTGAGGTGGTGAACTCATTTGATGAGTTCACCACTTTTTGAAATTTTCTCCCACCCCAGTATGTGTCCAAACTGACTTTCTTGGTGGACATCATGATGTCAACAAAAAAGTTGGATCCATCAACTCCTCTCAGAAAATCGAGAAGCACAAGATTATCTGACAGAGAACGAGTGAGCTTCAAAATTACTTCGAGGCATAAAGCACAAATTCTTATCGGTGAATACTCAATGTCTAGACTTTGACTCATCTCACCGACAATAATCCGCATGAGTCCTATAATGGACCTCAGCAAAGACTTGTCCGACGCTATAGTACCGAGCTCCGATGTCTGACCGATGGACATCGATCTTGTATCAAAGCCTAGCAGGAAATGCGATATTGATCCGAAGTGTTTTGAGGACATAGAAAGATTTTGACTTAAAAACTGCAGAAGTTCGATCTTTATGCTGACTGAGTCGGCATCAACGATTGGCGACTCAAGTTGATCAATAAATGCAAAGCGAATTCTGGTGGATTCGTCTATGGTTTCAAACATTGTGAGCAGTCTATCTTTCCTCAGTAGACCTGAGCTTGTAGTAGGATCCAGTCCTTTGGATGCTGCGTAGCGGCTGATCTTATTCAAGATCGAAAGCGCTTTTTGTGAAATATCGGTATCATTTGCTCCAACATACAAAGCTATGTTGGCGACAAGAGGTAAGTCCAGTAGCAAAGCTTCGACAAAAGATTGCAAGCCTCCTGAGCCTATCTTAAAGGCAGGATAAAATGGATTATCAGGAAGCGATAGTATTGGAAACAACTCGTCAGTGAAAAAGCTTTCACGATCGATGAGTAGTTCAATAACATTCAGTGCTTTCAGTAACAAACTTATGCTTTGCGAATTCTCATTTGTCACGTTGACTCTATCAATTCCGAGCTTGGCGATGGAGAAGAGTCCCGTATAGACTGGAGCGCTGAACATAAAATTGACTACAGCTGCTCCAGGGTGAGATTGAAGATATCGGATTATGTTTTTTCCAGTTGTCACATTATCCAAGTCTTTCAGCTTGCACGCTGCCGCATTTAAGATAAGTTCTGGATCCAACTGAACTAAGCAAGTTTCCCATAGCGAGAGTATGCTCGACTGTAGCAAGATCGTGTAATCATCGGACTGCTGCTGATCTGTGATATCAACAAATACGTGGGCCGAAATAAATTCCAAATATGGCCATACTCCTTGACATCTCAATCTTGCTCCCATATCCAATGGAAATGTGATATCCAAAGGATCAAACGCGTTGGACTGATGCTCCAGTGGTCTCAAAAGCTCAGATACGAGAATCGTAAATCCTAATATTTCAGGAGGAGATTTCAGTGCTGAAAGGAATACTCCCTCAGAGGTGTAACTAGTATTCTGGTAGTTGGAGCTGTTGGAAAAAATCCACGAATCCAAAAACTTCCATATTCTTATTCTCTTTTGAGACGTATCACCAGTAAGAGAACTTAGTACCATCAATGCAGATCCTATCAATGGTGTATCAATCTTCATAAAGTTGGTCAGTATTGTAATGAGTTGGCAGTCATCACTTTCGAAGAGTTCTGCTCTTGCCTTAGAGCTGTTTCGGGCGATTTCCGATATCAGTTGAAAAAATCCAGATAATAATATCATTGAGTCGAGTCCAAGTTGAACGGCAAGCTTCGGATCGGCCCTATCATTTTGACCTGAAATGGCGCTGACAGGAGTACTGGGTAACAAGGCATTATTGTAAAACACAAGCGATGAGTAAATGGTAGCCCAACTAACTGAGGAGAATCTGTTTGACATGGTCGTTGAGCTCATACCCAGCGTTGACTTCAAGTTTGAGTCCAGAGCCGAGGAGTTAGTGAGCTGGAGGAAATTGAAAGCATTGACTGCATTAGCGCTATCATTAGATAGTGCTGCGAGCACACAACAGAAAGTTGATAAAATCAGTGGAGAGTTACACCTGGAAGCCCACTGCAAGAATCCATACAAATTTGAGTTATGATCCTCCCAAAACTGAGCCGAAAGATGTGGCCTTGAGCAGTAAAGGTAATAGATTGACAAGTAGAATCGTTCTAGATCTGCATTTTTCGACAAAACCTCCAAGTCAAACTCTTCGCTTGAAACCAGTAAATCTTCCTCGGTATCCCTTAAGTATGTCAATACGAATGCTGCATTTTTAATAAACGCATGAGTGAATTCGCTGAAAATCGGTGCACAGCACTCAATAAAGTGACTCGATAGCTTAAATTCCTTTGATGGGAAAAATATTGTTTCGGAATTTGCCTCGTCAGCTGTCACATTACCGTTCAACCTATGCTGATGTAATGCCCGCTTTAATTGACTTGTTGCATCAGTATCTATGTCCATCAATCTAAAAGGTTGCATCTGGGGAATATGTTGTTGAAGTACCGGTCTTATGTCAAAAAATAGTTTGGCTCTGCTAGTTGAGAATGGATCAATTGGAGATGTTTCTGCAGTGATAGACAAAAACTGCTCAATCGCACCTATCGATATTAGCCTTTTGATTGGTTCATCAACACTAGTTGTAAAATCAAATCTGTTTGTCCTTGAAGGGTCCTCTTTACACCAATCAACGAAGTAGGTTAAGAATACCAATACTATTAGCGCTTTGATTGGCCTCTCTGCAAGCTCAGCCTGGGTCTCCACTGACTCAAGGAATTTGTAATGCAAAGTTTCGACATCTTCAGCAGAAATTCTATCAAGCTTCGAAACGAACAAAAACATTGCCGGCAAATAGCTCAAAATAAATAAGTCGTTCGGCGTGAATGCGGAAAAATGCTGCAAAATCTGGTCAAACTCTTTTATCCGTATCGGGGACGTGTTAACCTTAGCACCCAGAAGCTCTCCCAACAACTGATGTTCCCGAAATAGGCAATCTCTGCGGTATGTGATAATCCTCACAAAACTAGGATCTTGTAGGTAGCCCAGAAGTTTCGATCGCTCAGCTGACTCCTTAATGTCCTGTATCTCTTTCTCAACAGCTTTGAAACTTGTAAAAATATTGTCAATCGTGACTCTGAGAGCAACAGAGTCGATACTCGCATCAAAGGGTGTCCTGTATAAAAAATAAAGTAGTATCTGAAGGATGTATTGCCTACGTGTGTAGTATGCCACCCTCGCAGAGTCTATCAAAGAGATCCCGACTCCCTGTTGTTCATTTTGAGATGCATAGTGTAAAACTTCAGCGCAAGCCAATTCGTCTAAATTAAACTCTTCCGCAAGTTTAAGCGTATCAATTACAAATGTTTCATTCAATCTGTATTCATTCCCATCGGCAAAGGTCAGTTTCCCTTGCTCGACTTTCCTTCTGCTTGAATCGTTCTTCTCTGGCTTGACTACCAGGCTGATCAAGTCATGCGAAAGTGTCTCTACTAGTTGTTCTTGTAGACCCTGGTTTTGATTCTGTATAGCATCATAAAGTGATGAAAACAAAACAGTAGACCAATGGTAAGACATCGTCTCGATCAATTGGCAACAAAGAATTTGGATCTATAGTTAATTGTTTTCAAATTTTTCGTAGAGAATCTGCACAGCCACACTTTGCACAGCCACACTTTGTTGCCACAAACCAACACAACCTTAATCCGGGTAAGTCAAAGAGAAGAAGGAAAAAGAAATTTGTATTGTACATCTAGTTTCGGAGAGGATGAAGGTTGTATTTATGAAGTTTCTGGCCGTCGGACGGCCACATACCCATAATTACCTATGAAACAAACTGAGCCCATTATCGCGATAGACCACAGAGATCTGATTTCATGGTGGAACGCTAAACATCCAATTGACTACATATTAACTCGCCCCTCTTGTTACCCCTCCACACCGACTACTCCGACAAATAGGGGTGAAAAAAGAAACGGAGGGTGGGACAAAAATATTGTAAATAAGACAAAAACAAGAGGGGTAATCGGCTTTTTCGTATGAATTTGAGAATGGTTCAGCTCAACGACAGACCTATAGTAATACCAAAGAGTAGGTTGCTTTAGCGACTCTTTCACTGCATCAAGCTTTAGCGGCTGTGTAAATTTGGCTGTGCATCAATGCCGATAAATAATAAAACTCTCGAAAATAGCACGGACAATAGCTTTGTTACGATATAAGGGATAATAGAAAAATTACCGTGGCCCTCCATAAATACCGAAGTCTGCAATATTTGTCTGAACATCGAGGTTTATTTAAGTGTTTGTTCTTTGTTCTGAGCAGACCGTTCATCGTGATTTATCCACTGTAGAAGTCGAGTTGTACAAAGGATCTACAGAGGGTGCAATAAATATACGTTTTGGACGCCTTGAAAAGTATACTTTGCTTAGATTCTCGTCGGAATAGAGGAAGTTTGAGAAGTATTTCCAGATTTAGGCATAGCCTGTAAGATCACTTTTCAACATTAACGTGCCAAAAAGCTAGGAACGATCTAGGATCAATTAACACTGCCTCAGATCGCTCACACCCTGTGTTAAAGAAAAATTGGTTGGATCTATTGGATCTATTGGATCTACTCAAACAGGCACGGTCACCAATCCAGGGGAGTCTGCGATCAGCGCGGAAAGATTCTTACTCGATCGCAGTTCAGAATAGTGGTACGCCCCTTATTTATTGCATTGGCCCGCATTCTACTCCACTTCACCCCATCTTCGGACGCAGATTATTTATTTAGGGGAATTAAAATGACAGGCATTTGGGGGACTTTTGATCAGAGTATCAAAGATAACGCCAAATTCGATTCTGAAGTGGACTTAGACGTTAGCTTAGGTCTCTCCAAGCTCAAATTATCGGCCACCGAGATAACACCTACAATCTCCGAAACCTCCACTATTATCTCTCCAACCGCCTCCTCAGGAAATCTACTTTCAGATTTTGGCAAGGACAGAGAGAGAGGGGGATCTTCAACTTTCCCCTATACAGGCGCCTCAAATCAATCGACTCTAGGAGGAGCCACTAATCCCCATCCCTTAGCATTCGATAATAACGCTCACCAAACTGCATATGACATGATGGGTTTTATACCGAATCTTTGGTCAGATCAAGCAGATGAAAGGAAAGAAAGATCAGGAGTCGGTTCTACAACAGCTAAATTAAGCGGATTACGCTTCGGAGTTGAGGATTCTGTGTCTGCTAGCGAGCTTGTAAATAATTCTCCTCTTTCACCATCAATGTGGGCCGACCCAATACCTTCAATTGGAACGGCCAGCTACCATGTTCAAGGTATGGTCCAGCCCACGGCTATTCAGAGTCCACATTTGACATTTCCTCAATTTCCTGCTACGTCATTCCAAGCGAACTCTGCTCAGTCATACTCAACATCTCCGACTATACCTGTTCCTCAAAGTGTTAAACCTGCTCAAGTACCAGCTAACGGTCTTGTCGCGGAGAAGCCGACAACAACCCCCGCGTCAGCAGCCACTCACGCTAAACTTGCATATCCACTGACTGAGGAAAACTTGCTTCTGTTGAGTCAAACAGGTCTCGTAACTTCTGGCAGATCGTTCAACGTAGCCATTATCCCTGCAAATATTCATCAGGATGATACTGCCTACCTGATTATTCCGGCCAAGACGACCGCCAGTGAAGGAGACATATCGTCACGAATCCTCACACAAAAAGATATTAGAGCACATCCATGTTCTTCAACGAGCTCAACGAACGTCAAGTATAGCAGGAATGGAGCAAGTGTACATGGTCACAAAACTAAACCTAACGTTGAAAGGGGATTGTACAAAACCGAAATGTGCATTCAATATCAGCAAAATGGAAGTTGTCCTTACGGGTCGAAATGTCAATTTGCTCATGGAGAGGAGGAATTGAAGAGAGTCAAACGGTCTGACAACTGGAAAACAAAGCCTTGTGCAAATTGGACCAAAACTGGCTCTTGTCGCTATGGAAAGAGGTGCTGCTTTAAACATGGAGAAACAGATGACGGTTCCTGGTGACGCTTTGCATTGATATCTTACAAGCTTCTCAACATTGACATTGTACCATTGTACTACTAATATGTGTTTTATAAAGGGAACTGGTGGTCAGCTCTTTATTTATTATCTTGAGACGTTTATAGTTGATTCTTTGAATACTTATTTATTATCTATTTAATATACTAAAGTGTTTCTTCACTGGCTCTGTTTACTTCCAATCACTCTCAAATTCTCTCCACTATACAAGTATTTTATTGTACCCCGCATAACAAACCATTTGCACCCCTTTTCTGTAGCAGTGAAGTACGGGCTTCAGATCATGTGATATTTAAGTCACTGCACATAAATGCACCCCCACCGCCCCCTCCTTTCTTTCTGTAGTTGCGCACCCCAAATCTCCTTATACGTAAGGTAATGTGAGGCCCAGCGCAGAAGCTAATGACCCGAAAAGACTCACAGCTGGTCTAATTGTGCTCGCAAACCAGAGTCGTAGTAAAAGTACGAGATTATGATTGCGTCGCCGATCAGTATTCAGGAGTGTTTGCATTTACTAGTTTGATGTTATAGTTTTACCCTATACTACATTATGTCATCATAAATTAATCAAGTCATCTATTTAAATTATTCAGTTGAGTCTCCTTTTATAGCAATTTCGAGCATGAGAGTCTTTTAACTTCAAGTCTCAACAATGTCAAATCTGTCGCAGGAAATGCACAAGAATAATCTAAAAAGGATGGAGCAGAAGATCGATGGTATGAAGTCTTCGGACGAAGATTATGATACCATATCAGGATTGCCTACGTCTTCCGAAGGTTCAAGACCATCGGTTATCAAACCCCGAACTTCTTCAAAAAAAAGCCCAAAGTACACTCTTGCAAACGTATCCGCTTACTTCCCGGAGTCCGCGGTTTATGTTATGCCCACAGACAATTATAGATTTCAAACGTATTTTAGTCCACCCTCCTTAGGCGACACCCAGACGCCGATAGTCTTCATCATGCATCATGGTGCCGGATCAAGTGCTCTCACCTTTTCCAGGCTAGCTTCTGCGATCAAGTCTGTTTACAGCGAGCAATTCTCTGGGACTACCCTGGGTATTTTTGCTTTTGACATGAGGGGTCATGGAAGATCGGGCATTCTGAATTCAAACTCTGGAGAACTCAATCTCAAACTATCTATTGCTCAGCTTTGCGAAGACTTCTGCTACATCCTCACAGAATTTCATTCTCTGCATTTCTTGGGCTCGGACGGACCTACTCCCCATTATTTTTTGGTCGGACATTCATTAGGAGGATCAGTGCTTTCGAAGGTCACTCATCAATCTCTAAAATCTTCCCACTCAGTCTTACCGGCCAGTGTGATTGGTTCGATTAAGGGTTTGATAATGTTGGATATCGTTGAGGATACGGCGCTTCAGGCGTTATCTTCAATGTCGACTTATTTGAAAGCAATGCCAAAAAAGTTCATCTCGATTGAATCAGCTATCGATTGGCATCTTGAATCAAGTATACTGCATAATTACCAAAGTGCCTGTCTTTCAGTTCCTAGCCTACTCAAGTTGTCAGAAGATAACGAACACTTTGAGTGGATAATAGATTTGAACAAAACGGTGGCTTTCTGGGAAGACTGGTTCAGACATCTCTCGAGGGATTTTGTGGAGATACCTAATCGAGTTTCTAAATTACTGATTCTCGCCAACAATGACTATTTGGACAAGGATTTGATTATTGGGCAAATGCAAGGCAAATACCAGCTGATAGTGTTCCACAATAACCATTTGGGCATGAAAGACACTCCAACCACAGCTACAAAAAATATTCAAATTTTAGATTCTGACACTTTGGGACATTTTGTCCAAGAGGACGTGCCATTTAAGTTGGCAACAACTCTGTTAGATTTTGTGGAACGAAATGACTTGGATTTTGCGGTTTCAAGGTCATCTTCATCGGGGATTAAGTCCCAGATGGAATACCTAAATGAGCTAAATGCTAAATGGGGGGTCAATAAAAAGTAAACTTTTTTGGGGCTAATTGGGGTAGTCAAATCTAGTCAACTGACATAGTGTCAAGCTTCTCTTTTGTTTTAAGTTTCACCAAGACTTCATCGATTTTTTGCCTAGCCCAGCTAAATCGAGGGTCAATCAGAAAAGGCCTTAGATCAAATCTGTTATCATCAGGAGAGTACTGCTCTGCATGATATGAAGGAGTACTCACTGTTTGCTTATGTCTGTTCACACTGTAGTACCAGAAGAAGCTCTTCACTTTATCCGCAATTTCTTCAGGAGTTTTCTGTTGATTCCAAATGTGCAACAATTTTATGAACATTGAGTATGGGCCACACTTTTCCACTTTTCGTAATCTTCCAAACATACTTAATTCTTCATAGGTGAAACCCATGTCTGCTTCGTCTGATTGTACATGACTCTCTGTTATCGGCTCTAATTCTGCTGTAGGGGTGGCGGCGACGAATTTTTGTAAAACCGGCATCTCAAATTCCTTTTCGGCCCAGATGATAAATCGGATAAGGTCTGTCTTCGATATCCCGCCAATAGGATTTATATCCGCAGATGAACAATCGTACTTAGTTAAATAGCCCCTCAGCTGCTCATCTACATTAGCCGATCCAAGAACTAGTAGTCCTCCTGTATTTGATCTACCCCTAGTCCATGGTAGCAGTTGTGCAAACAAATATGCAAGCACCATTCTCAGCCTTGCTTGAATATTTTGAAGAGCCAGATTCTCAATCGTAGAACCCCCAAATATCTTAAAAATCGGTCTCTTTCCGGTAGCCACTTCGAAAACGGAAATTGTTGCCGAAACCAATTTATCCATGTTCAAATCAACGTGATAAGAGCCAATGCAGTTTCCCAACTCTCTTGCCCTTTGTCTTGTATCCTTTGATGAATTTTCTGTTCCCATGTAGCAAGTATGGAAAATTATACTGGCAAGTTCTTGTGGACTGCCTGGGATCCAATCAGGTGGCATATGAGCCACCAATTGAGCATCCTTGAGAACTTGAGCATTTCCTTCGTTGCATGCTTCGACAACTAACCTACACATAGAATGAACAATCACTGCCGTCGCGCAACTATCAATTCCCCCACTCAATGGAATGAAAAAGCCAGAGCCTTTGCATCTACGAACGTAATCCCATAGCCAACATGCTGGGCCCAAAGCTATCTCTTCCTCCGGTCGGAAGTATTTAAGCGACACTTCCACCGACGGTTTCATTGTGATGTCGAAATTCAAAATATCAGGGCTGAGCTCAATTGGAACATGAATTCGCTCATAAACGGGTGTGGTACGACTTTGTAAACCATGAGAAGCAAGAGCTCTATAAGCTCTCACATCCTCCAAATCCACTGTCGCAGTGAGAACCTCCACGTCTTCCAAAGAAAATTGTGAACCTTGAGCAAGCACTTTACCATTGACAACAATCAAGGCACAACCGTCATAGTATAGTCGATCGCCATCGCACCCTTTTTGATTTGCATAGAGATAAATTCCTCCACACTTCCTTGTTGCCTCAGTAATCATTGCCATCCTCGTGTCTAGCTTTCTGAGTTCATGATGAGATCCGGACGAATTTGTAACAATTTCAATTCCATCTAAGGCCATCGATACATGTGGAGCTTGGGGAGTGAACAGTTCCTCGCAAGTTTCTGCACCAAGACAAGTGTCAAGAGTACTAATAACAGCATCTCCGAAACGAACTATTGTTTGGCCTGTAGCTTTTTGTATCATCCTTGGGAGAACATAGTCTTCAACATACTGAGTTTTCAGCCACGGAGTAAAATATCTCATTTCTCTATAATTCCCATCATTTGCTAGAACAAGTTTGGGTCTAATCAATAATATTTTACCGTCGTGTGATAAAACTCTGCAATTGTATCTTCTGTTTTTATGTATCACTGGCATTCCTATGTCAAGAATTGGTCCATATGTGTCTTTTCTTGTTAAGATAGATGCGTACATTTCCCATGAATGAAGGTAGACATCGTTTTCTAAAAAATGGTCAAGACACCCATAGCCTGGAATTTCTAACTCAGGCCCGACCCTAAGCGTCGCTTTTTTAAGTTTAGCATCGTGGATTGACTTTAAAATTCGATCTCTATTGCCCTCAAAATCTAACGCCCATTGGTTTAACGCACACGTAGCTAAAGTAATATAGTGAGGCATTGTGAAATTGACCTAATGATTAGATTTCTAGTGAAGTGAGCTTATTCCAGAGTCTTGTAAAAATGAATGATTTCACAAGGATATCTTCGAGATTCAAAGTGGTATATCTTTTACAAATTAAGGTGTATCACCAAATTTCGAATTTAGCCGAAAATACCCCTTATCTGTCGGGAATTAGCAACTGCTTAGCAAATACATTAGATTGATTTTCGGAAATGGTCTAAGGTGTGGTGACTAGACTACCCACCCACATTGCCTCTTTATAATCCTTAGCAACCAGAATCGATAGTGCCTACTAGACTGCAGTGTGATGCATATACTGCATAGAAGAGGGCCAAGTTAACACAGGTGAACTTAGTGAGGAGATCATAAATAGGGCTACGATTTTCCTATATTCCCCTTCAAGGGCACGCAAACACAACTGCTAGATATCGAGTCCTAGTTTCACATTCTGTTCTATGCTTAATTGCTCTAATGTTGTATATCTTCTATACTAATACTCAGACAGTACTCGCCGACAGAAGATGTGACTCAGAGCTATAGGTGACTTAGAACGTCAGAGTATTATTAGAAGATTACATAATAAAGAGCTCCGTCTGATTTTATTTTATTATTGGATTGGTCGGGTGGGAATTTGAAGGTCTAGAATCTGAGTTCTCGATTGTAGAAAAGAAATTGAGTTCCAGACGAGCAATGTTGCAATACGTATAAGCAATGAGCTGCTAGTGGACCAATCTAGAGGAATGAGATGTCTAAGATTTCAGTGATACTTGCATTTCCGCAACATAGCGAATTTTCTTATACATTCCAAATCTAATAAAATTGGGTAAAATACACAAACTCTCCCTCATGGTTCGTCTCTCAGGCTTCTAGCCAAAGAAAGAACTCTTCTACCTATCGTGTTGGAACTTGAAACAGCCGGACTACTTCCTCCGGATAATGGAGATGTTGGAGGGATCGAACTCTCAGGACGATCTAGTCTTGTGATCATTGGAATTGGATTAGTCGAAGCCGTCGGCGTCCTTTTAGCCGTAAACTTTGAGTTTTTTGAACTCGAACCACCTGGGGAGTTGACTTCGGATGTTGACGAAGAATTTGGAGACATCAGCCCAGGACTGATCAAATATGGGGTTGAAAACCCACTAGCTGTTGTAGACTCTGTAATTCCCACATAGTTTGTGTCCAATTTCATTGAGGGTCTTCGATCTGAAGATCCCATGGATGTTGGTGTCGTCGAAATATTTTGAAAGTTAGCCGACGGTTGAGTGACAGGAGTCGGAACATTTGAATTAGGATAAGAGATGACTGAGCCTTCCTCATCGGTAGTGAAATCCTGCCTAGATTGCTCCTTCTCAAGTTTTTCAAGGTTGAGACGCGCATTCTCTCTTGCCTGCGCCATAAGTTCTTGTGCCTTTTGTAATGGAATAGTAGGTGTAACACAAGATGAAATGACCGGAACAGTTTCGTCCATTTCAATAGTAGCTTTCATTAAAGCCGCCATCCAACTCCTCATTTCCTCTCTAGTCTCGACTGCAAAATAGTGAACCTTCTGTTGCGTGAAGGTTAACCCTTTTTTCGATCCCGGAGCAGGAGGCACGAGTTTAAAACAATATCGTCCCGATCCCGTTGTAGCCGCGTACACTGCCGAGAGCTTGTCCTCTGTATCAATTGCTGGTAAAACCCTGTGTGCAGTTACATCAATAAGTCCCTTTTCACGCTTATCCTTTAAAGAGCCAAAGTATGATAGCCTAGTTTTATGCAAGGTGAAGTACCGCTGCTTCCAAGATCCAATACTCATGTTTCCTTTCTTGCTCATCCATCCACTAAATTCAGCAGTCCTGATGGCCTCGTCCGTCGAAATGTTTCGAATGCCTTCTTGAAAAGCGGAAGTCGCTGCTTTCGAGGGTCTTCGTGCCGCCAACGACTTCAAAGTTGACGACGACGTTACTCTAGAAGATCCATTCGAAGCAGCCATTGCAGCTGACGCAATTCTTTTTGGATCCTGAGTTTTGGGATTCGTTGGAAGATCTTTGGCCGACATAGATCTTCTTTCCGGAGGAGAAAACGATTTCTTGCTGTACTCGGTCTTGCCAAAATCCGGGGAAGCACTGGCCAAATGTTTCGCTCGACCATTCTGGGCAGAAGCCTTGCTTGATGACTTTTCAGACTTAGGACCCATCTCGCTAGCCGCAGATGGTAGGTTAGAAGATAATCCACGGGGTGCTGCATCATATCCTTTGGAGTCCAAGTTCCGTGTGAAGCTCACATCAGATGCATTTCTCAAATGTCCACGAATCGGAGATCCAACCCTCAAGTTCATATTCGTAGCAAATGAATTGGTTGATGTATTGCGCGAATGTTTTCTCTCTGTGTATATTGAAGAACTGTTCCCTAGAGATGATTCGCGGCTATGACGGTCTTTCACAGGAGAAATCCGCTGGTCAATTTCATCGAAGTGGTTGAAACCTTTTGAGATCCTATGAGAGGGATCCGAGCTTCCAACTGAAATAGGATTTCGGAAGCTCGGCGGCGCTGGAGCCTTCCGTGGAGACTCAAAGAGTCCTGTTGGTGTGCCAAATTCTTCTCCAATGCTACTTTCACCATCGCTTCGAATTTCCGCATAAGGCTTTAGTTTTGAATTTATCTCCAAAGCAGGAGGTGACGGTAAAAACTTCGCTGTCGAACTCGTTTCGACATGCTTCTGTGCTGCGTCTGGTATGTCATCAAGAGACTGTGACCTCTTTCTCGAGTGTCTTCGCGTACTCGCTTGTTGATTGATCAGTGAGTTGATAGGCTCGTTTGGTGAAGAAGTCCTTCTATAAGTTTTGTTTGTTGACGCTAATTTCAGTTCCTCAATCTCCTTGAACATCTCGAAGCGTGTCCCAAAAGAGGTAATCTCGAGCTCTTTGAGATAGGACAATTCAAGCTGAATTAAAATCGCTCCGCTAATCTTGTGCCTAGCGAACTGTCCAGCACTTTCAACATCGAAATTGAGACTCGTAAAATATCTCGTAACCTGTTCTGGAGTCCAACTGGCGACATTTATTGGATCCAGCGCAGGACTTTTAGCCTTTGTGTCAGGGCTGGGATTATCACCAACGTGCAACTCCTCTAGCGCCTTGTCAATATCATTCAAAGTCCGATGAACTGATACGTATCGATCATGTCCGAGATCTCGAGTATATGTAGAATTCAATTGCATATTGCTTTTGATTGCGTTATTCGCTCTGTTCGCTGATGTCTCAAGAGTCAACTTTGAATTCTCCTCCGACAGTGTTGCGAATGTGGCAGCAACACTAGGTGGCGTTACCGTCACTTGATTTCCCTGTGGCGTTAGCCTTCTAGAACGTGACCGCAATAAAGTTGGTTTTCCGTTCTCTTGTTCACTGATGAGTTTCGTGAAGGCTTTAGGATAAAGCCCAACACTTTTCGTTGTTAGGTTCCGTCCCATGTACCATCCGTCATCAAACTCACTGTCATCGCTGATTAATTCAACTCTGTCACCTATCTGAATAGTAAGTTCGTCCCCAAGTCGTGCATTGAACTCTTTAATAACGGTGTACAGGCCTCCATAGCCTTCCGTCGCTGACATTTTTCTATTATATCTTTGAAGGTTCAATTTCTATGCTTGATGTTTTACTGTCGTGCAGATTTGAGTTTTGAAATTCCTGCTAACTTAGATTATCAAATACAGTTGGCTGGAGTTTCTCTTTTAAATTTTGGTATTTTCACCGGTAGAAGATAGAACGGTTGATTTAATTCAAGAACTATAGGCTTGCTTTGAAGTAAAAATTATTCTGAAAGTTCCGTTTGTATTCAAAAAAGTTTGGTACTCGTGTTTAACTGAATTCTTAAGATCGCGGTATTTGCATTAGGTGCCATTTATGAAGCTTATATTAGCCTAGCATGAAGTTGGTACACAAATCTCATCAACCATCTCCCTTGTCGGAGCGAAGATCTAATATTTGCATATCGCTCATGCACCTGTACACGACAGTAATGTCAAAGCTGTATAGATCTTCTATCTTACAGACTTAGGTTGATAGTTGTTCACTTAGTCGCCTTTACCTATTTTGATTTTTGTTTTTGTTTTTGACAGTAATGTCTGATAGGTATTTTACATCAGAAGTCCGTTATTATTAGTGATAACACTGTTCTTTTACGACAGACTATGTATTAGCTTTTTGCATAATCAGTCTCTTGGATTGAATATTACGAAGCTTTAATATTTAAATAACAGTAATTTTAAATGGCTTCTGATTCGGAAGGTACTCGTAAGTGCGCTTATTACGCACAAAGCGTCGCTGGGGCCGTCAATTTTTGTATGCAAGAATTTATACTTACAGCTCCTGGTATCCTATCTATTTCACTGGATTCATATAAGTCGTCTCAAGCCGAAACTTATTGATCATTCCGTAGCAGCCAATTCCATATTTGCTTAGCCAAGTTCGTTTATTCGCGCCTTACATATATAGCTCAGATGGATTTTGTGAAACTGGATGGCTACCAATTCGAATATTTTGATTTACTAGCTTGAATAGCCTATTGATTTTGTTTAAGCATAGGGTTAACGCGAATTTCACAAGTGTCATCGATTTGCGAACATGGGCGTCGCTTCCCAAAGAAGAATCGGGCATTTCTGACATGCTGGTTGGTAAAGTATTTTCATTTGCACTAAGTGATATAAAGAACCCGAACGGAACCATCCAGATACAGAGACCAAAAAATGATGCAATCTCTGTGAATGAAGGATAATGTGGCATCTTGAAATCCGGATTCAATCTTTCATCTATGGTTGGAATATACGGATTGTTGAAATGCCGAAACCATAAATAGTGGTTGAGTAAAGCAAGTAAACATGTTGAAATAAATATAGGCCCAGTCAAATTGATATTTGGAAATTTAGCCAGGTTTTGAAAATAGACCAAGTATGAGAATAGAGAAAATATAACCAACTTGAGCGGGAACCCATCAAGCAGCCAAAGAAGCACTAGAAAGCATGCAATGCCTTTGATTAGCTTACCTAATAGTCTTTTAGTAAGTTCAGTGTTTTCTTCAACTAATTCTGAAAGGTAGTACAATCCCGACGCGATTGCTAACGTCACTGCAACGAATCCAACAATCGATCCTATCACAGCTAGTAGTTCAATTAACATATCTAGTGCCTGAGAGCTCGGTGTCTTAATAAGGTTTGCACACCTCTCACGTAATCTGTGCCAAACAAGAATTGAGAAATCACCACGCCAATAAATTTCAAATAAATTTAGACGTAGAACGCGATGATTACCATGTGATCACGTAATCTATCTGAAGACCATAAAATTGAATTACTTAATCCGTTCCGATTGTTTCATCTTCTACAAGTTCTCAAGTCCTTATTTTTGATTCTTGTAGATTATATTATTGAATTTGTTATTGCATATTGCTTGACGCAAAACTCTGTTGATTCCCAACTTTCTATGGTTCATAAGGGGTCTAAAATTCTAGTACACAACAATTATGGCTCCATTCTTTAAGGTGAGAAATAAGCAGCCTAAGCATTCGCCTGGAAGCTCCACGCCGCCAGATCTCAGTTCTTCTTTTCAAGGGAGAGAAGTGAGTTCATCTGGCAGGAGTGATCGGAATGGCACGATTAAAGATGTGAACCCGAATCCAGACCAACAAAGTTCTGAACTAAGGGTTATCTCTAGAAGTAAGGAATCGGACGCTCAAATCACATTTCCTGATTATGACGGTCATGAACCAGCGATGTTACAATCTCAGACAGGAATGCATATTGGTGGGTCGTTGGGATCAGAACTTCAGCTCGAAAGTCCAATTATGAAGACTTCTGAATATAATCTTAGTGAATCAAATCGCTATGCTCACGTTCAGTCTACTGAAGAAATCTTAAGGCTCTCCATAATGTCAAACAAAGAGAATGAAAAAGTTGTTCGTGTAGATCCCCCAGTATATGACCCGAGAGTTTCAAAATCTGAAGTCATTACTCCATGGAAGAAAAAACAACTTTACAATTCTCCTTTCCCTAGATTCAGCCATGCTGCTTCAACAAGCACATCTCAAGCCGGAGCTCTGTATTTGATGGGGGGGCTATGTGGTAAGAACGTTTTTGGTGACATGTGGATAGTTGAGCCGGTGAAAAGTGATACTGACATTTCAAGCGACTACCCATATATTGCTTCTCCGATCGAAAACTCGGAAAGAATTCCGACTCCTCGGATTGGACACTCTTCAATTTTGATTGGAAATGCATTTATCGTTTTTGCTGGAGATACTGTAACTAGTTCGACCCAGGAGCTTGACAACAAACTATACTTTTTCAATATCAGTTCCTTAAAGTGGACGATTGCTTCTCCTACCGGCGCAAAGCCTTCTGGGAGATATGGTCATCAGATTGGGGTTTTAAACTTTGGAGCTCAGGAGCACCCAGCTAGATGGCTGAGCTATTTATATGTTTTTGGGGGCCAGGTAGAAAATGATTTTTTCAATGATATGTGGAAATTTGACTTGTCTAATTTCCGAGATCCGAAGACTCACTGGGTCAAAATTCAACCTTCGCATACAGGGATCCATCCACCTCCGTTATCTAATCATACAATGACAGCATACCTCGACAGATTCTATGTTTATGGAGGTACAGACGGCAAGAAGGTCTACAACCGGCTATGGTGTTTTAATGCTTCTGCCAATAAGTGGGAAATTTGCCGTCTCAAAGGCGCTGTTATCCCCCCGGCACTCTTTGGCCATTCTGCAGCAGTACATGAAGATTTTCTTTATGTTTTTGGAGGGAAACTGGAGCGTGGTGAGTCCTCGGACATTCTCTTTATTATTAATTTACACTCTTTTGAATGTTTTCAACTGAAAACAGAGCTACTATTCTCTCCTCCGCCGAGATGTGGACATTCAATTACAATAGATCATATTCATGACAAGCTGCTGGTGATGGGTGGCGATCAACTTGACAACGACTATCAAGGAGTGGCTGAAAGCCCCAATAAGCTAATCGAAGAATCAGAGTTCGAATATCCAAGTACGGTGATATACGAGCTTGATTTACAATCCATTTCTCCTTTCTTGGAGCAATCTAGGTTTTCCGCAGGAGCAAACGACGAAGTTGCTCTGGCTCCATCCGCAATTGCCTCTCATGATCATCTTAACCATAAGGAAACTTTTTTGGTTCTCGAACCTGCATTTGGTTCAACAAGATTAAGTCAACATGCAATTTACGAGCATATATATGATGACGAAACCGAAAGCCCTCCGATTAATGTGGGTAAAAGTCCGGAGTGTTCAACACCTCAAACAGCCAGCAGTGGCGGATTGGTAGAGGAGACTCAGTTTTCAGAGCAAGCGAGCGCGACAACATACCGCTCTCTAGATACCTCTCTTGTTGATCCCACAATCAGAGGGACTGGGCCGTTGCTGGTGAAACCGTTTGAGATCCCGAATTCTTCTCCGGAAGTAACGGTGGAAGATCGAGTTAGAGTAGAGGAGCACAAACACAAATCAATTTCCGTTAGCCTAATCCCGGTGGATGGCAAGATATCTGAAGCAGAGGAGGCGTTGAGATCTTCTCATTCGTCTCTCAAGGCTAACGGCGGAGCATCTGACTCCCTAACTGGTGCGAGTGCACCAGATCACGCGATCGTGTTGTTGGAAAATAATATAGCCCTCTTGAAGTCTAACAAGATGCCGTCATCGTTGAATGTCGACCAGCATGTTGTCGAGAATCTGATTGCCATGCTCGACAGTATCAAACTTGAGATGGCCGAGAAAGTGAAGTATGCCAATGTTCGACTGATGGAGCTGGAGTCTGAAAAACAGCTGTTACTCGCAAAGAATGAAACTCTTCAGCTTGAAGTCCGGAAATGTAATGCCTCCCACCAAGAAAATAACTTCTCTCAAAACTTGACTGCTGAAGTTGTTAAATCAGAAGAATCTCTAACTTCAGGTGAGTTTATCAAATTAGAAAATGAAGTACTGCGACTAAAAGCTGAGAACTCAAACCTGAAGGAGACGTTTTACTCTTTCATAAAAGAGCAGAATTCTAACTTGAAGGTTTTTAGCTCATTGGTAAAAGAGCAGCAAATTACTATTGACCGGCTGAAATCCAGTATACAGGGCGAGTCAATGTTGGAGAAGAGATATTTTGATCTAGTTTCTCGCTTCAAAAAGCTCGAGATCAGGGTGAAGCCTTTACATTCTTTGCTACGACTTGAGCGTGACCAAATAAATAACCCTGATCTATGTCAGAAAAGAATTCCGATTATATTTCAGTTCAATCGGTTGTCCAATAACATTGACCATCTACTAAAAATATGGAGTAACCAATCCACAAGCGAAATTGCAGATACACTTTCAAGTCAGGAGTCCGAGATTAAGATCAAGAACAATTCAGAACTTGTCCTGCGATTACAAGGTCAAGTTGACAAATTACTGGCCCAGAAGGCTTCCGTCGATTTAGCCGTCAAAACCCTCAAGGCTACAAATAGCGCGAATGCTACCAAAGCCAAAGAAGCCGAAGAGGCTTATAAAAAAGCCCTTACATCATTAAACAACTCATATAAAGCATTGTCTCTATCGCAAAGTCAACTCGAAAGACAAAAGGAAGCCAACAAACAATTGACAGCTCAGTTGAAGGATACTACGGCAAAATCATTAGGCATGGAATTCAACAGTTTTGCCGATGTTTCCGTATCAAGTACAGAAGACGAAGGTGAACGACTGCAACTGAATGCCCAATACGACTTCAGACTAAGGGATTTGGAAGCAGATTTATTCATCGTGACCGAAGAACGAGATCAACTCAAAGGGGAAGTCACTCTCTTGAAGAAGAAACTGTACACATTATCGGCTAGTCGTGTTGCTGGTGAAGACCGGGGTAAATCGCCATAAGCTTTTAATCGATTTCCTTCGACGGTTCAATGTTGCTCCATATCCGGTTGTTTAACCTTTCTTTTGTCAGCAGTGGCGGCGTCGTCATGCGTTCGATTGACCGGATTCGACAGGTCGGCCATCTCAACTTGGTTCTTGGATAAAATTACACTGAGCTCCTCTGCCGCTTTTGGACTCGGTAGGTTATCGATTAAAATACTCGACGCACGCGACCGGTCTTTTGAATAAGCCGGCGAATCTCTTTTTTTGTGCTTCATATGTACACTGTAGGATTGCCTGTTTGAGAACGATGGAGTACGGGGCTTTCTCGGTGAGGCTTGAGGACTCGATGGTGGAGTGACATCGTCAATCGTTAAGTTTTGTTTCACCTCATTCACAAACGACCATAAGCGGCTTGAAACAGACTGTACTAAATCACCGGACATCTCTGATTTGGGTTTCAATGAAGATTCGCCAGTTGGAGTGAATTTAGTACGATCTGTTTGGCCTGATGTAAGGGACGATTGATCCTTCTCGTTATATGTTCGTATCTGGTCCGGTTGAGTGCTTGAAGAATCTTCTCTTTCCGCACCTGACAAAGATCCCCCAATTTGTAGTTTTTCGAGTTCTTGGTAAATGAGACTATCGATATGTTGAATTATATTTAACGGTCTTGAAAACCACGATGTTTTGTCGTCGTGTTCTCCATGTTCAACAACAACTCCTGTTTCACCTAGAGAGCAAGTTTCTTGCAAGAGTGGATCTGATGGAACGCCTTTTGCCGCTACATGATGTTTCTGAAGGCTAGTTGGTGATTTTGGCACGTGCCTTTCGTAGATTCCTCGGCTCTTGAGAGTGGGCTCTTGGGCACCAATTTGATCGACCAGTTGCCGCTCAATCACGATTTTCAAATCTTGAAGCTCGAATTCCAAATCTCTCTTGCGGTTTAGCAGTCGCTTAACTTGTTGCTTGATTTCAAGAATCTCCATTTCTTTGGATGCTAACAACTTCAGTTCATTAGATAACACTGCGGAATTACTTGGTTCATCTGTTGTTAAGTGTCTATTACTTTCGCTAAATGACTCCCTATCCGGTGGAAGGTTCATGTTGAGAGAGCTCGGCGCAATTTTCTTAGATTCGTATGGTTGGGCTCTACCGGCAACTGTGGATGAAACTGATTCCCCACCGAATACGTGCAGCCCCAAATTGATACCGGCTTTTTTGCTTGCCAATGCAAATGGCCTTTCTTCTTGGCCTCCATCTTCGAGAATTGGTGAGATCCGAGTTTCTTTCGTGAGTGGCGATTCCGCCATTCCAGCCGATATAGGTATTACATCTTGATTGGACGGAGAAGTGTTCATCGACATTTCAGACTTCTTTGGATGTTCCTTCAAGGTTGAGACATTGGTGCTTTATGGCTTTGATGATATTTCTTCACCGCTAATTTCACCAGTAACTATCAAGGCGAACTAAACCAATTCCAATTTCTGGTCTAAAATTAAGCCGCCCTGAAACTGTAGGGGCAGCAGACCTTAACTTTCGCGAAATTTCTCTCGATATCAAAAAAATAACGTCTACTTTATTCGTCTAAATAGGTCATCAATGAGTGAGTTTAGAGGGCGAGACACCACAATCACGCACATCATTCCCGAACCAAGCTTCGTGGTAAAGACTAAAATATTTTCCCATTATAAAGGTTCACCACCTGGCACGAAACTTTTCGTGAACGTCGCTTCAAATTGTCTTGTTCCCGCACCCAAAGGGATTGGAAGTGAGCCGATCGATTGGGGCCATATCTTTACGCAAATTGCAAATAATCTTTGGGAGATACCAATATTGGTCTCTCCTGAGATAAAGATCACCAGGGATAACGGTGGTAAGCCCGCACTCACTGTCGACTGTGTTGTCCATGATATAGCCCTTGAATATATTTTGCATAGCGATGAGCTTAAACGAATAACAATTGAATGGTGTTTTGACGCAATCGAAATACAGCAAGGGAATGAGATCCTCATTGACAGACAAATTATAGCCTTGCCTAGGCGTAAATATATGGGCGCTGTCACAAGCTTCATTGTAGAAAGCGAAATTTCAAATAAAGGACTTACTCCACAAGATGACTATATTACAAAAACAACCTCATTATCAGACATGGTTTCCTCTGGATTCTCAATATCTAATAATGTTCGGGAATTGGAATGGAGAAATGAGCCCTTGATATATGAATCTCCAGAAACAAGTCTGCGTCCCTTGCCCCCGATTAAAACTCAATCCGAAGCTGCCACAAATGAGGTGCTACTTAATTACTCCGATAATAAGAGAAATATTTCGTTCGAACAGGATCCTCGCAACCAAATCAGTCCGACCGCATTTACAATATGCTATGAAAAACTCTCTTTGCTAGACACCTCTAATCAGTATCGCCTTCTGATCAGAGTTCAGCTGAGTGAGCCCGTTGATAAGTTAAAGTTCAACAATTTGGCAAAATCCATTGTTAGTGATAACGAGATGTCAAATCCGAATTTACAATTGGTTGTACCTGTGCCACTTGACGCTGTCGTGGAGATTAGAGCATTCTATATGAAGACACTCAGCAAAATGCTCATTTATGTCAAATGATGGGTGAAGAGAAGAACAAATCAAGCTTTTAAGTTAACGAAGTGCTAAATCCCATTTCCAACAAGGCTTCATCTAGATTGGTTCCATCAGTATCAGCTCGTTATGGGTTCCTTCAATGAGTGTGCATTCTAATGAGCCTCTATTCTCTAACCATGCTTCAAATCCAAAACTCCCCAGTAGGCTCTTATCTAAATTATAGTTGATACGAGTGAACGGTTCTATGAGCTGATTCCGATCATCAATTGCTAAAAGGCGAATAGATACTTTGCACTCTGAACTATCAATCAGTTCGAACTGATCTACTATAAGTAGCAGTATTCCTAGGCTGTAATCACGCACATTTGTGCGACTCGTTGATTTATATTTTATTATCATCATATCTTGGATATTTTCAAGGGAATAATGACTCACTCTTGTGCATCTAGTGGTCTCCAACAAATCCAATCCTTCACTGTTGCTGCAAACCATGTAGCTGATTGATTTGTCTTCCATTAGCCTCCAATTCTCAAAGGAAGCCCTGAGGTGAATCGATTGCTTAGTGCTGCTTACTGGTCCGATTGTAGACATTATCAAGCACCTTTTCTGCAAAATGTATATCGTTTCATTCAAAACTCGTACCATTAGAGTATTTTCACTCCCTTGAATCCTTTCTGATCTCATGGAGGACCCTCGAATTGAATAAATGTACGCGCATCTTGGGCTCTGACCAATGAATGTTCTTTCGTCGACTCTTTCCAGTCTGATCAACTTATGCCGGTTTTTCCATGTGATTTCTCTTTCACGATGTGCTAGGTTGCAATATTTTAAGTCGCCAGTTTGGAGTAGAATCACGAATTCCGCACTATTCAAAAGTGCAATTGACCGGATTCGGTGTGACCCTTTTATATGACGGATAGCAACATAGACTTGGAACTGCACGTACATAATAGCATCATCCTGAGCACAGAGGACCAGCAGATTATTTGCTGCAATTTCAAGCGCAGAGAATGCCGAAGCCTTACAAGAGATAGTTTCGAGAACTCTTGGACTATCAGTTTGCTCTATAAGATACAATTCGGACGTCGTCAAAACAACTGCATAGTTTTCAGTAAATTGGCACCCGAGTATTCTCCCTTTTGGCTTAACAAGGATAGACATGTGATACTCGTCAATGAGGCATATTTTATCTGATAGCACGCAGGTGCTGGCTTTAATGTCTACCAGCTCGGTGCGACTTCCGAACAATTGCCGATTGCATGCCTTTATGCTACCGGTCACCGTGTCGAGAAAAAAGTAGTATCCATGTAAATTGCGAACTATTACAGTGCATTGATCAATGATATGTATAGAGCTGGTAAAAAAGCTCAGTACAATCATTTTTTGCGACGGGCGAGCACTTTGAGTAGGAGGATACAAGGTTATCGTTTTCGCATATCTATCTTCGAAGACGGTAATACCCTTACCAGTTGTGACTCCCATCTGTAAGCTTGGAAGTTCACAGGTAGAAAGGCTGCTAGTAGTGACCAAAAATGTCTTTCTTCTCAATATCTTTTCCGCCTTTATCCCACACTTTGGTGAAAAGCTAAACACAAATGTGTTAGAAACAAGTGAGGATGCAAGAAATCTGGACTTCGATATTCTGATGATCTTGTTCGCAAACGTCAAACGCCCCAGAGGATAAATTTTGAAATTAAACCTGGAGCCACGGATACTGTACCGAAGCAGGTAAAACTTTGACTTGTGATCGCTGAACAAAGCTTTGCCTTTTCCAATAGGCAAAAAATCGTTTATACACTTCTCCGAATTGAAAATCTCGACCTTATCGCTCACGCCTGAATGATTTAATTCGTAGTCGATAGAGCACCTAAAGTTTGGCCATGCAACCACCTTGTTAGAAATCAATATTAAGCAGTTTTTCTCTAAAAAGAGTATCTTTCGAACACCCTTATAAGGAATACGCACTATTGGCAGAGGTAGGCAAGGTTGTGGATACAACAGCACCAACTTTGAATTGAAGTCATTCGAGCATCCCAGCACAGGGTCTTGAGCAATCGAAAATCCGTTGCCATTTATACCTGAAATAGGGCAGGGTAATACAGAACTCACTATTTCAAACTCGTAGTACAAAATAGCATGATCTTGAGTTTCAAAAACACTTTTATCAGCATCGAGATCAATCATGACATCATCAATTCCCAAATTACTGAAACTTCCAATAAGCTCCAGATCAAGCCAGAAAAGATACACCTTCGCATCCATATTGATGAACGCGGAACAGACTCGACTCTCACCATTTTTGCATAGACGCCCACCATTATTGAGTTTAAGGTCTGGATCTTTGCATTGACAGCTGGATTCGACCGAACAATATGAAACCGAGACTCCTTTTTCTGTGGCTTGCAAAACGAGAGCTAGGTCTAGTCGATGCTTACTCTTTATAAGAAGAACTTCACCAGCAAGGGCAAAGCAATAGTTCCCACGATTCCTAATAAAAAATGCTCTCTCCAATCTCAGACTTGAATCAAAAATCAGGATTTCATTGTATTTCCCCACGACGATATATTCCAACCACTGTATTGAGTCTATTACTGCATCCGAATTGTTTTTCAGCACGTCTGAGTGAAACATCACCCGTCGTGAAAACAAGATTTTAGTGATGCGAGATAAGGGTTTTTTTTATTTACTGAATAAGTAATATATAGTCTTGCCTTGACCTAAAGCATTTTTGCAACCCCTTTGCACTTGCGTTAACTTATGTTGCCACTACTTACAGCGTAAGGGTTTTCAATGGTTTCCAAACCATCAAAAGGAGATATCGTAAGAAGCAGGGGACTTCTCACCACCACCTGACCGAGAGCCCGATTTATAGTTGAAAGAGTATTTTTGTCTTCTTCGTCTCGCAAAGTCTCGCTACATTCTTCAAGAACAAGATTCATTAATTGGTCAAATCCCTTCAAAGTCCCCGTAATTTTTCTTCCACCCAGAAACGTAACGACTATCTTCTTGTTTTGAAACTTCTGCAAATCTAGGATTGCGTCTCTCTTAGGTCCTTCAAACTTGTCTCTCCTTGGCTTTTGTTTATCTGTCTAGCTCACGTTAACACATACTTTTAGATACGTCAAATACTCACCTCCATTCTTCAATAATTTTATAGTACTTCTTCCAAATTTGAAACCCAGCTTAGTTCTGTCAATTGTTCTTTATACCCTATTCGCGTCAAGGCTTCATAACCAACTAGATATCGTTTCGCTTCAAAAAAATTCAATTGCCACTTGCACAGCCTCTACAACCGCAAATTACACATCTGAGGATCTTGGGGATCTCCGTCCCTTCCGCCTTCAGCTCTCTTGTCGTCCTCGGCACCCTGCAAATACAAGTAGCGCCATTGTTGTTTTTCTCGATACATCTCACACAGCAAAGGGTTTCATAGCCCTGCTTTTTCCATTTTGCTATAAGGTTTGCATCAGCGTAATGATGCTTCAACAACCAATTGTAAAGTTCTGACGTGATCGCTTTGTTGCTGTAAAACAAGTTATATACATATCTGGTTCTTTGATGCACAATCCTGTATATTTCCCAAAAACTTTCATCTCTGGGGAGACTTGAGCTGGTCGAAGATGATTCCGCTATTTTCATTTGGGCTTCAAATTTCGCTAGCGTAGATTCAATTTTCCAGAAGCCTTCAGGTGGCTTTGACTTTGATTTATTGTACCTGGGCATGCAAGTTGGATAGAGATCGGTATACAAATTATGACTTTGAACGAAGGTTCGCAGGCGTCACACCAAAATTCATTCGTAAAAAATAAAAATAGATAAAATCTCAACCGCTATTTTCAATTATTAAATATTAATGCATCATTTGAGACTTTAAATGGAGAATTTAACTGTATTTATTACATCCGACCTAACTTCTTCTGAACGTCGAATCTCTCTCAATTGGACTATTGAATACTTCCAGAAACGCCTTGAGCTCATCACCGGTATACCTGAACTTGATCAAAAAATATGGATATACAAGTCAGCCAATACGACCGAGAGAAGCGAGCTTGCAGCTCAAAGCATTAATGATACATTAGCATTATACAATGTTGTATCGCACACTCGAATACATGTTGAAAACTTGAACATGAGCTCACTACTGAAAGAGTTGGAAAAAGACCTAGTTGATAATCAAGATAAACAAAACACATTTGTCCTTGACGACGACCGATACGATCGAATGGATAACACTGTACGTAAATGGAAACGGGAAAAGAAATTGGGTGAGTATGATCCTGACCTTCTGGCTAAAAGGCATCAATATGTGCTTGAAAACATGAAACAATCAGAAAACCTTAAGGTTGGACTAAAATGCATGGTACTCACGGGAACGTCGCAGTCTCAACCGAAAATTGGAATCATTAGGTATGTGGGAATTGTGAACGAAATTGATGCTGGTGAACTAGTCTGGATCGGTATTGAGCTCGAACTTCCGCTGGGGAAAAATGATGGCTCGATCAAGAATCAAAGATATTTTGCCTGTGAAAATAACCATGGTTGTTTTGTAAGACCTTCGAAAGTGAGCTTGCTAGATGATTGTATTGTGGGAGCTGAGATGATAAGTGACGATGAGCTCTGATGTCATTAATTACATATCCTGGCACCTTACATTGATCTTAGGTTTTAAGGAAATGCATGCCAAACCTTCGGAATCATTTGGTACAATTTTTATGAAAGGCGTGGCAATTCTCACTTGAAAGGCATTTGATTCTTATATTAGGCTATCAATCCTAATTCAGGGAAGAGTGACAATGAATAACCAAGACTTGTTTGTATAATATAAAAAAATAGAGCTCAGCTCTCTAGAAGTTTGGTTTGTCAGAGCGCTAGGTGATGGCTTGATATTGGCTAGTTTCTCTCCTATTTAACAGTGTTGGTGGCTCCAACTTTGGATTCATCACGTTCATTCAATGCGGAAAACCCCTACTATTCAGCTACTTATTATATTATTACGTAATCAAGACGATACTTTTTTTAGTGACTGCGCGACTATAGGGGGCAAAATTTTAAAAGCGTAGTGAAAATATATATGCAAGGCCTAGTGAGGACAAGGAATTTTGACTCTGAGCAATTATCACTGAAACTTGATTTGACAAGTTTCAATAGCAAATTCAATAGACAGGTTAAAGACTGATCCGGAGGTAGACTGTTGGTACTATAGCAACCGACTGTTTAAACACTGCAACGCTTGTAGAGTTCAAGCAACGGAACAATGAGTTTTGATTTGACCAGAGTCTGGAATAATGTCACGCAAGAGCTTGACATTTATAGATGCCTTCGTCTAATAGTTATAATCGGTGGATACGTTATTCTAAGGCAAAGGTATCTTGAATTCATGAAAGGATATCAATTGAAAAAGCGATTAAAGGAGGACCAAAAGGAAAAAACCGAAAACCTCATTGAGCGACCAGAAGATCTTATGACGAACGCCAGCGGCATTGAAGCAAGTGAAAGCAGATGGGGATGGGGTAAGAGGACTAGAACTAAAGTCAAAGCACGGCAGCAATTACTCAATGAGCATCTTGATAAGGTTTCTTCAAGTATAGCATCGAGGACTGGGATTGATAGTGACGACGAATTAGACGATCTACTCGAAGATTGATAAAAACATATAGCTAAGACGGGGTTCCAGGACTAGAGGAAAGCTCCCTGTTTGCCCAGGAAAACCAGACAGTGTTCTATCATAAACAATACATTGTATTTGCACTTGAATTTTTTAACCAGGAACGAAACATCATTGTCGATATCTATATCTACCTATCTACCTATGTATGAATGAGAGTGCATCAACAATTTGGAGATGATAGGCAAATCAACATTAATTCATTGAATTCCTGTCTATGAGATTGAGATTGTCCTACAAACGGCTTACTTTCCTTGACCAAAATTTTTTTTAAATAAGATATATGTCTTTTGTAGACCGCAGAAACAAAAATGTTTTACCTTACGGTTTCGATTCCTCTGATCTGACTGGTTTGATGCAGAGCACTGACATGAATTTTCCATTACCCGTGAATGGACTCATTACTGGACGTGAAAAAGAGGAGGTTTTCAAATTTGTCCACTTCCGTGACATAATTAATAATAGCCTTTATCATACAAACTCTTTGAGCGCGTCCAATCCGACTCCATCTAATAATACGGCTCTAAGAAATCGGATTGACGATCAAGTTCAAAGATATTCCGACAAGTATAGACGATCGGTATCAGTTACCGACAAGCAATCAATCTTTTATTTCTCATCGTCTCTATATCCAGTGGAACTGAAATCAGTACATTCAGACCGCAAACTCAATAAGGGCATGACTCACAGCTCAGCTTTAACGTCCTTTTCCAAAGGTTTTGAAGACAAGCTAGGCAGCGGGGAGGTTTTAAGTTTCCAAGAAAA
This sequence comes from Ogataea minuta, assembly GCA_003706195.2. Lineage (NCBI taxonomy): Eukaryota > Fungi > Ascomycota > Pichiomycetes > Pichiales > Pichiaceae > Ogataea > Ogataea minuta. The sequence continues at coordinate 982,724 of PPKR02000006.1, forward strand.
GCAAAAGCATATTTTTGAAAAGATTAGTAATGTTGAGGAGCTTGAGGACGATGCGAGAGACTTGGATGAAGAGGATGAAGAAGAAGAAGATGATGAGTTTGAAGAAGAAGATGATGATGATTATAACGCGGAAAAATATTTCGACGATGGGGAATTTGACGGTGACGAAGATGATGGTGATGATGAAGCTGCATTTTGAAGCTAGCCGCTTTCAAAGAGACCAGACCTGTTTCGACCGATTTATGGACAGGTTTGCTATGAGTTTCTCATTTGTAACTTTCTTATTTGTGAATAGGATAGAGATTTGTCCCATTGGTTGTTGCCACCTCCTGCGCGGCCCGACGATGTTCGTCTGAAGCCTCTGGACCATTCTTTTTCGGGATTGTGGCGACTTTCAATGTTGTGCTCATTTAGAAGCGTAAGTGGAATTCTATGTTTTGGTGGTGTCGGAGGAAATGAATTTTTGTGCTTTGATTGGCTGCCCAAATCGTTTGCTTCAGGTCGATTGTTCAAACCATCCTGCCAATCTACTTTATCCTTTGAGTATTTGTAGTGCTGTCCACTTTTATCTTCTTGTGCACCCGTCGTGGTATAGCCGTCATTAATCTTAGACACTTGTAGTAGATGCCCTTCTTCGCGTTCAACTTTATTTTTTCCCATCCTGGTCCGATTTTGAAAGGGATCGTTATCTGACTCAGTCTCGCTTAATTCTTCATCGCTCGAATCTTCAAATAGTCTATGTCTTGGCAAATTTCCTTCGCTTTTGCACTCTTCTTCAATTTTACTTTCGTTTGGTGACGAATTCACCTCCATTGGCTTCTTGAAGGCAGCCGAAAAGTTCCATGCACTATCCAACACTTTGCTCAGCCAGCCTTGCTCGTTAGGCGAAGTTATCTTGCCTTGAGGAAGTCTCTGGAGCTGATTTGCTTCATTGAAATTGCTCATGCTATCAACATCCCGTGTTATAGCAGTACCCCGCGACCTATCTCGCTTTGCACTAGATGCTGACAGGATATCATTCTTGCCACTGTCTTGGCTTTCAAAGTTCATAGGCATATCAACGTGGGATGGCACGGAATTCAACGAGGAGTAGTAAGTCATTTCAAGGAAAATCTTCCCCGCTGGTTTTCCATTATAATAGAGCTGAAACCAATTGTCATAACCTTCTCTTGAAGACCTTCTAAGAGCAGGTGTGAAATCAATTTCTGCTTTGCAAACAAGCTCAGAATCTTTTCTAAGTTGATGATACACACAGAATATTAAAGTTGAATCTTCAACATTATCAAGAGAAAACCATAGTTCATCATCAAAATGAGGATTTTGGCCACCTCGAGGAACAATTTTTGTTTTCTGAACTTGGTCTTGTATTCTAGCCACACAATAAGGTGACTGTTTATCCAACTTTCGCTTATTCGGAAGGTTTTGAGCTTTTAAGACCACCACGACTAGCTGGTTATTCGGTTGATATAGCTTTGGATTGCAGCTATCGGTACGAGAAAGCTTCATTTCTTCTAAATCGAGAACTTTCAATGAGATTCAAAAAAGAAATATTTGAGTTACATATCAATCAGCATTGCTTTCTATCTTTCTACTTCACATACTTCTTGTTTTTGTTTTTCCCAATTGGGAACAGATATCAATATCTTGAAATACGATTTACAGACAAATTTGGTCTTCGAGACGATTGCAGTTCGTTGCAAACTGACTAACTTATGACATAATTGTGATTAAAATCAAAGTGAAAGGGTACGTTTTCGTTCAAACTAAATCTCTTTACCATATATTTTGTCCAGCTACACAATATGTTGAGTACAAACAGTAGAAATTCATAAAAACCATTGGTTCTTAGTGACTAACATTGAAGGCCTTTTTAAACAGTTTTGATTCTAACTCGTTGAGACCTCATTTACAGAGGTGCTCGATTGACTTTCAATCAATTAAAATAAGATTTGAGTCATAGAATGAGACAATAATTGTAATAGGCTTACCAAAGGCCCAATTCCACATGTCATTTCTACAAGTCATCATCAAGAATTAGCTGATTCCACCCATAGCGTGCCGGCGTTCAAAACCGAGAATGCTCTTCTTCACGCCATAGATGTTCTGCCCGGCCCAGAAAGAAATCCTTCGAGGATTGTAGTCACCCCAGACATTGTCGAAGACTTAGCTTAACTACTTCATTTCCAGGTAACTCCGATCTGAAAACTTTTATAATATGGTGACAAACTATAACTGACTAAGTGGTCATGAATAATAAATATAACTTTTTTAACAGCTGCAGAGTTAAAAAAAAGGTAGGCGAAATTATCTATGGATTGTAGATGATAGCTTATCTAATCAAGTGCGAGAGAGTTTGCAAGTGGGTTTTTATCTGAATTTAAGCAATTGATAGAATTTGATAGCCTATAGCTAAAGGAAATTAAACATTTCGCTAAAACCATGACGAAATGTCTGAAGCGTCAGTAAAACTAACACCGACCAACTGGGACTTCGTTGATTTGTCTCCTGGAGGTAGACCAATTCTTTTGCCGAATGAGCAGGATATCGTGATCCGAAAGAATACTGGTCTTTACTGGGATGCGTTCAAAATTGACAACTTTCAAAATGGAAGGTTATACTTGACTACTCGCAGACTGATTTATGTCCGAGATTCGGAAGGGAAAAATGATAGAAACTTGAAAGGAATCTCAGTCAGCTTGGATCTCATAGAAGATGTCAAATATCAAGCTGGATTTGTGAAGTCAAGTCCGAAAATCTTAATGAAATTGACTGACATGAGTCATACAAAAAATATAGATAAACCAGCTCATTATCAACATAGGGCTTTTCAATGGCACTGTCCAATTTGTTTTTACTCTAATGAGATAGATCTTGGAGAAGATAAATTACCCAAGTGTTTGAACTGTGGGGTGCAGATATCGGAAGAAGAGTATGCGAAGATCAAACCGCTTATGTTTGGTGGTTGTGAGTCCAAAATGTTTTCCAAGAAACCCTCTGGCTCTTATCTCACTTGCCCTTCATGTACATTTCGGAATCACCCATATTTAACGAACTGCGAGATTTGTGGGGTCCAATTGGTGGGTATTGATACTGATTTGGCTAAGTCATCTAGCCATGAAGTCTTAAAACCGACGTTCATAATAGCTGCAGTTGTTGGTACCCTGCAGCTGAACAATTTCAAAATCAGTTTTCGAAATGGTGGATCTAAGCTATTTTTTGAGAAACTACTAGAGGCTATCGAACAATCAAGATGGGAAACTGCTAAGGAAAGCAAGATAGTGAATGTAGGTGGCATTCAATTGCCATCACATGAGGTACAGTTGATGGAAGTTTCAAAAGGTGACGTTCCATATAGCCACAAGTCTATTGCCACATCACGCGCTGGAATCCATGGCTTACAAGAAATGACCAAGATTATGAACAACCAGGTTTCACTTCTGCTCAACAATTCGTTGTATGATTTTCAAAATCTAATGGAAAAAGGCAGAGAGCTCGCAAATGTCGGTGAAGAATACCAAAGAGCTCTTATGGCATCTAGAAAAGTGCCGGATGAAATTGATAAGACTGCTCAACTGATCCAAATCTCTAAGACATCTATTAAGGTCCTTGGAAATATGCTGACTGAAAATGAAATTTCAGACGGAATGAGTTCGGTTTTTAGGATTGATGCTTTGAGAAGTATTGGAAGGCCGACTTCACTTGCCGAAAGTACGCACGCCCTTTATATTGAAGAGCTTTCTAGACAAGTGTACGATTTTCTAGTTGCCAGCAATATCATTCGGAACAATACTGATTTAGTCACGCTTCTCGACTTGTATTGCATGTTCAATGATAGTCGTGGAGTTCGTGCGGTAGCTCCAGTGGAGTTTTTAGCGGCCGCCCAAATGTTTGAGTCACTTGAATTCGATCTGCAACTTCTTGAAATACCTTTGAGCCATTCGAGAGTTTTAAATGTCGCCTCACAGGCAATCGATAAGTTCTACGTCATCTGCAAGTCTATCGTATCTACCAACACGATTCGCAATACTATCATGAACATACTGAGATCCGAAGCACCGAGAGGTATCTCATCAATAGAGTTGCAAAATCGTAATGAGATACGAATGAATTATCTGGTCCTTCGGTCTTTCCTCAATACGCTCCTTCAAGATGGCTCCATTTGTTTTGACTCAATGCTGGAGGGTGAAATATATTTTGTAAATCAAATTACATCATTTAGATGGTGAAGATGGAGCAGCGTCCTTGGCTAGTATGAAATCAGCTAATGTCAGCTAAATTTATTTGCTCATTAACTATATGCCAAACTTAATGCTCCCTTGGTACATAAAATGCTGTGATGAAAGCAATGAAAACTTAATGTCACGCTACCTGGACCATTAATTGATGGAGACATGGTACCTAGATGGCAATAGAGCGAAGCTGAGCCAATGAAATTGAAGTTCAGGGTGCCCAATCATGTACTTGTTGATAAATATAATACTGATCTGAATTAGCTCGACATTCGTCTTGTCATGAGCAGCGATATCAAATTCACGACGTGTACTGGCTTCAATTGAAAATCGGATTGCAATATATTAGTTGACATCGAGGAAACACTACTAACACCAAATAAAATTGAAATACTAAGGCGTGAAGACAAAATCCTTTTCGGCAAGAGTAGATAGAGTTTTGACTCCCGAATTTGCGTCTGACGAGCTCGCAATCAGGTTCAAGCCAGGAATATCTTGCACATGTATCAATTTGGGAAGGCCCTCAATTTGATCAATAACAAAATTCTTCTCCACCGTAAAAAGCTCGTCATCTTTTTTATCATTCGTGAAATCCTTTAAAAACAATAAAAGGCGCTCTCGGTTCTTAGTTAGAATGTCAACAATGGCTTTTGACTTCCTCGGATTAGCTATGAAGATCTTGAAAACGTTAAATGACTCGATTTGTATATTTTTGGACTTGTCACCTAATAAAATCATGATAAGTTTAAGGTTATGAGGGGAGTTCACGTATGCAGTCATCAGGTTATAGTTGGGCTTGTCCAAGATCAGCTGTGCTAGTAATTTGACTGATTGCCTTTTCGTAACATAATTTGAAGAAGTAATTAGTCTGTTCATTCGCTCAATGAAATAGTTCAAATTTGCATTGAAGAAACGACTAACAACTAGCTTGTGTGCTGTAAGAAGCTCACTCAATGTTAAAAAAGCTTCTGTCGATGTCTCGAAAGACCCGTATTCGCAGTACTCAAAATACTTCCAGAAAGAGGATTCTGAGAGCAGAAAACTAGCAATCTGCTCGTACTTAATCGCCTCCCTTATCATTAGTCCGGTGTTCATAGATATATTTGGGTTCTCGGGGCCACGCATAAGTGTCAACAGGATTTGTGGCTTTTGCAACAAATGGTCCACCGTTGGTGATCTATTGACAATCTTTCGCTTAAGAAGCAAACTGAATAGAAGTCCAACAATCTTGCGAGCATCAAAATCAATAAGCGTAAGATTTGATATGAGCAATTGCAAACAATCAGTGCTGTAAACCTCGTGCGCCAACTGTGCGATTTGGTCAGGCTGCGATTCACAATTGTTTGAAGCGCTTGGCTCATCATCTCCGCCAGTCAATATGTTTTTAATGCTCAATAGATACCTGGTTACTTCGTCCTGTGCTTTCTTCCGGTCATTTGAAGTCTCCAGTTTTGAAAGCTGCTCGTTCATGGCTCTAACTAGTTCAGCCGGGCTCTTGGGATTCCGTTTAAATAAAAAGGCCATACTCGTGACACCGCTTGTAGCTTTTACCTTCGCAAACCTTGTTCAAGTCAGGCAGAAACCTCTTCTTCAAATCGGTACTGATTGGCTTTGATAGCCCCGAGCGTGCTGAAACACAGAATATAAACCTCGAAAGATAGGCGGTTCACTATTAAACCAATTTATGGAAGATGGAAGATGTTAGATACTTAACGATTAACCAAGCGCTGAATTCCGAAGTCAAGATGATTAAGCAAGTAAACAAAAGGAATTTTCTGATGAGATTTTAGAGAGCATATTACCAAATTACGTGCACTCAAAAGGCCCGTGATTTTATTTGACAGAAAATACTCTCCTCTGTCTACTCGCGACGCGCCGACAGAAATTTAACCGAGCTAAAAAAAATTGTCCAATAGATTGATTATACGGTGACGAGAAATCCTGTAAGAGCTTCTGTGAACCATAAACCAGATCTAGGCAGACGAAACACTTTCTACAACTGGAAATGTGGAGAAGTCAGCAGTATACAATGTGTGGTTGATTCTGATATTCTCAAAGAGCTGGACTTCTTTACTCGTTATGTAGAGTGCTGAAGCTATCATGGCTTCATGTCCGTGACTCGAGGCAGTGAAGATTCAACTCTTTTGATGGAGTCTTCAGTCGAGCGTCAGTATGTCGCAGTCTACAAGAGAAACAAGATTCAAGCAAGCCTTATCTGTGGGATATAATTGTCACGACGTGGTAACTTGGGTTTAGCAAGAGTAGCATTCCCTAGTTCACTTTTCTTATCTTGTCTCCACTGCGAAAGCAGCAGTTGTGGAAGCCGCCGATAGTAATCGATATTGCTGTTCTCTTCAGGTAAGTCTCCCCCCAGCGCCACGAACTCTATAATTATTCTATTACTATTGGTGTTGAAAGGAGTAGGCTAAGGCATTATATAAGAAATCAAATATATCTGTGTTATTAACGTACAAACAGTCTAAAATCAAACGGTGTACGAGATTTATCTAGCTCAATCACGTTCTTCTCGAATAGAGCAGTTCAAATCAGACAAAGAATCTCGTTATTGTGTAATCTTTCAATAATACTCTCACGTTCTGATACGCGTATAGCTCTCACTCACGTCTTCGGTCAACGAGTACTGTCTGAACATAAAATAGTTATTCGTGTTAGAACAATTGAATATAGGACAGAATATAAAACCAGTAATCTTATCTAGCTATTTATTATGTTTGCATTCCTTTGAAGTGAGATATAGGGGAACCTTACCCCTTTATAATCTTTTCCGATTTCCCCACCTGTCAAACTTAATCTCCTTTATACAAGTTTGGCATATCACACGGCGATCAGTTAGGTACTATTGATACTAGTTTCTGAGGATCACAAGAAGGAGAGGGTGAAGGAGGGTCTCGTTTCCACACCTTAGACCAAGTATGGTAATCAATCCCTTGTATTAGCTAAGCAATTGTTAGATTTTTGACAGTGGCATAATCATTAGACAAGCTCCGAATTAGACAAAGAGTTTTTTATTATGTAATCTTTTAGCAATTCTCTAACGTTCTGAGTCTCGTACAGCTCTCAGTGATTGATGTCTTCTGTTGGCGTGTACTGTTAGAGTGTAAGTACAGAAAATGTACAATATTGGGAATATTAAGTAGGACTGTTGAATTGAGGACATCAGATCAGATCTTTCAGGGAAACCACATTATTGATAGACATAAATAAATAGAATAAGTTGTTCAAACACCTCTCTGTACGTATTGCAAGTATAGTGGGGTGCAAAATTCCTGTTTCTAACAGCATGAGATAGGTATGAAGCATAGCTAATTGAGACCTTCTACATGTATAGGATTACCCCCCTCATAACAGGATTAACACGTGATATTAAGAGTAGGACTAAACATCTCAACAAGGGCATAATGTAAAACTAGGAGTCAATATCCAACGGTTATGTCTGCATTCCCTTGAAGTGGAATATAGGGAGACCATAGCCCTATTTATTATATTTTCGCTTAATTCACCTGTGTTGACCCGATCCCCATTTATGCAGTACTTGCATTTCCCACCGCAGTCAAGTAGCCTCTATTTGTAAAGATGTTTGATAGACGCATTAACACCGAGAGCTTAACGGAAAGTCTTGTGTCCTCCTCCTTAGACAAAGTCTAAAAATATATGTTAGCTAAGCAATTATTAATTCCCTGATAGAAACAAAATCAAGATGTAAAATGTTCGAAATGAACATCACCTATTAAATCATAACCTCTGATAAAGTGATATCTGATATCCACATGCTTGATCTTCCTCTTGAATAGTAGGATGTCGGCTTAGCATGTAAGCACCGGAATTGTCGAAAAACAAAATTCGAGGATCTTTTAGTCTGGAATAACGAACTTGTCCAGATGGGTCAGTTAGAAAATTTATCTCAGGTCATTATCCAGATATCAGAGGTGCATTTTTTTGAAAAGAGATCACAAGATCCTTCAAAGAAGCAATAATAGTAGTAGACATAGCTAGATAGTTTAGAATCGTTCAGCAGGGAGAGAAGTAAGTTCTTCATATTTTTTTCTAGGCGTATGTGACTGATACCACTTACATGATTGATATGATGGATTATATACACATGTGTTATAGCAAGATCATAGCATATGTGCAGAATATTTCCCTCTCATATCTGGATACTCACGTGATATGGATATCGAGACCAGACAAATCAACGGCGTAGAACAGAATGCAATTGTAAGGCATTCCTGTGAGTCTTTCATTTTCTTTATAATCTAATAGACTGTGAATGATAAAAGAAATATAAAAGAAGGGTTCTCATCTTGATAAAGTCGAACAATTAAATTATTTAACAATGTCTATTGATAATGGGCCATGAGATCATGTGCCCTTACTTTGAAAATTCACCATATCTCTCAGCATAGGAGCCATGCTTAGTTTGCGTTTTGCATTGCTCTTTATTGTACCGATATTTCACTTGTGACCTAAATTAAATATAGGCTAATCTTAAAATTATGCGTGATGAGCCATCTTTATGTTTGTTTCTGTGTTTAATTTTGCCTATACCCGATAATTGACATCAACGTTCATGCGCTCATTTTGAGAATGCTCAAATGACATCATAGAAGCACATACTTGCGTTTACATATAGAGTGCCAGAGTAGTCATAAATAACATCTAGAAACGGTCGATGATGAGACAGTATAAGATTGAAAGTATTCATTGCCATCCCAGTCGTTAGTATCGAATAGGTTTATCTCAACACTTTGATCTACATGTTTGTTCCATGTTTTTATCATACTGCGAGGCATGCTAGTATCACAACATGGACTAGCACTTGAATCAGTAAACGAGTCCCGAACCACCACTACAGCAGCTTCCGGCATAAGCTAGGGTTTGCAGAGTCCACGCCATTAAAGTTGTCATTCCTGTTTTTGTCACATTTTTATCTAGTGTAGTTCAATGTACTCTAGGAGCCGCAACTATTGGCCTAACTTTATCTCCGTTCAAGTAATAGTGCAGATCGCAGAGTCACATTCGATCATTCGTGTCTTGAACATTTAGTGACAGCTTTTCTAACATCATACCAAAAGGTCTGCTGTTTGTTGTTAAAGTGACCCTATTAGATCTTTCACAGCAACCACATTATTAACAGACATAGCGAATTAATATAAGTTGTTCAACCAGAGAGAGATAAATTCTCCATAATTATACCCACATGTATGTGACTTATCACATACATCTTCGCTATGATAAACCTATGGGATACTATAGCTGTCTCATAGGTATATGTCACGCACTTATCTTGGATTAGCACGTGATATGAATAAGAGGGCTAAACATTTTGACACGTGTAAGCTTTTCGCTGAAGTGAGGACATCAGATCACAGAAACCACATTATTAATAGACACAGCTAGATAGTAAAAGATGTTAAGCAGCGAAAGGCATATCCCCTCCATATTTATAGCCACATGTACGTGATAGATCACATACATTTTGTTATGATAAACATATGAATGAGATAGATAAAGCATCTCATATGTATATGCCATATCCCTCCTATATCAGGATCAACACATGATACGTATAGTAGGACTAAACATCTCAAAAAAGACGATCACTAAATCCAGTACTTGTGAGTGAGCAAGCTCATCTTAACCAGCTCTAATCTAGTGATCAGCAGGAAACACAGGCAGATAAGCACCACACCGCATGTAGCAGATGGTTCAATCAACTGCAGCGCTTCGTCTGTCCGGGATACTCTATCAGGATCTGCATTCCATGTTGTTGAAGCGAAGACAAAAGCTCTTCCTGGCTAATATTATTATTGGACACAAACTTAATTTAGATGATTGCTCATCAGACATGCACGTAAGTGTTGAGATGTGTTAACCAAGCTATTTATGGCATTCGACTATGCACATATTGAAGGTGCACTGAACAGAACGGAGTTGTACGCTACACACGCGTGATACACATATTCTGTTTACCTCAAGACTTTAATCTATAAAAGCATGGCCCTGTGCCTTGATAAGATTGAAAGGCTTATTCCATTCAATTAGATCTATTATAGTGTTCCTTCTGCCAAAAGATCAGAGTAGACATTGCAATAAGCGTTGAAGGAGCAGCAGAAAACCTCTAACAGATCAAATGTTATTTTAGAGACATCAAAAATATCGAAAGTACAGCTGAGACAAGAAATTTGACTCCATATTTATGGATCTAGAAATGTAGTACGCAGACACCCGTCTAGGTGGGCCGGCCATTGTTGTCAATATCTGAAATCAGCCACATTGTTGAATTGAGATCACAAGATCCAAAGTAGAAATAGCATCTTTACTATACATAGTTGAAGAGTATATCTGTTCATCAGGTGGAGATACAATCTTCTCCGTATTTATAGTTAATTCTTAGTGCTCGACTTGTCACCTATATTCTTAGACAAGGAACTCATACGTGATCGTGTTGGATGTTGGCTATAAGATCCTTCACAGAAGATGTATTATTCATAGTTACACAATTTAATAATTGAGTTGTTCAGCAGGAAAAGGCGGTCCCTACCCATAAAAATAGCCAGATGTGCAAAAATTTTAAGCATAGTTGTTGTGATTAGCATATGGGGTACTTCATCTATCTCATATGTACTTGTCACATCCCTTTTATATCAGGATCGACAGGCGATACGAATGCGTAGACCAAAGCTTTTAACAACTCTCAGTGCCATTTCCACGATTGATACCTATAGACGCTGGTGTTTCGCCTAAAACTTTTGACCATGTGAATATCCGTTTTCAATTCTGTCATCTAGTCCTTTCTGTTCGGAAATCTTGGTCGAAGCCTCTGAGAAAACCTTTAGACCATGATCGTCGACTATTCGAGATTCAGATGCTTAGGTTACAGCTCCTATGCTTTCGTTTGATAACTCTCCTCCTTCCTAACCCATGCTTCTCATGCTTTGATAGACCGGGTTTTACTTCTACTGCCTCCCTCTTCACTATAGGTTGTGCAAACAGTAAGACTGAACTTCATATAATACTTACGCGGTTTACAAAAAAAGTATGTGCACAGCGTGGGAGTAGACATCTGTCGTTATAGCTATTTCCAATGTGATAAGATCCTTTTATATGTGGGGTAGTCCTCCTGAAAAGACTAAGACTCGAGATCTCTGATTTCTCGGGGATGTAGTTTAATTTTATGAGATGAATGTGTTAGCCACTCATTGAACATCCGTATGTAATGAAGTACTCATGTTGCTGTAGTTAGGCGACAATCTGTTTTTATCGTTGGCGAGCCACTGAGATTTAGCCTGCGAGTTAATAATCGAAGTAAAATGTTTATCCAATCCCCTGCCCAACACATATGAATGTGCTTGATAACTGCGTATGTGAATTCTTTGGCGTCAGAATTATGAATTGACACTAATATCGACGCCATTTATTCGAGAGATGTTGAAGTGAAAGAAATAAGATCTTTCACAGAAGACATATTTTAATTGACGTAGTTATAGTATAAGTCGTTTAGCAGAGAGAGGCATATCCTCTCCATACTTATAGCCATATGTATGTGATAGATCACATGTATGTTTGCTATGATCAACTGATCAACATATCATCTTAATCCTCTCTCCCCCTATATCGGAATAATCACGTGATACGACTATCTGGACTAGACATTTCAACAAGAGATCGCTTGGCGGGGGACTTTCATGTCCTCATAATAGACTAATACCAGAGAACTAGGTCTTTGTTTGGTTGCGAGTGCAGGGCAACACAATTCTCTTTTTCAGTTTGCACGCGGAAATCGCGAATGATGAGCAGAGTATTCAAGACAATAGACGGAAGAAGACTCTTCTCGGGTACTCATGGCGTTCTTAAGTAGTTTTCCTACTAACGTCAGAGGCTCACCGTTCTTGGTAGCATGAGCATCCTTTTCAAAATTGAAAGTTATGCAGATAAATAGTCAGTCAGGCTGGGTTTTTAAGTTGCAGAACTTTCTGAATCCTAACTTACAGGACACTGAGATATATTTTCAAAACTATACATATGACTCCAATGGAGAGAAACCTTTCGGTGTTGAAGTGGCGGCGCGGGAACTTTCACAGATGGTCAATTTTCACGAGCATAACTGAATAGTGTAAAGCCGTTTGGCAATGAGACATAAGCTCTCTACTCTATATTTAGTACAATTTTAGCAAGAACGATTGGGAATCGTTACTAACATTTCTGATAAGACTGGTGCATACCTAATTTACGTTGATCTTATCCGGCGGATATTCGAATATTTCTGCGATATCCGTATATAGTTGTTGAGATGTTTTGAAGGAATCGCTGTCACCTAGTTATCCACATATAAGAAATGCATTTTTCGAACGGAAACGACAATCTTTCACAGTAACCATATTATGCATAGAAATACTTAATATATGTGTTGTGCACTCTAATAGAGACATGGTTTTCACCTCTATATCAATGGTGAATAGAGTCTTGGCATTTTCATCTCTGACATGACAAGACGCACGTTATGAGACATTCAGCTCTAGGACGTTCTGTCCTCGATATCCTCTTCTTATCTGGATGATCACGTGATCTGAATGCCTCGGTCAAACAGCTCAACAGCATTGAACAGAATGCAACTGTAAGGTATACATGTGGCTAATACATACTCTGTTGTATCTGAAACGCTTTAATATGTAAAGGGAACGGCTCTCACCTTCATAAGTGTGAACAATGTCTTTTTTTTATAATATGTCTTATGTGAAAGATCTTGTGTCCTTACTTCGACAATAATCGAGTGATATGAGTATTTACTAGACATGATAGGTTCTGTCAACCAAGATCAGTTTGAAACCTTCCATCAAGTCGAGTTCCAGAATGATTGTTATCCGACATGATGTGTCACATATGTATATATGCCTATGATATACGGATAGTCAAGTGAAATTGATGATCAGACTAGCTATCGTAAATGTAATATAGATTTCACCCTTAGACACACGAAAAGCGGCGACATCATACAGATTGGTCAATAGAAGTTTCCAATTGACATTGAATTCTTTTGACCGACACTACTGTTTGGACGACTTCTAATCAAGTACTACATGACTGGAATTCAAGAACTAAAAACTTTAGTAACATACGTATGGAATTAGGATATCTGCGAAGCTGCAATATAGGAGTGCTCACGTGATAGTGATGAATCAGTGAGTCAATGACTGAATTGTGAATTTCCGAAGAAACAACAAGTACAGATCAGAAGGCAAACGGCCGGATTTTGCTGAGGTGACAACAAAAGAAATTTCACATATAAGAGCGATGTTGATAGCCATAGTTAACTAATGTACGGTTTTGCTCTAGCAGGAGTAGAATCTCTCTCCTTCTTATATCGAAGTTTGTGAGCTAAATCCTAATCAGATGATATGCTATCTGATATGGGAATGTGACATTTTTCAATCACCATCCCATCCCCATGTGTTTGTTTTTGTATACAGATAGTCACGAGACCGGAATAGTTCGACTAGAGACATTATAAAGTGTTCAAGTGTAGAGGTAAGGGCACAAGATTTTTCACAGAAGGCACATTATCAATAGACCTTGTCAAACAATATAAGTTCTTTATAAAGGTGATAACCCTTTCCTTTATATATTATAGTCGGTTAGATTGTACATAAACAATTGTAAGACTCACATGTATGCGTTACAGTTGTTTTTCCGTTAGTGCACCCATGATACATAGATAACGATGTGACGTGAATGTCCTGACTAACAGATCTGAACATGAACTAAGGTCACAAGATTGTTATTAGTAGATGTAGGTAAATAGCTTAAAGTTATTCAGCCGAGCTGAGAGCTTATCCCTCTCGCATCAGGGGTAATCACGTGATATGCATGTTAAGACTAGTTATCTTATCACAGAGGCGAACAGTATGGAGTTATTACCATTGAGGAATCTCATACATATCAGCTGGTTATCACTTACATGTTACTTATAACCTGGACCACTTCGATTGATAATCTGTTGCGTATTTAATTTAGGCTTTAGATTAGAATTGGAGCATAGTAGATCTGGAGATATCGTGCGGCAAACGTCACGTGATTTCGGGAATAGAGCTACATTTCAACATAATTAAAGATAACACTGAATAACAGAGTGTTGAACAATTTTGAGGCGGTTATTACGCTACAGTCTTTTGGTGCCTTTAAGTGGTTGAGAAGGGCTGTACGCAAAAGAGATCGTGCCAGTGATGTCTCTCCGACTGATTAATAGTCATCTCTTTTTGGTATGAAATTTAAAATTTTATGTTTTCTAATTTGCTATCTGAAGAAGAAAATACTATGAAATATAATCACGTGATTTTAATGCACTAAACACGTGATACATATCATCTGTACTCACGTGATTGGGATGGATTTGGCTACCATAGCTTCGTAAGATAAGATTTGCGACCTGCTGGTGAGCATAGAAGAGTCGAATGAACGAAGGGAAAAGCTAGATGGAGAGCTGAAGGCAAAAAATATAGAACTAGCGGACTTGATTAAGGAACGCGATCGAGCAAGACTAGAACTTGAAAGGCTTAGAGGAGGCAA